>CM044554.2:2016311-2113811 GCA_024416835.2 Perccottus glenii
TATCTTTAGAAAGCCTTAATAAATCCACACCCTTTCACTGAGATGCAGTGAAATCAGTCAGAGGGCTGCAGACACACTGAGCTAAATTAAACAATTGCTCATTTGGAGCCAGATACTTACATTAAAGGTAGAGTTTTCTCAATGCAATTTGACAGCTCTATGACGAAACGTAATGGGAAACGAGTGAGAGAAGGCCGAAATGCTCAGACGGGAAATGGATTAGCGTCATATGCCTGCAAATGATTTGACATCAGACACAATCGGTTGACATCAGACACAATACACACCTGAAAGCCTCACAAAGGATGAGAAGAATTCTAAATCAGCTAAAGAAGACCTAGTGTATGCTTCAAAGTCATCTGTGAATGGCTTATGCACACGTTTAGGAGCACTATGGAATATCAATCCATAGGCCTTTATCACCCAGAGGACAGACAGGCGGAGAGGAAGACTGACACATTTGTGAAAATAAAAATACTAGTTACGTCTTTACAAACATAGTGGAGCCATAAAGTCAATGCTTTTACAACAACATTTAGATCTGTTTAAAGACTGTGTCCTAATCTCAAGAAATCAGATGAACCAATGTTTTGGTTTGGCACATTTTACACACTTCACACTTTAGGAATTCCATTTCACAAAAACTGAGGCAGTTCTTTGTGCACAACTCAAATTTTAACTAAATGCAAAGATGAATAAATGTATGAAGGAGCCATTGTTTTTTACTCCAAGCATTTTACATAAACTACCCTGAACAATTCTGCATCTAAGGTGTTCATTATTGTTATTTCCTCCTAAAGCCAAAAATCCTATGTGTTCACAATTCTGGAAATATATACATACTTTTGATTTAGGGTTGAAATGTAGCTGCTGAAAAAAATATGTTACAGTTAAAATAATTGTAACTGAAATTGTAAGACTAGTGTTATGAAATATACATTAGTTAAATACTGTATTACACTTGTCACTATAACACTAGTCTTTCAATTTCAGTTATACTTATTTTAACTGTAACATATTTTTTATAACAACATATATGTTGATGCTGCTACAATAAAACATTGCATATTTTAATTGTAGTTAGTGAATTCAGATTGATCAAACTAATGTTGTGAGATTGTCCCATTGTCTAGTAGCAAATACAGAGGCCCTTAAGCCCTTGAATGTAATAATTTGTAATTTGGTATTTCTTAAGTCACTAAAAATCACAAACGCTAGCTTGCACTTAGCTTGTTTTGCTGGAAATGTGAACAAAGTGTTGCAAAGTGTCATAAAATGGAATAGTGCTATTACAATCCTATGTATTGATAGAGGGGGTTCCTTCTGTCATTCACACCAATATAGAAATTCACGTGAACCAGTGAACATTTGCTCTCATTCATCACCTATCGCTCATCCCCGTCAGGGGTCGCAGGTGACATGAGCCTATCCCAGCAGTGTTGGTCCTGAGGTGGGCTACATCCTGGACAATGTACTCTCACATTCATTCACTAGGGATATTTTAGCAGTTGACCTATATAATGGCTTTGGGTGTTTGGGAGAAGTCACAGTATCCAAAGAGAACCCCCGGTGGTAATATGAAGAAAAGATGCAGAAAGGTCTGAGTTGGCTGGACAAGGATGGACAAGTTGGTCGGTCAAGGATTGAAGTCACGACCTTCTGCCAGTGAAGCAGGATGCTAACCATTCTGCCACCCCCAACATGATACAAGACTGTTGCTCAGAGTAACAAGCTCTGCCACATCATACTTGGAGAATAAAAATGTGAATTTTGCTAAATAGGTTATTAAGTAATAAAGTGTTGTGTCTCATTATCACTGGATTATTGGTAAACATTTAATGTAGTTAACGTAAGCTACAGTTAGCAATTTTACACCATCAATGCAGTGCTAAATATTTATCCATTATCCTCTGTCTGTCAATCTCACGTTCCCTCCTTCCCTCACTCGTGAACAAGACCACAAGATACTTGAACTCCTCCACTTGAGGCAGGATCTCTCCACCAACCTGAAGGGGACAAGCCACCCTTTTCCGACTGAGAACCATCGTCTCAGACTTGGAGGTGCTGATCCTCGTCCCAGCCGCTTCACACTCGGCTGCAAACCGTCCCAGTGCACACTGAAGGTCCTGGCTTGATGGAGCCAACAGGACAACATCATCTGCAAAAAGCAGAGACGAGATCCTGTGGTCCCCAAACCAGACTCGCTCCGGCCCCTGGCTGCGCCTAGAAATCCTGTCCATAAAGATAATGAACAGGACCAGTACTAAATAGTACTTAGTTTGAGTTATTTTTTTATTTTTTTATTATGACTTGATTTTGTGTAATGGATGTTTCAGAGCTGGGCAGGTGCAGTGGGATCTACAGTATATATGTGAATGTCAGCCATTGTCTGTGAGGGTCTCCAGGTCATCTTGAAAAAACCGTTAAAGCAAAAGCATCTGGAGAGGAGATGAAACATCTTCACCTTAAAAACTGAGTCCAGATGCTTTTACTTTAACCTTATCTTCAATGTGAGCCACTGTATATCATTTAGGCTCATCTTATCACTAATAAGACAAATCATTTAACTTGTGTCTAAATGAGTTGTCAAAAACTCAGATGCAGCTCAAAGTATTTTTTTTTACTGGTGTCCAGTTGACAGGTCCTCCCCCAAAAATTTGTATGACAGTTTTTTCTTGCCTCCAAGCCCATTGGTCAAAATTGATCACAAGGATCAATGCATCAGTGCATTCTTGGAGCACTGGTGGACACGTTGAGTGCAGATGTGTGGTATGCATGACTTTGTTTCACACATGTCAGCCAATCATAAAAGAGTATTCAGCCAGAGCATGGTATAATTAAAAGCACAACCCTGTTCTGCAACTTTTTTCACAGAACTTTAACAATGCACCTTTGTCTCAGGAGAAATATTCATTTCGAAGTTCTAAAAGTTAGTTCAAGTCAAGTCCCCCTTCTCTGATGATAAGGTCCTGTCTAGGTCTGGGTCTTTCAAGTCCCGCCCCGCCTCAGTGCCCCGATACAGTATGTGTTTGTATGAATGCACTCAGTCATTTAGCCCCAGCCCGAGATAAGAGAGCGGAGTGTTCTGGCTTTAGAGCTTCCTCATTGGTTTGCAAGGCTGCACATGTTCCAGCCTCTATCCCCCGAGTATGTGAGTGTGTGCTGCTGAAACGACAGAGGACCTATTGTGCCCAAGGAAGGAAAATCAGTCCATTCTCAAGGAAAAGGAACAGCTCTCTTTCTCTCTATCCTTCTTCCGTTAGTCTCCGCGACCCTTCCATTCACACGGCAGCAGCTGAAACGGCCAAGCTTGTTAAAAAGGAAGCCCACATGACAGCATTCACGGCTTTGCTTACCGCAGCACCTCGCCGTGTGCGCCTTTGCACCACAAAACCGACGGGGGATGAAAGCAACTCGATACGCCGGCTAAAAAACAAAGTTAAGGGCTGCATGTAAACGGATAAAGACAAATAAAAAAGAGGTAGGGAACAGGGAGGAATATGAGCTGGGGAGTAAATGAGCTGTTTCATGCAGCAAAGGAAGAAGAACAACATTAGAGGAGGTTTTTTTTTTCAGGTGTGTCGAGCTGCAGCAAGCGCTCTCTGTGGAATACACTTCTGCTGCAAACTGTGTTAGCCCAAACTCTGCTTACTGGCTCAAAACACACAATCCGCCGGTAATACTAGTTTATTAAGATCATCCATCACAGTACATGATGTGAGGTGTTTGGGCTCCACTTCTGACATGGCTTGGTTGTGGTTACTTGTGACTATGCAAAATATTGTTTAAGTTACACTATCATTTGCACTTTTGGTTCTCTACTAAAGAGTATATTATATATATATATATATATATATATATTTGGGTGGTGGATGGGGCAATGTACCCCCAGAGTTCTCACTGGGTATGTTAAAGAAGAAATAAAAACTGATTAGTAGTTTAGAGATTATGAGAGGATTATTGGGTTAATTGCATGTTGTATTTTATTTAAAATCTTTATTTAACCAAGAAAGTCTTATTGGAATTAAAATTTTATTTTTTCAATCGAGCCCAGGCCAAGAGAGCACATTGGAGTAAGATTTAACTACCCCTAATGCAGTTGGACATACAACCAATCGGAATTCAGGGGCAGTACCAACAATAATTAACTGCCTCTGGACTAACCTAATGTGGAAAAACAGCTGAAAAACATTGGATTAACAGTTATGATTGGTCAGATAGGATTGTTGTCAAAAATAAATTTAAATGGTAGATTTACCAGAGCCTCTGCACTTTGCTAAGAAAATGAATGGGTGTGGCCGGACAGGCTGATCAGTTCAGCCATTTTGTGTTGAAGTGTGGGAGAGGCTGCTCTCTGTGCAACACTAGTGACAGACAGTAAATACATGTCCTGAGGGCAGAGAATAATGTCCATCTGTCTTATGCTGAATGTTTTTGCTCAGAAGAAACAGTAGTATTAAAAGAGTATGTACTGTGCTGTATGCAACATTAAAACATCACTGAATAATCTTTCAATGAATGACTTTTAAGGTTAGAACGCTGTTATACTGTTATGCTGTAGGGAACACCAGGGCTTGGTGCAATCTATTATCAAGGCAATCAAAAATCAAACCATCCTTTTATAACCAAAAGCATGTATCTGATTTCATTTCAATCTAAGAAAAAAGCCTTTAGTTTATGTTGACTACTTTACTGTCAGAACACAAACCAAACCAATGCAAAAAAGTAAATCATCAGAGCAATCAAGAAAAATAGTAAAATATATATATATTATATACTATACACTATTCCACTGAAACAGTACATGATCTTCCTGAGACTGGGTTGCCACACACCAGATAATTTCTAACTGAGTGAAAACTTAGGGAACTCTTTGCAGCCTTGCCTGATGTGTGCTGATGTGGCTAAAACAGAGCTGATGTTACCCTGCTCCAGGGATGAGAGCGCTCTCACAGAACATGGCTGGGCTCAACACTCCTGGTACAAACATATGGTTCCCTGTTGTTAGCCCACAGGAACAGGCCTTTGTAGCACTCAGGTTTCTAATTGACTAACAAGACTTTAGGGTAAGGCTTTTATGTTTGCCGCTCTGTTCAGTGTGTTTGTGTGTTTACATGCCAGAGTGCTTGCAGTGAAACTAAAGCGTGCCCAGAATAAACATTAGCCAGCAATAAGAACTAAAATATTAGGTCTTTTCCATTAGTTCATAAGTGTAAACTCTGTATATTTGACAAAGCATTTCTATTATTCTATTATTCTTTCAATTGTCCTATTTGTGCAGCTATTTGTGTTTTATCCTATGAGAGGATCTAAAACCAGTTGTTTGAATTAAACAATACACTATGATTTCTTTAAACATGCTTCATGTCTTTTTAAGTAGATTGTCATTTTGACAGCTGTCCATATGACATGAAACCAAGAACCAATAGATTAGAAAGATGTTGTGGGCTTTTGGTTGTCTTTTGGAAGTCCAGTATTAAACATGCACCGGGAAAAAAGTAAATAGTCTTTAATTAAAAATGGGTGATGCATTATAGAATTTTGAAGTTACAACTTTAAAAGTGTGTGTCAGTAATCTGCCCTTAAACTTTAGGCCCACTCGCTAAAGATGTGTTCTGAAATGATTTAAAACATTAGATTACAAATATGCTAAAAATAGCTGGCTTCCCACTGTCTGCCTGTGTTAAATTTAAAAATAGATACATATATATTCTGTTTGTATTCATTCATTCATTCATTTTCTACCGCTTTGTCCCGTTAGGGGTCGCGGGAGCCTATCCCAGCAGCTTTGGGCCTGAGGCGGGGTTCACCCTGGACAATGGCAGGGCTGACATTTAGAGACACACAGTGACCAACAACCATTCACTCTCACATTCATTCACTAGGGACACTTTAGATTTGCCAATTAACCTGTACATGCATGTCTTTGGACGGTGGGAGGAGCCGGAGTACCCGAAGAGAACCCACGGTAACACGTGGAAGACATGCAGACTCCTCACAGAAAGACCGGAGTCGGCCGGGTTTTGAACTCACAACCTTCTTGCTGTGAGGCAGGAGTGCTAACCACTCTGCCACGTGAACCCTATTCTGTCTGTATATACCTTTTTATATATACTAGCAAATCTGTAATAAAAGAAAAAAAAAATACGCCAATGTATTTTACCAGTACTCGCCACATAAGGTTGTACAAAAAAGTGCACTTGGCTAATTTGCATTAACCAAAAACACATTACTATCTAAATCAGCATAATCATAGTATGTTTTTATGTATATACTAAATACAAACTTACAAACATACTTCATGGCTTATCATAATCTTGATCAAAATACTGTCTACCTTCTAATTCTACCCCTCTCCAGGAAAAAAGTGAAATTAAATATATGATGTATAAAGGGCTAATTATGGAAAATGGCTGTGGAAATGAGCATCTTGTTGACAAAACTGTAAGGGGTGCTATTACTCTGTCAGTCATAGTTTGGTTATAGTTCAGTTGTATGTCAGAAAAAAATGCTTCTGTGCAGCGACTATCAATGAAACAGGGTGCAACCAGCTTCCATTCTAAGACTAAAACCCTCAGCAAACAGCAACTACAGCTACAATACTGTAAGTTGATTCCAACAAAAGACCCTACCTGTGAAGCAATAGTGAACTGACAACTGGCTCATCTCCTTAGACCTCCAACCGGCAACATTTCAGCACCTTGGACAGCCGCACAATGGCCGTCGGAGATCCAGCGGAGGGAAATACAAGAGCACAAAAGGCATCGGAGAAGCGGGAGCGAAGGGAGGAGTAGGTAGGCTCTGGAGGACGAGAGCGGGGGCTTACGAAGGAGAAAAGAGTGGAGTTTGGCCGCTGGGAGCCTATTCACAGCGGATACAAAGGGCCAATGTCAACTCAATTTGAAGGACAGAAAACAGAATTAGCATACGAGAGATTGCACGCTTTGACACGCTATGATACATATGCAGAACCATCACTTCTCAAGAGCTCCATATGATCAGAAAAAGAAAAAGGAACCCTGCACACCACTCCATTCTTACATATTTGCTTTCATTATCCACATGAGACCACGCACTACTGGCAATAGCCATGGTAATGACAATTCCTGCAACATTACGACACCCAAGAAACAGACGATATTACAAAGGCCTTGTTCATCCAATGGAAAGGCTCTCAAGAGAGTAAACAATTTTTTTATTTCTTGTATTCAATGTTATTCTGACACCAATTAATCGACTCTGCAGTGTTGTGACAGCCAGCACTGTCATGTTTTTTTAAAAGCAGCCAGCAGCAGTCATTCAACTCCACAAGGAGCCACAAAAGCCTGCTCACTCATTAGAGAGGCATCACATTATTACCACCTGCTACATTACAGCGCACAGGAAGCAGCATTTATTAAAAAAGGTAGTGTTTTCTGTCAAAATGGACCCTAGGGGACCTAGCCAAGATGCTCTGAAGACTATTTAAGATGTCAGGAGGTTTTATTACAATGCCAGGCTGACACAGAAGTAAGGGCTACAATTCAATACCACAAGAAGTTACCAAAATGACTGTCACCCTCTATGGTTACAGGCTGTGTGTGCAGGAGTTGTAAACAGTGTATTAGCTTCATAAATGACTGTAAGGAACACTGGCCGCAGCTGATATACAGTGACCCCGCAGACATGGAGTCAGACATAGACACAAAGCGAGTACAAAACAGGTAAACACTAGTATTTAGTCTTATCTGTTTAAAGGCTACATCAAAATTCACTGCATTTTCTCAGTCTATAGTGAAAGAGTCTTGTAATAAAGATAATGCTAATTTGTTCATTACAAAGGCTACACTGACTAATCATTTTCTAGTCTATTTATCCACCACTTCAGAATCTTAATCAAATCATTTTAAGCACAGGACAAAAACCTACATAAAAATAAAAACTGTTTGCACCATTTCCCTGCAAATAGTTGCACTATTTCACAGCTGACCAGTGGACAGATATGTTTTTAAATTTGTTGCAAAAATACACAAACCCACAGATCAGCGTATTAATGAAGTTCCCTCAAACCTATGGACGAAGGGTGAAGAGATACCAAAATGGATTCTCTTTTGCAAAGCTGAGGGTCTGGGGGCAGCCATGTTACTGACTCAAGAGTCAGTAACAGATGCTTGAATATCAGCATTTAACCCTTATTTTACCCAAAATGTGATGCTAATGTTAATTCTTCTTTATCTAAAAAGATTATTTTTGGATAATTCAAAATTAAACTACATTATATTAGGCCCCATTTAAGCACTGTGTTTTAATGTCTGTTTCTGTCTCTGTAGCAGTCGCATGAACCCTAAGGAGCATTGTCAGAGAAATGCTGCCTCACAGCCAGAGACAGAGCCAACAGTGATCTATCAGCACGACAAGAAGACACAAAAAGATCCATGGATAATTAGAGAAGCCATCACTATTTCTCTTTTAAAGCCCGAGCAGCACTGTTTAATCTGTTTAATCTGTACACTCCTCTAGAGTTATTAATATGCTGTGTTGCCAGTGAAACAATGAAATGGATGCCATGTGAGGTTTTGTTTTGGAAATGCATGGTCAGGGTGGAGCGCAGTGGCAGCCACAATCATTAAACTCTGCAAACAAGCCTTGTCAATCATTAGAGAAGTCATCCCATTCCACCGAGAACACACACACAAACACACACACAGCACACTGCAGCATCCAGAAATAATCATGCAGTGTCTAAGCAAAAAAAATACCTCAAGCTCAGATCTTGACAAAGTGCTTCAGTGAAAATTTAATTGCGCTTTTTGGCCGCGCTGTATTGCTTCTCTAAAGCATACAATGTAGTCTAGAAGTACATCGGAAAAGACACTTCAATTCAAAGCAAAAAATACACAATTCTCCATGGGAAGAACCCACATAGATTCCACACCAGTCTCAAGTTTGTTTGTTTTTTTATCTTTTTTTCTGTTTTTAAACGGACAAATAAGTCTTGTATTTTACATAAAGTTTTCTTTAAAATACAGCACTTTCAAAGGAAAACAAAAAACAAAAACATATCCATTTTGCAGAGAGCATTGTTAATAAAATAGTCGAGTGCAAAGGCACTTTCTGGATTTCGCCTCTTGTTGGGTTTGTAAAGATTTTCACTGAACACTCACCATTTACCTGTGGAGAATTATATGTACAGGAATGTCGATCTGCAGCTCCTCTTCTACAACAATCAATACTTCTGCTTTTTCACAGGGAAAATAGAACACAGTTTCATGAAAAGCACACAGTCCTGTCCAAAATATTACCTGCCGTCATCCAAGTCTGTTAGAATTGTTTTCAAAAATGAAGAAATAATTTATACCTTCCAAGAGAAAAATAGAACTGCATAATAATATAATTCTTATATTCCATTTATACATCTGAAAGAAAATGGAAAAGGAAAAAGAGAATGGTCCGGAAAAGCCGTGGATTAACTTCAGTCATGGCCCATTGAACACAGATAGATAAGACAGATATATAGAGCTATGATTACAGTAACGCTGGGATTATTGGAGCGCTGCACAGGACCCGGGTGAAGGGAGGAGAGTGGTGTGGAGGGGACTATCTTACAGTTGGCTCATGGCAGTCTGTTTCTCCAGAATCTCCAGGTAGTCCGGCTCGGTTTTTAGTTTCCCAGGCAGGAGCAGTGGGTGCTCGATGTTTTTTGTGGATGTGTGCTCGGCTCCGAAGTACTTCCTGGGGGTCCCGTACAGCACAGTTTTGTTCAAGCGGTCATGGTTGGTGATCTGCCTCCTCACTGTTGCCGCCTCATAGGGGGGCACGATGCAAGGTCTCTTGGGTAAAGTGCAAAAGTTGTAGGTAAAAGGGGGAGGGCCTGCAGCTGTGGGGAGCTCTTTGTGTGGCCTTTCACCTAAGTTTTGATACAACACCTCGGGGGGTTCTGGGGTGGTCAAAGTGCACAACGTCGGGGATTTATCCATAAAATCCAACGTGGTGATAGTGTACGCCCCTGAACTGCGTGTTACAATGTCATCCTTCTTGACATCCAGGGGCCCAAAACTGAGCTCTTTTAGGTTACGGTAAAATGCCACCTGCTCACCGTCTTTTTGCATGTAAATGGGATTTTGGCACATGGAGCCCACCGGAGGGGGGATATAATTATAAACATGGCTTTCTGATGATTTATCTTGTGTGGGTTCCGGATTGTAAGAGCCGTATTGCACTTGGAAAGAATTCAGATCTAAGTTGTTGGCACCAGTGGGGACGTGCTCCACACCTTTGCGCCGTTTTAGGACAAAAACAAAGAGGCCTGCCCCGAAGCAAACAGAGAGGATGAAAACCACTAGAAGTCCCAAGATCAGGACTGAAAGTGGGACCTCGGGGTGCAGTTCAGGGGTGTGGAGTCTGGACTCTGTGGGACTGACAGAGCTGAATGAAGAGGAAGCAGAGGGAGAGGTGGGGGCAGCTGATGAGAGGACAAAGCAGGGGTGGTGGGCTCAGTACCGGGGCTGATTAGAGTTGGGGCTCTTGTGGGGGTGGCATGTTGGGGAGTGGGCAGCTCACTGGGCTCAGGGCAAATAGCCTCATTACGGAGCGAGCGAAGAAGGCGTCCCGCGTGCTTGGATGGCGAGTCACAGGTAATTTCGTTGACCACCACACTGGTGCTAGACAACTCCATCCAGTTCTTGAGGGCCACAATGTCGCATGTGCAGTCCCAAGGGTTCTCTTGAAGATCGATCTGGATGAAGGCCGACAGCTGGTCCAGGACTCCTTTCACCGGCAGGTATGAGAAGTGGTTGTTCCGCAAGTTGAGCCGGGTAAGCATAGTACCCCCAAAAACATTGTCGGGAAGTGACCGTAACAAGTTATTGTTGAGAAACAGCAGCTGCAGGTTGTGCAAAGAGTTAAAAGTCTGCGGAAAAATGTCTTTAATGATGTTATATTCCAAATATAGGTACTGCAAAGACTGAAGCCCAGCAAATAGAGACTGAGAAAGAGACTCAATGTAATTCCCATTTAAATAAAGACGTCTAAGGTTGGTCAGATTTTCAAAAGCACCTTCTTGGATGACAGCAATTCGATTGTTCCCAAGATGCAACAATTCCAGTGAGCTATACTCCGTCAAGTCTGTTCTGTAAATGACCTGCAGGTAGTTGCCAGTCAGGTGCAGTTTTTTGGGGTAAGAGGGCTTGGGATTGAGCTCACTGATGTTATGTAACTTGCGCTCTTGGCAGTTAATGTTGAGGCCGCTGTCAGGGTTTGGGGATGTGCACACACACACAGTGGGGCAAAGCATGGGGACAGGGGAGCGCGTCTGGTACACCATGATGGGCCCAAAGACGTGTTTGTCCTTGAAGCGAGGGGTGGGTCTATTGTAGCGCATTTTGGGAGGACGGGAGGCTTTAGGGGCACGGGTGGGGGTGACCATGCCGGGGTGGTAGGTTGGGGGAAGGGCGCCTTGGAAGTGTGAGTCAGAGGGGGGGGGTGCGCGCTCTCCAGCATTCCTCCGTGGACATAAATCCTGTTTGATAAGCTGCGTGATGTCTTTGCCGTGCAGCCTGAATGGAGTCTCACACACTATGTCTCCAACAAAAACCGAGATGGTGTCCAGCCACGACTTGAGGGGGATCAGGTCACAAGTGCAGTTCCAGGGGTTCTCCTCCAGCTGGATCTCCATGATGCCCCCGATGTGCTCCAACACCCCCGCAAATGGCAGCATCTTGAGCCTGTTGCCACGTAAATCCAAGTGAGTAAGGAGCACAAAACGGAAGATGTTGGGTGGCAGAGCCAGCAGCAAGTTGTCATTGAGGATCAGCACTTTGAGCTTATTGAGCTTACTGAAGGCGCCTGGCTCGATGGTGCTAATATAGTTATAGTCCGCCTGTAAATACTCCAGACTCTCCAGCCCAGCAAATGTGTCCTCCTTAATCACCTCCAGGTTGTTGTTGTTCAAGTGTAAGCGCTTAAGAAAACGCAGTCCGTTAAAAGCACCAGTCCGGATCTCCTGCAAGCCATTATTCCCCAGATGCAGCGAGCTGACATTGCCATAACTAACAAATTCATTGGCATTGATCCGTGACAGGAAGTTCCCATTTAAAAAAAACTGGGAGACTTTATTTGGCGGCGCCTGGAACTGATTGACAGTAGTAAATCCTTTATTTTCGCAATTGATGTTGAGTATATTCTCGCGCTCCTCGCATGCGCAGCGGCTCTTGCAGATGTCTTTGGAGAGGGAAGTTTTGCGGCTCTCCGTTTCGGATGGCGACAGGCTGGTGACCGTGAGGACGCTCAGGAAGAGGACGCCACTCAGCATTTTTACAGCCAGAGAAGGTCGCTGACATATAGATCCTGCATTTAACTTTGCAGCCAGAGCCGTGCGTTGAAGGAAATCACAGAGAGAATGAGAAAAGAGGTAGACTCTCTCATACTAACACACTCACACACAAGCAAGCACACAACAGCGCAGAATTAGATGCCTATCTTGTGATAAAACAGCACTCTCCATTGAAGTCCAAAAAACATAAATCCCTTTAAAAAAAAAATCAACCTTGTAGGTGCTGAAAAAGAGAATAAAAGAGGATTCTGTGATCTAGATAGACTTGGCACATTGTCAGAGGCAAAGAGAAGTGAGGTGGACAAGCCACTTCTTCTGCATCCCCCTTTTTTATACAGCTCACATGAAATCAGCCAAATATCCACCCAGAGATATGGAGCAACAAACGCTGTCTCTGTGCTCCGGCTCACACCAACTGCGCCTCATTTTAGTCCAAGCACTTTTTCAGCAACCCAGGGAAAAGTGGCACCATGACACACGCTTGCTCCTTACTGCTAAGTCCAACTGAAAGAAATTAGGAGCAACTGTGCGCAAGAGATAGACGGTGATGTATTTCCAGAGCTGAGGCATAACTCCAGCCTGTCGGTCCTCCTCCGCTGCGTGCACTGAAGGCTGCACTGAGCGTCTGCTGCTGCCGCCTCTCAGCTCTCTTCAGTCTGTGTGTGTCGGTGTGTGTGTGTGTCGGTGTGTGAGAGAGAGAGAGAGTCAGAGCCGTGACGTCATCAGCACAGTTCAGACACACACATTTATACAAAGCATTTCATAAGTAAACCTCCATTTTTAAATGGAAGTGACATAAGGTTTAGGATGAAGTGCTATGAGAAATATACTTTTTAAACATATTAAAGTTTTATGTATTGCTAGAGTTTTTATTAAGATGTTAAAAAATAACAGTAAAAGCAGGAAGTATTTTTACCAAAACTACTATTTCTATTACTATGTCTAATAATAATAATTATTAATAATGTTGAAACATTTTATATGCAAATCTCATATATTGACTATAAAAATTCAAAGAACATATTTATATAAAGATAAAATAGGGTTTAAAATAATGAAGTAATTTAAGTAAAAGTAAATTGTTAAAAAACAACTTTAACACAGACTAAAAGACATAAACTTTAAAACTATTTGAAATGTTCTTTAAAATTACATCCCTCCCTGGCCAGTTAGTAAAAAACATGACTGTAAATAAAACTGACAATGACTATATATAGCATACATATTTCATACATACATACAATATTTCTGTAACTGTCACAGCTGACACATATGAAACAGTCCACTCGAGTGCAGCAGTCGTATCTTCTAACTGCCGTGTTTTTCTATGACTGCCACTCTGATCATTCCCCATGTGTCCACTAGGAGGCAGAAAAGGCCTCCTTTCAGACTCTGTCACCTTTCTGTTATCATTATCAAACATGTGTCATATTAGTGCATAGTGTGAGTAATTATTCTCATAGACAGTGATATGTGTGGTGCCGGCAGTGACATGGTGTGCATAACTACTGCAGTTTGTCAAGTTTTAAAAGGAAGGAAAGGGAAAAAAATACATGCACTGCACAGAATAAAAGAGCTACAGTGTTAAATGGGTTGATGGTTGATGTGATGAAAGAAGTATTACAATTGAATGGTGGAAATCAGAGATAAAGCATTTAATTTGCACAAGCTGTAAATAATAATCATAAAAAGAGATGTTAAAGTAAGAGAGAAAATCTTTGCTTTAAAACTCATCAATTTTCTGTATGTTTTTAGGATGTTTACTATACTGTGTTTACTAATAGTAATGTTTACTATTACTATACTGTCTAAAACTCCAATGGGCCTTATAACATATTAATATATAATATCAAAATTAGCTGTAATAGAAATTTGCACTAATGTGCCACATTGTCTATACTGTATGTACATACCATCAAAATTATGGTTCATTCATTCATTTTCTCTTAAATTATGGTTCATTCATTCATTTTCTACCGCTTTTCCCGTTAGGGGTCGCGGGTGACTGGAGCCTATCCCAGCAGCTTTGGGCCTGAGGCGGGGTTCACCCTGGACAGTGGCCAGTTAGTCGCAGGGCTAACATTTAGACATAGACAGTGACAAACAACCATTCACTCTCACATTCAGTCACTAGGGACACTTTAGAGTTGCCAATAAACCTATACATGTATGTGTTTGGACGGTGGGAGGAACTGGAGTACCCAGAGAGAACCCACGGTAACACGTGGAGGACATGCAGACTCCTCACAGAAAGACCGGAGTCAGCCAAGAATGTTTTTGAGTCGGCCGGGTTTTGAACTCACGTCCTTCTTGCTGTGAGGCAGGAGTGCTAACCACTCTGCCACGTGCACCAATCAAAATTATGGTAAGAATAAGAATTATTTTGCTTTATTTTCAGGTAAAAGTCACATAGTGCCTTTCTGAAACGACTCCCTCCCCGCTTCACTCCACCTTGTAGTGCCCTCGATGTGTAGTGACACTTGCAGCTGAGTTCTCTTGATCACAATGTAGAGTAAAGATATAGCACTCCCCTGGCGCTGATGGAAACAGGGATGCTCTGTCTCTGGTTAAGCATCAAGCGCAAATGGCGACAAATCCATCAACGTCTGTATAAATTTGTTTGAAAACAAGAAGAGAACATATGATAAAATAAATGTTAAATAAGTATTTTAATTGTCAGTGAGGCATTGTAGATGTTTTCAAATTTACAATTAAACATGCATTTGGCCAACGTGGTGGCACGGTAGCACAGTGGTTAGCACTATCACCTCTCTCAGCCTTTCTGGGTGAAGTTTACATGTTCTCCCCATGCTTGAGATGAGGATTACAGTTTCCCCCACCAACATCCAAAACATGGGCTTGGCACCCCCTGGTGGCAGCTGCTGACAGTGAATTTCCCCATAGTAATAATAGACTGATAACAATAAAAATAAAACGTGATCTTACATCAAAAATATGCATAAGCAACAATATTATAGAAACCAAATTTGTAAATATACAACAGAAGAACTCAGATTAATTAATATAATAGTGCTTGCATTATGTTTTCCCAAAAGTAGGTATAGATATTGTTAGAGGTCCGTGTATGATCCTTTTGTCAAATTTCTCTTGTGGATTGTTCTAATATTCTCTAAATGAACTGTCCTGTGACATTAAACTTTTAGTCTTTTATCTTTGATTGAAAGTGATGGTCCCCTCAAGAGTTCAGCGGTGATGGATTGGAGAGGGTGCATTGAGACGGGAGGTACTTCAGGTTCCTTTATGAAGCTCTAGGTGAGTCTACACTGTCAGAGCTGTGCCACACAACACATTTGTCAAGTCAATCACAGGCCACTCAGGACGACAGTGTGGAGATGGGACCAAGCTATTCCAAACAGTGCAGTCTTTTGAATCTTTTAGAATTTCCATGCCCAAAAATAACCCAGCTCTTTTAAATTTAGAAAAAAAAAAGTTTTAAAACTGAATAACCATTTCATTACAACCCACTATTATAAAAAGAAGAATATGTACAGTATGTATGGATTCCAGTGTTGTAGTCGAGTCACCAGTTTTTGAGTCTAAGTCACTTTCAAGTCCTCGGTTTTCAAGTCTGAGTTTAAAGTTCAAGTCATCAGTTCTCAAGTCCGAGTCAGGAGTCAGGATTCCTTCTGTCAGAGAATAAACAATAACCAGCGCTGCAGCTGGATTCTCGCAAGATTTGGGGATTTCTAAACTCAGGTAAATTCATCTTGTATGGCGCCAAGCAAACTGCTTAAGTCGAACCATAGGCTCACCGGCCTCTTGTGACCAATGATGTGGCAGGACAAACAGGAAGAGGCGGGTTTCCTCTTTTTTTATCAATGTGGCTACACTAAAAAAATAAATGTTTGAGTTGATGCCAACGTCTTTCGCTTACACTAAAAAATGTGACACTAAAGGATTTTCTGGAAGGAGATGTTTGTGCTCTATTCCTACTGGCTTAGGCATATCCTACACACTATTTTCATCAGCTGACGTCCTTGTATTGACCGTATACAACATATTTACCAATTTTAGTGTTAGTTAAAGCAGTCTGCTTCCTGCTTCTGACGAGTGCTTGCTCATGCCAGCTTTACTTTTCTTTTTAGTTATCTCCACATTTAGCCAATGATTTTATGATCAACTTTTTTTACATTACTTTTTACTTTCTTTTAACTGATTTTTTTATGTTTTTTAATTATTTTTTACTTTTTAAACAGCTTGTTGTACTCGCCGAGCAACTGGAGCCTTGGTGCCAATTTTTTTTTTTCTTTTTCTTCTTCGTTTCTTTTTTTCATGTCTGGGGTAAAAACAAAACTACAAACTCTTTCTGCCAAAATTGTTGGAAATATCTACAGGAAATCAGCTACAAACAAAGATTTTTGCTTTGGAATCTGAAAGAGGACTTCAGAAGACTATCCCAATCACACAATGTGGTAAGACTGTGAATTTAAACTTGGATGATACAGTGTCATTCCCAAAACTGAGCAAAGCAAAGGGATTTAAACAAAATGATGCAAACAGGCATAAACTTGGTGCCCAGCCAAAGCAGGCAATCAGGTTTGAAAATGCCTCATCAGGTCAAAGGGATGGTGTCTCAACCAGACTTAGAGAAACTTATCCATGCTTTTATCTCCAGCAGGTTAGATTACTGTAACGGCCTGCTCACTGGTCTCTCAAAACGAGGGTTAAGACAGCTGCAGCTTATTCAGAACGCGGGTGCTCGGGTTCTCACCAAAACCAGGAAGTACAACCACATTACGCCAGTTTTAAAATCTCTGCACTGGCTTCCTGTTGCTCAGAGAATAGACTTTAAAACAGCACTGCTGGTTTACAAGTCTCTAAATGGTTTAGCACCAGAATATATCTCTGACATGCTAGTTGCTTATGATCCTCCTCGGACTCAGGTTTGAAAATGCCTCATCAGGTCAAGTTGATGATTTGTTGAATTGTTATACTTCAGGTGTTTTAAATGTTATGGACACCATTGCTCCTGTTAAGGTTAAAGTGATCAGGACGAGGCAGAAGGCTTCATGGAGCAATGCTCACTCTGTCAGAGCACAGAAAAGGGAATGCTGAAAAGAAAAGAAATAAACTCTTAATTCATTATGAGATATACAAAGAAAATTTGCTTTTTTCAATCAAACTTTGCAAAAAGCAAGATAATTATTCTTCTCAGAGATCATCAACAACAGCCGTTACAACTCTTGTCCTGTTTGGTACAGTGAACAGATTAACAAACCCTCCAGCTCCATTTCCTCCAGAATTAGTTTCCACTAAATGCAATGAGTTTGCATTGTTTTTCAACGACAAGGTTCAAGGCATTAAACATGCGATACAGTCCAAAGGGCATAAAACAACACTGCAGCCACCCAGGAGACACTTGGTTGGTTTAACACATTTTACACAAATTCATGACAGAACAATTGAAAAAACTGTCTCCAGCCTGAGTTCATCCACCTGCTGCCTCGATGTTTTACCCACTAGATTTCTATAATCAGCACTAAGCAGTTTGTTACCACAACTCACTAATATAGTCAATAATTCCTTACAGTCTGGAACATTTCCAAGGGCCTTAAAAACTGCTGTCATTAAGCCTCTCCTAAAGAAGAGCAGTCTTGATGCTACAGTGCTCAACAACTATCGGTCCATATCAAACCTGCCATTTTTAGGGAAAGTCATCGAAAAAATTGTATATCAACAACTTAATGACTTTCTATTACTTAACAACTGCTTTGATCCTTTTCAGTCAGGATTCAGGCCCCATCACAGACTGAGACTGCACTTATCAAAGTCACAAATGACATCCGTATGAACACTGACGCAGGCAAAGTCTCTGTCTTAGTTCTGTTGGACTTGAGTGCTGCGTTTGATACAGTGGACCATGAAATCCTGACACAAAGATTAGAGGAATGGATAGGTATCACTGGAACTGCCCTTAAATGGTTTCAGTCCTATCTTGAAGACAGGAAGTACTTTGTTTCGGTTGGTAACTGTGTGTCAGACCAAATGGCCCTGACATGTGGGGTTCCACAGGGTCTATCTTGGGACCTCTCTTATTCAATATCTACATGCTTCCTTTAGGCCAGTTAATACGCAGCTGTGGCGTATCCTACCATAATTATGCAGATGACACTCAGATTTACATTTCACTCACAGCAGGTGAAAATGGACCAATCCATTCACTGTGTCACTGCATCGAACAGATTGACACGTGGATGCAAAATAAATTTCTCCAACTGAACAGAAACAAGACTGAACTAATCATCTTTGGGCCACAGAAACAAAGAGAAAGTGTCAGCAGTCACCTCGAGTCTCTCTCTCTAAAATCTAAAAACCAGGTTAGAAATCTAGGGGTCATCATGGACTCAGACTTGAATTTCCACAGTCACATTAAGTCAATTACATCATCTGCATTTTATCACCTTAAAAACATTTCCAGAGTCAAAGGGATGGTGTCTCAACCAGACTTAGAGAAACTTATCCATGCTTTTATCTCCAGCAGGTTAGATTACTGTAACGGCCTGCTCACTGGTCTCTCAAAACGAGAGTTAAGACAGCTGCAGCTTATTCAGAACGCGGGTGCTCGGGTTCTCACCAAAACCAGGAAGTACAACCACATTACGCCAGTTTTAAAATCTCTGCACTGGCTTCCTGTTGCTCAGAGAATAGACTTTAAAACAGCACTTCTGGTTTACAAGTCTCTAAATGGTTTAGCACCAGAATATATCTCTGACATGCTAGTTACTTATGAATCTCCTCGGACTCTGAGAACATCTGGGACAGGCCTTCTGCTCGTGCCCAGAGTTAGAACTAAACAGGGTGAAGCAGCATTTAAGTTTCATGCAGCAAAAACCTGTAACAGCCTCAACTTTAACAATGTTCAAGGGGAGGTTAAAAACCTTCCTCTTTAGCTCCGCCTACATTACAACTTAAAGTGATTTTTATCTGCACTCTTCTTTTAAAATGTTTTTAATTTTTCTTATGTTTCTTGACTAAACCCAGGATAAACCATGACTAAACCAAGACGTAAACCTAAAGCAGGAATTAAACTTAATATAGTACTAAAACCAAGTCTGAGACTGAACAGCTTTGACTGGAAATGTTTCTCTTTTTAATCATGAATCACACAATAAAGTAAGATTCAACCCAATCTCAATGAGCAAATTTCATCTATCACCCTGATAGATTTCTGCTGTATTGCTCTTTCTTCTACTAAACATAAGGGAGAATCTCAACATGTTACTGTAAAATAGTGTGTTGGATGGGGACAGATGAAGACCTGTAAACGGAGTTCTAGTGTCGCTGTAGAAGAGCCTTGTCTTGTGGAGTGAGACGCTCGCTGATGACAGGTGCCAGAACCCCAGCAGTGTCCATTTGTCTTTGTTAGCCTGCTGACACTGTGCAGTAACATGGCCTGTGATTGGCTATGGATGTGGTTGAAGGTCTCCAGTGCCACTTCAATAGATTCTCTGACATACCCATTGTACCCAACGTAAAATCAATGTGCCCCCATCCCTTTAGCTGTGCCAAATATACAATGCTACACATAGTTAAAAGCCACAGTCATGGAAATAATACACTTGTTTACACCTGTCACATTTAGTCTAGTTACATTGAATTTGTAATATAGTACAGTGATTTAGAGTTGGTGTGAAAGCTGACAGCCAAATCTGGTGCAAACAGAAGAACTGAGTCCCCTTCGGTACATTTACTTGCAGGTAGAGAAATGCAAATGCAAACACGTTTTTCTTATATTGTTGTGTTTATGTGTTTTGAACTCATAAAGTTGTTGTGTTACTGTTGATAATTATTTATGAATATGTACAGTATATGCATATTGCAATCAACACTACTCTACTCTTTCTGCTGCGGTGCCATTTATTTTGTGGCACTTTGTGGGCGGGTGAACACTAGTGCATCAGGTGTTGCACAACCCCTATAACGTCATACAACATGATTTAGTCTTTTGTGTGCGAAGAGGAATCAAACTGACCCAAACAAATGCAAAGAAATAAAACTGTCAACCTTTTCCAAGAGGCACATTAGAAATTAGACTTTTGTGGAGGGCCGGGCCAACATAGTCAACTGCCTTATGCTCAATAAAAACACATATTTTTGGGCCATACTGACAAGCCTGACACATCACAGTTAGAGCTGTATCTCCTCAACCAGGCCAGGCATCAACATGTGAATAAACATCTGAGCAGATCACTTAAGACCTAAAGGGAAGGGCTATACACCCCTCCAAACAGAGATTTGGAGGACCACACTTGAAACAAATGGGTAAGATAATTTCCCATAACGCTGTGCGTTCACCAGCTCAGCGCAAAGAGGTGCAAAATGTAACTAATTTCGACTAAAATAAAGATAAAATAAGTACAAGAGTCTTATTTTGTTGTTTATTTAATCTTGGACTTGTTTACGCACTAATCTGTTTTCTCCTCAAAAAGTTTTATAAAAATGGCTGTTTACTAATGTTAGCCTCACATTGACAGCTCACAGTCACCCCTTCATTTGGAGGGCCAAGGGGTAGTTTGGCATTTCCTCCATCTGCCAAACTAGTCACCAATGACATGAATATGACGGTCGTTTGAGTGCCTTCAAAATATCAAAGTAAAGTATAAAAGTATCACAGTATGACATACAGTCTTGGATTATTTGTTTTTTCAACACTAGCCTCCTGAGGGACAGGCTAAGTCAAAGGCTGGATGAGACCCCAGCGCCATGAAATGTCCAGGTCTGGCCTAAACACTGGTCTGGATTTGAAAGTGGATCAAAGTTTACTCGTTTTGAAGAATTTAGAGAGACAATAACTGCCAATATAAAATCAGAATATATATATATATATATATATATATATATATATATATATATATATATATATATTTTGTCTTGGAAATTGCCTTAAAGTTACACAGCAGTCCTTTCAAAAGGTGAGTTGACAGTTGACTATCTTCCAGATGGTGCAATCAATTTAGCAGCAGGTACCCATTTTCAGATATTTCATAATGTTTTGCCACATAAAAGATTCAAATGTATTTTTGGCAGATGTTGTTATTATTCTACATTGTGCCTGGACGCTGTGATTGGCACGTCCAGACAATTTGCATTCACAGGAGAAGAGTCATATTATTTCTAATTCTTTCTGCATGATCACCCTTCACAAAACGGGTTTTGATCAGTGACGGGAATAAAAAAGAGCTGCCTCACAATAAAAAAAAATGCCTGTAAACATTTACAGACTGAGCTTTAATTGTTGTCAGGTTCAGACAGAAATGTGCATATTGTTGCTGAGTTTAGCAAGATAGAAATGAATAGGTAAAAACAGAATCTGCTCCTTCTAACTTAACTTGAATGTATACATTGGATGACAATTAGAATGAAGGACACTATAGAGCTTAAGTTATTGCATTCTTGCCATATTGTAGCCTGGTCCGCCACCTTCATTCTGTTAACAGGATTCTGTGGGGGCAGCACTCATCTGTGTCTAATACAATAGATAGATATACAATAGACTGCTGTCCAATCAGGACTAATCTGGGACTATTTTTATTGTTCACTCAACTTGCCCCACTTATGCCCGTTAGGGGTAGCTGGGGGGCTGGAGCCCTAAGCTGCTGAGGTGGGGTACATCCTGGACAATGGCCGGTTAGTGACACTTACACACTTTGGGATAACACTTACACAAAGATACTGACAGACTACATTTCAATACTTTCATGATGTAGTCAAGTAATTATAATAGTCCAAGTCCAACACATTGGTTTGGATTTTAGTTTTGTGTCTATGTCAGTGATCCACTCACAGAATGGTTAATTGTAAAGTGAGCAGTGGTTTATGTTGAAAACTAAGAACTACTGAGTTATGGTGTGCAGCTTCTGTAGATCAATGTGTTTTTAAAGAGAGAATTAAAACATGAGATCTATTTCTTCTGATTGGGTGAACATTAGATTTTATAATCCCTCTCAAAGCTTGGAGCAGATAAATACATTTATTAAGACCCACAGCAGAGTGAGGTGGGATTGCGTGTATCTAAACACGCTGCATTAGACTGCACCCACACTTACATTTAGCCTGTGTACCCAACCAAACAAGCACCGTTCACGCTCAAAAGCCACTGAAGCCAACTGAAGTCCTTAAGGGTCATTGGAGACAGGTGTCTGTGCGTGGCCACTTCACTCTGTCAATTTATCAGTGTGAATGATCATGTGGGAGGTGTTCATGCATCAAGGTGTTGCCATCAAATACAAGGTCAGAGCAGGAGTTTGATTTGTCTGTCATGTTTATACGAAGAGCTGCAGCAGGTGTGGATGTGTGATTATGGCCGCCTGCTGAGGCATGAGCAGACATATATTAGTGTTGTCTGGATTCATATGTTTGCTTGGATTCAAAGGCAGCATGAAGTGTATGTGGTGTGAATACCACTACAGACACAATGTCAGAATAGAAATATGACTCTGAGTAAATGTCAATCAGAAACACAACAGGTTTAATCTTGGATCAGAATAGCTTTGTTCCATAAGAAATGCAAGGAAGATCAAACCCAGGACCATCATGCTGTGAGGCAGAAGTGCTAACCACTGTGCCACTTCTGTGATTTAGTAGATTTGATATAATTGTGTTAGAGATACTATTGGCACATTTCCATCACCTTATAGAAAAAGTAGCACTATGTAACTTTTAGCTAGTAACATCACGAAACTTTAAAGTTCTATTATATACATTCTCGTATTGATTTAATGATTTTCAGACATGCGATTGGTACACCTATTTCCCTAACTGTACACTCAGATGGACAGAAAATCTGATATAAATGAGATATAATTCCATGCAACTGGGACGAGCAGACCTCTCCTGAGTGACATGCTCAGCAGCTCAAACACAGGGAAAAAACCCTGGACACTAGCGTTTTATTTGTTTTAGATAGTTTCCTCTCAAAAACAAACACAAACAGTCTGTAGCGGGATCTAGTGGCTTAAAGTTATGCAGTGCCAGTTTGAATTGCTGTGGATGACCCCTGAAAAGGCTTGTGCTCCCAATACAGAAGTTTTATGTGAGGGGTAAATTCAAATTTTGAGAGCAGGGGTGGGGATGATGACACCGCTGTCTCACTGCGCGCTCTGACTAACACTAAACACAAGACAGCATCAGCGACAATGGCGAGGAGCCGGGGAAATTCAAAGGTGGCGTTCTCGAACACGAAGTACCTGCACTACTTCTCGTTTATTGAAATTAAAGGCAGGAATGTTTCTGTAACATGCTATCTCCAGGAAAAAATACTTTATCCACGTCTGCCTCAAGTAACTCAAATCTTATGAAGCACCTCACATCAACACATGCTAACACGACACTTGTTTTTGCTTCTCCTACGTTACAACCACTGGTTTAGTTGTTAGATGAGAGGAGTATTTTAGAATAGATTAATGTATTATTCATTTTCTTTGAGAATGAACAACATGTTAATCTACAGAGAGTTGGATTGTGTTCTGTTTATTGTTCAATAATTTACAGGTACAGACTTAATGGCCAGGTCTCCCTTTGTTTCTTTTTACACAAGTTTACATTTGTGTGACTTAATTTTACCATTGAATTTTATTTTCAATATTTATTTTTTATATGTTTTTATTTATATCATATGGCAGACTGCAATCTATTGAGTTTAAATAAATACCAAATGTTCTAAAATACTATATTTAGTGTTTTTATTCTTTGATATTAAAGATATTATAAAACGTAATAGCGTTATAGAACATAAAAAATGTAATGTCAATTACTTGCTGAGTAACTAATTACTTTTACAATGTGATAACTGAGTTACTAACTCAATTACTTTTTGGGAGAATGTGTAACTGTAAGTAATTACTTTTTTAAAATAAGATGACCAACACTGGTAGAGAATATATTCTGTTGTTTGGTCCGTTTTAAAGTTGTTCAGAAAGTAGCCTGTTGTAGCAGCAAGCTCTGAGCGTTACCATGGAGACCTTGACCAGCCTTTACTCACCACTCTCTAGTCTTTTAGATGAACCTTAATAATGAGCTGTTATGGTAATACTACTGTAGTTTATTATTTAAAATTAAACACATACACAGGCTATACCCTGGTTTGTTAAATGAAGGTAGAGCTGTAAAGGCATCATCACAAACAAATCATGATATAACTAAATATAGAATATTATTATCCCTCGTCCTTCTGTTGATAATGTAGGTGCACGGTGTAGCTTAATAAGCAGAGCAAATAAAAGAGTTTAAATTGTAGACAATGTAGTCTCTCCCTTCTCCTGACCCCCTATAGCAGGTCATGTGATTTTTGACCTCCACACCAAGGCACAAAAAAAGCTACTGATTAAAGTCAAACACTGCTAACGCTTTATTCCTAAACGTTATTCCTTAAAATGATGCAAAAAGCTGAAGTGTCATCAAACAAACAATTATTGTGTATCGGTTCATTTGTTGATCTTCTTTAGCAACATAAACATGTGCTTCTAAAGACAATAAGCCTTTAATATTAAGTCATCTTTAATATACAGTCAAAGTGTGACTGAGTAGATGTCCAAATTGGGGTTGCCGTACCCAGTATACTGTACAACCTGTGTGAGCATGCACATGTCAGTTGGGGAGTGAAAAGCCTTTTCTCACGAAAAAATTTAACAGTTTTAATAATAATGATGTGAATCATTGAAGTAAATATGGCTTTAGGCAACAATAGACATTGACTGTCTGGATAAAAGTGGATAGAGTTTCACATTTATCAGTGTGCAAAGCTTTGACATTCTACTAACTGACATGGGACTGGGTCAGGTTAGCCTGGACCTCAATGTCATAAATAACAGGGGTGACGTAAGAGCAGTGAATATTTAGTAGTGTTTTTCAAATGACATTAGTTTTCGGACACTGCATTTATCAACAGCCAGTGGGTTTGCTGGAATTGGGAGAGTACGAGCTTTGCTCCGGGGTTCAGCCCCTGAACTTTCACTCACTTATTCCATAGTGTGTCTTGGAGTTGCACACAGCAGACTCACTGATTTCCAGGCAGTGGGGGAGGCACGGTCACATCTAATCACTGAAGCACAGCCACAACCTCTTTATTCCCAGACCTGGTGCATCACAGCAGGGCAGGACACACTCAATTCCAGTTCCCTATAAGACTAGAAAGGAACCTGTAACTTCAGCTGCCTAGAACTGCCTGAAAAGGCATCCCAAATTCAGCCCCTTATCACTATGTGCTGCACCCCAATTGTCTGTGACGTCATTACATCAAGATTTGATTTCTATTAGATCAGAATGTGCCTTGTACTTTGTAAGATGTAGTGTCTTGTGAAACACCCAAAATCCAAATTGAATTCCATTATGGTATTACTATTATTAGTAGTAGTAACTATTAGGAATGTGACAGGGTCTTGTGCCAAAAGATCAGGCGAGATCTAATGCGACAAGATTTCATGTCAAAGTGAAAAGCTATGTGATGAAATTAGTGAGGGGGAATTAAGTATCAGGAGGCTCTGGCCACTTTTAAATCATCTGTGTGGTAACATTTTGACTTTGTGATGTAAATAAACAGCAAAAGATAGAGAGACAAGACCCATTCTTAACATTGTAAGAATACAATGCCATACGCTGAGGCTATCAGCTGCACTGTGCAAAGACACAACAAGAACAGAACAACCACTGCGTTTAACCAGCACTCCTGGAAATAGTGGAAAAGTCTCTGTTCAATGGTTATTGCATTTGTTTGTTTGATAATGATTAATTTCTCAGGGACAATGTACAAATACATTAATTTCACAAGAAAAGAGAGTCTTTGTACCAGATTTAGCCACAATCTACGTTCCATCTGCAGTCCCCCGGCAGGTGAGCCAGTTTAACACTTCAGAGTACAATTAACATTAAGTCATAGTTTAAATACTTACTTTAATTGTTACTATTCATTACCAAGCTTCTGGTTTTCTTTGTGGTTTTCTTTGTGTCAAATGATGCCACATGATATGCATAGGAATAAAAAAATTAAGACACACAATTTGTGTAAAAAGAAACAAAGGGAGACCTGACCATTAAGTAGTGCAAATCTCTGTACCTGTAAATTATTGCACACTAAACAGAACACAATCCAACTCTCTCTGTAGATTAACATGTTCATTCTCAAACAAAATGAATAATACATTAATCTATTCTAAAACACTCCTCTCATCTAACAACTAAACCAGTGGTTGTGCTGACACGTAAAATCGAGCGGTGCTTGTTTTAACAGTGGCTCTGTCTCCTTCACTGGAACTCACGCAGCTGCCTTTGGGGTTAGCAGCAGCAACAAGTGTCGTGTTAGCATGTGTTGATGTGAGGTGCTTCATAAGATTTGAGTTACTTGAGGCAGACGTGGATAAATTCTTTTTTTCCTGGACATAGCATGTTACAGAAACATTCTTGCCTTTAATTTCAATTAACGAGAAGTAGTGCCGGTACTTCCAGTTCGAGAACGCTCCTCGCCATTGTCGCTGACGCTGTCTTGTGTTTAGTGTTAGTCAGAGCGTGCAGTGAGACCGCGTCAGCCAATCGTCGCTTTTGCAGCGGTGTCATCATCCCCCCCCCTGCTCTCTCCAGCAGCAGCTGATGTGTATCCAAAGCATGACACCTCGCGCTTTATTCAACCAAATTGTAGTAACGCAACACTTTACATTCTCAGCAACGATAACGGCGTCACAACGATGGGAAAAGTAATTAATTAGATTACTCCGTTACTGAAAAATAAACTCCTTTAGTAACGCTGTTATACTCTAATGCCGTTTTTTCCAACACTGCCCCTCAGTCATTTTGCTCTAGAACTGGGGCTGTATTGATAGCTGTTGTGACTGCTTGCGAATAAATCTTTGAAATGCTAATTCTTGCTCTAAACACAGATGACCTGAGTGGAGAGTAGAATGGAGAAGAGAGGGCCTTAATAGAATTACATTAACTGCTGCTGCACTGAATACTTTTCACAAACATATGCGCAAATAATCTTATTATGTATCTCACAGTTACAGACATCTTTTGATTAACGACTGATATGACTTGGCCTGACAGAGCGAAACACAACAGCTCCAGAACTGGGACTAGAGGTTTACTCAGCAGTTTTGGATTGCAGATCTTCTTTTATTCTTTACATATACACAAAACCAAACCAAGTGTAAAATTGTAGACAACATTGCAGGAGAAGTGTGCATTTTGTTCCATATTTTGGCCACACAGTGCTTACTCCACAATATGGAAATAAAGACAAGTTGTGCATTTGTTCTACCTGCACTGGCTACACCACCGCAATAGACAACCAGAGAATAGAGACATTTCTCTCTCTCGACACTAAACAGAGTTACATCATATATTCATGTCCCATTTCCATTATTCAACTGTCTGGACAGGTTTAAAACTTGACAATGTTTAAATTCCTCTAAACGCCTCTTCAAATTGCATGGACTTTTACAAATGTGTTATAGTGTTCATTATCATTATTGCAATATCTGCAAAAAGATTGCAATAAGCTTATGGTATAATGTGTCCGCTATTAGTAACCCAAAACAAGCAAAGTAAAACATGGAGAATGTTTTTAAAATATTGAAATCAAAAACAGAGATTGACTGTGGTTATGCTGCAGCTTTGTTTTCGACCCAATTTGGAGAAATTTGTGATTTGTTTTTTTTGTTTTTTTTTAAGAGGGGAAGATGCAGAGAGTGGTGTTCTGAGCAAAATAATATTCTCCTGATGCTGACTTTAGGTTCAGATATAACATGACTTTTGGTTTTATCATCTGCCTTACTGTTATAAGAATTCTATATCCTTATATTATCCAGAGAGACACAGAGACAGATTATATTATAAAAAGCGAAAGGCCAGGTTTTATTCTTGCAAGAATGAAGCAAAAACACGGATATATCAAAGGTACAGAAGTGAATTTGCTTAAAGAAGTAAACAAAACATGAGATTTTATATCACTGCAGTGGGGGCTGTCAGTGGGAGGTGTATCTTGCATACACCCTCCTTCAAGGCCCCAGCTCCAGGTGCAGCAGTACCATGGCAACCCATGTCTATCTAGTTATGTCTACTCCATGCTTGGACTAACATGGAGGACATGACATGATTTGACATGACCTGTAGAGAACTATGAGCACCCAGTAACTATAATTATAAACAATTATAATAATAAAATTATTATAACATTCCCCCCTCTTTATGCTGATAACCATTAGCATAAACAACCTACTAGCTTGAGTGTGAATTGTAAACTATGACAGAAGCGAAAACCCAGCAGGGCTGTTGACCTAGCCAGAAGAACATTTGAACAATTGGTAAAATGACCTAAAGCTGGAAAAACTCTTCTATCCACCCCTCGCCCCAAAGGCGGTGACAAAACACAAACATCAAGCATCAAACGTATGTAATCACTTCAAATGATTAACTGACAACACATGTCAAAACAAACACAACAAATGATTATAATTGGATATGTTTCAAATCAAATGGGAACCCACAGAGTAATGCACTGATTCTTCAAAGTCCATCCATCCATCCATCCATCTTCTACCGCCGGGTCGCGGCGGCAGCAGTCTAAGCAGAGACGCCCAGACTTCCCTTTCCCCAGACACTTCCTCCAGCTCTTACGGGGGGATACCGAGGCGTTCCCAGGCCAGCCGAGAGACATAGTCCTCTCGATGTGGAGGAGCAGCGACTCTACTTTGAGCTCCTCCCGAGTGACCGAGCTCCTCACCTTATCTCTAAGGGAGCGCCCCGCCACCCTACGGAGAAAGCTCATTTCGGCCGCTTGTATCCGGGATCTTGTTCTTTCGGTTATGACCCAAAGCTCATGACCATAGGTGAGAGTAGGAACGTAGATTGACCGGTAAATTGAGAGCTTTGCCTTACAGCTCAGCTCCTTCTTCACCACGACAGACCGGTACATCGACCGCATCACTGCAGAAGCTGCACCGATCCGTCTGTCAATCTCACGTTCCCTCCTTCCCTCACTCGTGAACAAGACCCCAAGATACTTGAACTCCTCCACTTGAGGCAGGATCTCTCCACTAACCTGAAGGGGACAAGCCACCCTTTTCCGACTGAGAACCATGGTCTCAGACTTGGAGGTGCTGATCCTCATCCCAGCCGCTTCACACTCGGCTGCAAACCGCCCCAGTGCACACTGAAGGTCCTGGCTTGATGGAGCCAGCAGGACAACATCATCTGCAAAAAGCAGAGACGAGATCCTTTGGTCCCCAAACCAGACTCCCTCCGGCCCCTGGCTGCGCCTAGAAATCCTGTCCATAAAGATAATGAACAGGACCAGTGACGAAGGGCAGCCCTGCCAGAGTCCAACATGCACTGGGAACAGGTCTGACTTACTGCCGGCAATGCGAACCAAGCTCCTGCTCCGGTCGTACAGGGACCGGACAGCCCTTAGCAAAGGGCCCCGGACCCCGTACTCCCAGAGCACCCCCCACAGGGCGCCACGAGGGACACAGTCGAATGCCTTCTCCAGATCCACAAAGCACATGTGGACTGGTTGGGCAAACTCCCATAAACCCTCCAGCACCCTGGAGAGGGTATAGAGCTGGTCCAGTGTTCCACGACCGGGGCGAAAACCGCATTGTTCCTCCTGAATCCGAGGTTCAACTATCGGCCGCATTCTCCTCTCCAGTACCCTGGCATAGACTTTCCCGGGGAGGCTGAGGAGTGTGATCCTCTGTAGTTGGAACACACCCTCCGGTCCCCCTTCTTGAAAAGAGGACCACCACCCCGGTCTGCCAATCCAGAGGCACTGTCCCCGACACACGCGATGTTGTAGAGGCGTGTCAACCAAGACAGCCCTACAACATCCAGAGACTTGAGGTACTCAGGGCGTATCTCATCCACCCCCGGCGCCTTGCCACCGAGGAGCTTCCCAACTACCTCAGTGACTTCGGCCCGGGTGATGGACGAGTCCACCTCCGAACCTCAGCCCCTGCTTCTTCAGCGGAAGACGTGTCGGTGGGGTTGAGGAGATCCTCGAAGTATTCCTTCCACCGTCCAACAATATCCCCAGTTGAAGTCAGCAGGTTCCCACCTGCACTGTAAACAGTGTTGGCAGGGCACTGCTTCCCCCTCCTGAGGCGCCGGACGGTTTGCCAGAATTTCTTCGAGGCTGACCGATAGTCTTTCTCCATGGTCTCACCGAACTCCTCCCAGACCCGAGTTTTAGCCTCCACGACCACCCGGGCTGCAGTCCGCTTGGCCTGCCGGTACCTATCAGCTGCCTCAGGAGTCCCGCGGCCAACCAGGCTCGAGGTCTCCTTCTTCAGCTTGACGGCATCCCTTACTTCCGGTGTCCACCACTGGGTTCGGGGGTTGCCGCCACAACAGGCACCGGAGACTTTACGGCCACAGCTTCGAGTGGCCGCATCGACAATGGAGGTGGAGAACATGGTCCACTCGGACTCAATGTCTCCCACCTCCCTCGGGATCTGATCGAAGCTCTGCCGGAGGTGGGAGTTAAAGGTCTTTCTGACGGGGGGCTCTGCCAAACGTTCCCAACAGACCCTCACAGTGCGTTTGGGCCTGCCGAGTCTGTCCAGCTTTCTCCCCCGCCATCGGATCCAACTCACCACCAGGTGGTGATCAGTTGACAGCTCCGCCCCTCTCTTCACCCAAGTGTCCAAGACATACGGCCAGAGGTCAGATGAAACAACTACAAAGTCGATCATCGATCTCCGACCTAGGGTGTCCTGGTGCCACGTGCACTGATGGACACCCTTATACTTGAACATGGTGTTCGTTATGGACAAACTGTTGCTAGCACAGAAGTCCAATAACAGAACACCACTCGGGTTCAGATCCGGGGGGAAGTTCCTCCCAATCACGCCCCTCCAGGTGTCACTGTCGCTGCCCACGTGAGCGTTGAAGTCCCCCAGTAGAGCAGCGGAGTCCCGGTCGGAGCACTTTCCAGCACCCCTCCCAGAGACTCCAAGAAGGCCGGGTACTCTGCACTGCCATTTGGCCCGTAAACACAAACAACAGTGAGAGACCTATCCCCAACCCGAAGGCGCAGGGAAGCGACCCTCTCGTTCACCGGGGTGAACTCCAACACATGGCGGCTAAGCTGGGGGTCTATGAGCAAGCCCACACCAGCCCGCCGCCTCTCACCGCAGGCAACTCCAGAGTAGTGGAGAGTCCAGCCTCTCTCGAGGATTTGGGTTCCAGAGCCCAAGCTGTGCGTGGAGGTGAGCCCGACTATCTCTAGTCGGTATCTCTCAACCTCCCGCACAAGCTCAGGCTCCTTCCCCGCCAACGAGGTGACATTCGGGAGGTCGGCCCCACGTCGCTCCTTCGGGCTAAGCCCGGCCGGGCCCAATGGGGAAAGACCCGGCCACCAGACGCTCGCATGCGAGCCCCAACCCCGGGCCTGGCTCCAGGGTGGGGCCCCGGTTGCGCCATACCGGGCGACGCCACGGTCCTTGATTTTTTCTTCACCATAAAGGGTTCTGAACCGCTCTTTGTCTGGCCCGTCACCTAGGACCTGTTTGCCTTGGGAGACCCTACCAGGGGATATATAGCCCCTGACAACATAGCTCCTAGGATCATTCGGGCACTCAAACCCCTCCACCAGGATAAGGTTGCGGTTCAAGGAGGGGACTTCTTCAAAGTCAAATTCTTTAAAGTCCATAAATCATAAATCAAAACACAGTGTCACTCCAAAATAAAGTAGAAAAATTTGCCAGAGGTTAAGCTGGTCAACCCATTGGACTCAAGATCTCTGGCCTGTCCCTGCCTGTCCATTTCTGTCCCTGTAACGAAAAGAAAAACACATGGAGTGAGACATATGCACATTCATAATGATTAAAATCAATTCTCTTCAGCATAATAAATTCAATGAACCATACGGCCCTTAGGTCTGTAGTATGATCCGTCCTGGAGCTGTTGTCCCGTTGGTGTACATGCAAACAATAACGTCCCTCAGATATCAAAGTGTTCATCTGAAGTCAAAGCCTTGACCTTAGTCGTTTGGCAGGTGCATGTCCAGGAATGTTGACCCAGCAATGGCCACATTCATCAATCTCACCAACAAGCTCCGGTACATGTAAAGCAACACAAACAAAAGTTATTAGACATGGAAGTGCAACAACAAGTACATGTACTGTATCTCAATACAGATTCTAAAATCCCAGTCAATCTTCCAAATATGTTGTAAAACCAGGTCAAAATTAATTTCTCTATACCAGAATACTCTAATTCCTCTGTTAGAGTTTGAAGTCCTTTCTTAAAGGCTTTAGTTCTGCTGTAACTAGTCCTGTGTTACTTTGGAGGAAATCCTTTTGTAGATCCCCCCTTTTCAGCTAAAAACATGTTCAGTGCTATTTTGTTCTGTCCAGTCCTTGGACCAGTTTTCTCTCATTTCCAGTTTTAATTAACAGTTACAGCATCTCTCGTACAATTCATAAACCTTTGTCGTTTATAAATATACTTTATATACTTAAATCCACATTTGCATAAATTGTCCCAAATGTTAAAAATTCAAATCCTAATGCTAACCTGAGGGAGCTGCTGTTTGGCTCCTAAAGTGTGAGTTTCGACTCACGATGTTCTCCGTCACATTGTATGTGAACACAAATAAAACGAGGATCCTTTAAGGACGCATGTTTCCGGTCAGCAGGCAACGCTGGTCTAATGGTCTTACTTTCACAAAACCTCCAGACTTCTGCTTTGCACTGCACCTGTCCCTGATCTCTACGTTTGTCAAGTTCAGAGTGATGTCACAGGAAGTCATGTGACCCACGTCACTAGCCCTGCTCACAGGTGTACTTCCCTTCATAGGTGTAAACCAAGATGATATAAGTTCAAAGAACTATGTTAATATTAGCTCTTACTGGTGGTGGCTATATTAATTGTCAAAACTCCTTTTCTGAACTGGTATACTTGTTGTAGTTGGCTTCCATCCAAATAAAGAACAAACAAACAAATCAGAACGTTATCTGACATTATAGACCCATAGAAAGTGCCTCCTAGGTTTTCGTCAAACGAAACCATAAAAGCCCTTAAAATGATCAAACCATAAAAATGAAACAGCAGATAAACTCTGTTTCCACAGATATGGTCTGCTGGAAATCTATTTTAATCTGAAAGGTTTAATCAGACTAAACAGTGCTTCTCCAGAAAAGTCCTGTCAACTTTAATTATTTGATTTGATTTAAACTCCTCTTTTAACTGTATTAAACACTGTTGTTATAGCATTATGCTAACCATTAGGTTAACCAAGCATTCCTTCAGCACTTTAACACAGTTTGGTTTAAATCTTCTTCTCCCCCATTTTTGAGACGTGGGACAACCATGGCTCAAAACACCACAAAAAATAAATAGAATTAAAGCCGCAAGCGGCGATAAAGGCCCTCGCCTCCCTTGAGACCGCGGGGACACATGCACTGTGCATTTTGTGCTTTAAAGCGTAAACTTCACGGTAATGTCAAATAACCGGGCCTGTGCTACTGCTGGGGCCTGCTACACCACCTTGTAATTTAGAGTTAAAGGTCTCCACAATCCCTGGTTTTCCTGGGAGCTGTCTGAACCTTTGAAAATAATAGATTATGCTTGGGCTAAGGCGAGAAAAACAAAGTACTGGCTGGAGATTTGAGATGACTCAGGAATCGCTGCACCCCCCTGTTTAAAAAGGCAAAATGTAAATATAACTTGTCTAAAAGTACAAGGTAACAAGTTCCAAAGGATTCTGAGGAGTTTTCTAAGACTCTAGCCTTGGCTCTGGAGGGGCCTCCTCTAAAGGAAGGATCCTGGCAATTGGGAAATGGCATTTATTTCCCAAAGAAATGGCTGCCTCTTCACAGACTCATTACGACCACAGCCACAAATGTATCAAAAAACAAATTGATAACTTTTTTGGCACATGTGTCTAGATGATACTCACCAAATTTGGAGCTGTTTAGATGAAAAGCCTTTAGCACAAGGAGTGAGATTTAGGTGGTCACGCATTCCACCCAACATAGTAGATTTCCTGTTGAGTTTACGGTATGGCTGTAATAAACTTTTCTGTTTGACCTGAGGTGTCCTATGGATGTACCAAGTTTTGTATTTCTACAATGGAAAAATTTACTTTCATTTTCCATAGGCCCAATGTATTCTGACTTTTCTAGGGGTCGCCACTGAGTCATTTTTCTTATTTTTTTTTCGGGGACTTCAAATACATAAATTTTTTGCCGGGCTTGAAGTCTGGGACCAATAAAATTGACTTTTAGTTCCACGTTTACTGGGTCAAATTGAGGATCATTTTGCAGAAAAATTATAATAAAAAATATATACCGAATTATAATAAAAAAAAATATAACTCGAGCAAAAAAGTCTAGAAAAAACACTTGTCTATTTTACATACATGTGTTTAGCTCATTTTGCCCAAGTTTGGTGTCTGTGGAATGAAGCAGCTATTTTTTGTTGTTTTTTAAAAAAGAGGTGTATTCTAAGTCGGTTCTCCTTTTTCAATTCTAAATGGCCGCCTTCCCGTGTGTGATAGGGTGTTGTCCCCATTGGCTTTTTTGTTCATAAGCCCATACTGGATGTGTGTACCAAGTTTCATTTGCCTACGACAAACTAAAAATTTCACTTCCCATTGACTTTTTCCACATATTTGGGACGTTGCTATGGCAACACATTTATAGATAGGGGGTGGTTGTCATTGGCTTTTATGCTCGTCATGACATAAGAGATGTGTGTACCAAATTTTATGTCTCTATGACAAACTAAATTCTTAGGTCCCATTATAAGTTTGTAGGGGGCGCTGGGGAGCCATTTCTAAAGATAACCCTTTTATTTACATATTTTTGTGTTCAGGTCATGAATGTGCACAAACACCTTTTTGGGTCCAACTCGATCCGAGAAGGCATTTGAGAGTTAAGAGACATTTTATTTTCACAAAAATATAAGATATCATAAACAAAGTCACAAATTTGGTTGGCACACGTGTCTAGATGATACTCACCAAATTTGGGGCCATTTAGATTAAAACACAAGGATTTGCATCTTTTTGCGCATGGGGTGCGATTTTAGTGGCCGCGCGTTTCACCCCACATGGCGGACTTCCTGTTGAGTTTAGGGTGTGGCTGTCATTGACTTTTCTGTTTGCCCTGAGGTGTTCTATGGATGTACCAAGTTTAATTTTTCTACGTTGGAAAAAAGTTACTTTCACTTTCCCTAGGCCCAATGTATTTTGACTTTTGTAGGGGTCGCCACTGAGTCATTTTTCGTAATTTTTTTTCGGCGACTTCAAATACATAAATTTTTCGCCGGGCTTGAAGGCTGGGACCAATAAAAATGACTTTTCGTGCATGTTCACTGGGTCAAATTTAGGATCATATTGTCACAAGAAAGATAAAAAAAAAATAAAAAATCAGAGCAAAAACAATAGGCCCTCCCGGTCATCACCGGCTCGGGCCTAAAAATGATCCGAGCAAAAACAATAGGCCCTCCCGGTCATCACCGGCTCGGGCCTAATAAAATAAAAGATAAAAAATAAAATCAAAACAGAATGTTTTTTTTTTCCAATTACCACCTTAAATTGTTATTTCATTAATTAGCATTTCTAATTATTCATCTTCTTGTTTTCCAAATAGCATCACTTTTATGTTATATTTAAAACTTAACTTTGTTTAGTTCAGTTTTAATTTTAGTTACCATTAGTTGTAGGTCTTTACCTGTAACTGTAATTGGTATCTTCCACAATAAAATATGATTAATTTTAACTCAGTTGATGCAAACATAAATTATTTATATAGATCAGAACTGGTTTCTCATGATCTATTGTCACAAACTTTTAAACATTCACCTTCAATTCACAATTTATTTCACATGTTCTTTTAAATTAGAATATTCTCAAAATATTGTTCAATTTACCTCAAATTACTTTCTTTAGAAAGAAAACACATTTTTCTCTTACTTCAAACAAAATTTCTTAATCACCTTGGGTCAGACCCCTCCCTCTGGGGTCAGACCCGCCCTCTGGGGTTAAACCAGTAACAGCAGCATGTCTCAGCTGCTTGAACACACCACAAAGCCTCTGCTCTGTTAACACTGCTTTTCTCCAAAACACCATCACCTTTGTGACTGCCGTTTAAAAGGAAAGACTAAACATGAAATCAACAAAGTTCTGTTCAAATTCTGCTTTATTTATTTTTAAAATCTTCACACATAAAAATTCCTTTAGGATTTTGTTCAGTATAAATTTGTTCTATACTGTCTCTGTAAAACTCAGTTTTACCACCAGGTGCTAAATACAATAAACCAGTTTGTTTTTGTATTTTTCCCATATTAATTTTAACGTAACATAAAAACGTTTTATCAATTACTGTTTTCATGTTTCCACTAATTTGGCATTCAGATGCCCCATAAAGAATTCACCTCACTCAATGTTAAACAGAACGAAAGTTACGTATGTAACTACGGTTCTATGAATCCCGGATGACCGCCAGGGGCGGTGCATTAAGCACTGAATGATCATCTTTGCGCATGCGCAGGTCGAGAATTTAATATCAACAAAGTCACTTGTGACCTCCCGGTGACCCACGTGGGGCTATTTAGTCACGTGATACCGGGAGCTCAGTCCCTTTACCTTCTCGCAAGTACGAGGATTCCGAGGGACTGACTGCCCTGGCGGTCATCCGGGATTCATAGAACCTTAGTTACATACGTAACTTTCGTTCTATTTCATCCCTACTGACCGCCAGGGGCCGTGCATTAAGCACTGGATGATGTATACCAACAAGGTCACGAGGAATCCGCAGACCCTAATTCAGCATACCTTAATAGGACGTAGAAGCGTCCTGCCGCAGAACTCCCTCCAGTGGATGGGGGGCGGCTATGTTCAGTCTGTAAAATCTGGTGAACGATGCGGAGTAGCCCATGACGCCGCAGCACAGATCACCTCCAAAGGCACTCCAGTCCTTGCCGCCCAGGAAGTGGTAATGCCCCTTGTAGAGTGACACCTCACTCCCACCGGTGGTGGTTGGCCCCGGGCATTGTATGCCTGGGTAATGGTACTCACTACCCATTGCGCCAGGCGTTGTTTAGACAGTGCCTGGCCCTTACGTGGGCCAGCATAGCAGACAAACAGCCGGTCTGTTTTGCGCATTGCAGCGGTTGCTTTTATATACACATCTAGTGCCCGGACGGGGCATAGATGCTCACCCACTTCTCCTGTATCAAAGCGGGCCAGCTGCAGCGGCTGAATACCCGTCGTCCCGGACATCACCTTGGGAACAAAGGAGACATCCGGCCAAAGAGAGACCCTCTGACCTGTCTGGATTCCACCGACAGCAGGACTCATGCACCGACAGCGCCTGTAGTTCTCCAAACGCGTTTGGCAGAAACCATTGCCAATAAAAATGCCGCCTTCATAGACACCCATTTAATGCCTACCTCCGTCAAAGGTTCGAACGGCGGTGACTTCAGGGCATCCAGGACTATGGTCAAGTCCCATGAAGGTACCACTGGCCGTGTAGGTGGATGCAATCGCCGAGCGCCCTTCAAAAATAAGGCAACATGCCTATTACTTCCGACCGTCCTGCCATCGACTTCCACATGTCGACAGGAGATTGCTGCCACATAAACCTTCAGGGTAGACGGTGACCGTCCCTGATTTAGGAGTCCTTGTAAAAACAATAGAATGGATGACATGGGACAGTCTACTGGATCCTGTCCCCTGTCACGACACCACCTCTCAAACAATTTCCATCGATTGTCATATAACAATCGTGTGGAGGGTGCCCGAGCGTTCCTTATGGTATGCTCAACCTCCCTGCCAAACTGAGAGGAGCTCGATCCCGGCCCTGTAGGCCAGACCCATAGCTGGAGGCGATCGGGATAGGGATGTAATATTTGTCCCCATCTGTGACAAGAGATCTGACCTGGTGGGGAGACGCATAGGAGCCGCAGCAGAGCCTGTGCAGCATTGGAAACCACGTCCTCGCCGGCCAGTAAGGGGCCACCAGGAGGAGTCTGTGTCCCTCCTGAAGGACTCTGCGGAGTGTGTGGTCTATTAGAGGGAACGGAGGAAATGCGTACAGGAGCACCTTCGGCCAGTCGTGCGCCAGTGCATCCAGGCCTAACGGACTGGTGCTGTCTGTTAAGGAGAACCACAGGGGACAATGGGTAGCCTCCCTCGAAGCAAACAGGTCCACCTTTGCCCTGCCAAAAGTCCCCCAGATGTGCTCCACCACCTCTGGGTGAAGTTTCCATTCCCCCGGTAACACTTTCTGCCGGGACAGACAGTCCGCCACTCTGTTCCACACCCCGGGAACATGGGCTGCCCTTAGGCTGGGAAAATGGAGTCTCGCCCACGTCAGGAGACGTCGAGTTTCTTGTGTAAGTCTCTCTGAGTGTACTCCGCCCATGTGGTTCACGTAGTATACTACCGACATGTTGTCGGAACGAATTAGTATGTGCCTGCCTCGCAGGCACGTGAGGAAATGGCGCAGGGCCAGATGTACGGCCATTAATTCCAGAACATTTATGTGCTCTGTGCAAACGTGTCGGGGCCACTCCCCCTGGACCATGCGGCCCTGCCACATCGCACCCCAACCCGTGGAGGAGGCATCCGTAAATACAACCTCTCTCCGCACGGTAGAGAGCCCAAGGGAACGCCTTGTGTAATCCAACTCCTGTCCCTCCACTGAGACAGGAGTCGAGACACTGGGGTGACACGAGTATCCTTTGTACCTGTGCACGCATTACCTTGTCGGGTCTAAGCGTAGACTGTTCAGCCAGATCTGCATTGGGCGCAACCAGAGCAGTCCCAGAGGCACCACATTGAGGCGGCTGTCAACATGCCCAGAAGTCGGAGATACCAGACAAAGGGCAGTGCCCTGCCCTTTGAAAAACAGATAGCATGGTTATGATGCTGTCGATCCGCTGAGTAGAGGGACAAGCTTTCATTGAGAGTGTATTTAGACTGACCCCAAGAAAAACTGTATGCTGTGTCGGCACCAATCTGCTCTTTTCGAAGTTCACTCTCAGTCCCAAGCGCCCTATATGCTCGAGAACAACCCTTGTGTCTCGAATGGCCTGTTTGCGGGTCGGTGCACATATGAGCCAGTCGTCGAGGTTTGGCAGAATCTTGATACCCCGTACCTGTAGAGGGGACAGCGCTGCTGCCACTACTCGAGTAAATACCCTCGGAGACAGGGACAACCCGAAGGGAAGGACCCGGAACTGGAAGTGATTTCCTTGAAAAGCAAATCGCAGGAACCTCCAGTGAGGTTCTGCAATAGGGACGTGGAAGTATGCGCATCCTTCAGGTCGATTGTGGTACACCAGTCGCCCTGGGAGAGTGCCTGGAGCATTTCTCCAGTGCGTAACATGCGGAATGGTATTGTCCTTAAAAACACATTCAGACCTCGTAGGTCGAGGACAGGACGTAGGTCGCCTGTCTTTTTTGGCACTAGAAAATATCTCGAATAAAACCCCCCCGGATCCAGCCGGGGGTCTACAGGAACTATCGCCCCTTTGGCCAGCAGGGTGGCGATCTCCTTGTTGAGCGTATTGGCTCTTGCCGGGTCTCGGATGACAGTCATCCTGACCTGGCCAGAAACTGGGGGCCGGCGTCCGGAATTGTAGTCGATATCCCTTGACAAGGTGGTCAGCACCCAAATGTCGGGCTGTGAGCGGCCCAGTAAGAGAGCTGCTCGGGTAAACCGACCGACCGCCGGCTCCCCAATCTCACCTTCGCCCCCTCTGGCCTTTTGAGGGCCTGGGGGGTTGCCGACTAGGTTGTGTAGGCCGGGGAAAACGCGCGCCCTAAACCCTGTCCGATCACCCGGAAATTGGCCAGATCTTGTATTTGGTCTCCGGGCACCAAAGAGCCTGGATTGGTAAACCCAGGCCGGAAGGATCTAGCAGGAGGGCCGTCCGCAGCTTGAGCCATTGCTCGCCTGTGAAGGCCAGCTAGCTGTTGTCGCGTCTCAGGACGCCCTGGCCGTCGCTGTAGGGCCTCAATTGCGGCTGTACCAAAGAGCTCACCTGGGGCCACCGGTAAGCCCCGTAGGGTCCTTCTGCAGGTCTCCGTTAGTGGCGATTGTGCCAGCCAGACCTGCCGACGAGCCTGCGTCAACAGCGACATCATACGCCCAAGCTCTCTAGACATGAAAGCGAAGGTCTGCAGAGACGTGTCCATTAATGCTTGGGTCGGTATATCGACTCCTGTGGCCTCCAGCCGCAAGGCCCAGCAGTAAATGGGACAGGGAATTCCCCATCCGTCCCATACGTGCCCCCGCATCATAGGCTCTACACAGAAAGTCATCCGTGACCCGACACTGCGGTCGTGGGCACCTGGCATTCGGTCGCATGGCTTCGTCCGGGGCCACAATTAGAGAGGCTACCGCCGGCTCCACCGACGGCATATGACCCAGCCCAAATTTGGGGCATCCTGCATCGGCGGCGCTCTAGCATCGGACGTAGGCCTTGAAAATGCCTTAACGTCCGCCCAGCACGCATGGAGCTCTTTAACGTACTCAGCCGAGGGGGGCACCAGAAAAGAGGTAGCCGCATCCTGCCTTCGGAAAAATGCGCTGGATGCCACTGGTCGTGGTGGTGGTTCATCCAGCTGTAGCCGAGCGAGGCCATCCTAATGGCTGAGACGGCCGAGTTGTCCGCACCCTCTAGAGTACCTGTAGAGGCATGGGACCCGGTTTCAGACGCTTCAGGGCTCGTATCTTGAGTCTCCTGGAAGAACGTGCCTGACGCCGCCACCGAAATGGCATCATCCTCACAAGGAGAGGCTACGTCCTGCATATGTGCCGCCACCTCAAGGACTTCTCCAGCCCGAAATGACTGGAGAATGGCTTTCATTTCGGCCAACTCTGAAGAAAGACTGTCCACCTTCTTGGACAGTTCCCCCTTCGAGCGTTTCTTCGGAACAGGAGGCGCAGCCCTAGCAGCTGGGCGCTTCAGCCGTATACCCTGTCCAGCTGGTAACTGAGTAGGCTGTAATTCTGTTGAATAAGCAAAAGGCTGTTCCACAGTGGTCAGCCTAGCCACCCGTACAGACCGGGGCATAATGCTGCAGTTTATGCACGCGTCATCTGTGAGACCCTCCTTGAGATGACCAACTCCCAAGCAGGAGGGACAGAGATCGTGGCCATCATCAGGCTGGAGGGGGGCTAAACATGCCATACAACATAGTGACTCCAGCATGACCGTCAATACTAGAAGTCTTCTTCAAGGGAGATCAGGTCGAGCAAGAACCGCCACTGGTGACCCCCAGTAGTTACAATTACCCCTGCGAATCACCTTGAGCTGAAAACGCTACTAGTGATTCCACCGCTGGATGCTACGTGGAACCGGTTACCCTGCTCCAAATATGCAATTCAAATACACTTGTACTTAAGCCGAACCCAGCCGCAGTTAACAGTGTACAGCTCAGTAGACCACGGAAAGCAAACCAATTGTACTTAGCTCAGCCGAACACGGCGGCCAGTCACAAAATATAAATAGCTTAGCCGAACACGGAAAGCAAATTTATGTACTTGGCTTCAGCCGAACAACGGCGGCCAGTCACAATATATATAAAGCTTAACCGAAACACGGAAGCAAACCAACTGTATTTAGCTCAGCCAGACACGGCGGCAGTTCACAAAATATATAGAGCTTAACCGAAACACGGAAGCAAACCAACTATAATTAGCTCAGCCGAACACGGCAGTTCACAAATATATATAGAGCTTAACCGAAACACGGAAGCAAACCAAATATAATTAGCTCAGCCGAACACGGCGGCAGTTCACAAAATATATAGAGCTTAACCGAAACACGGAAGCAACCCAATGTAATTAGCTCAGCCGTGCACGGCGGCAATTCACAAAATATATAGAGCTTAGCCGAAACCCGGAAAGCAAACCAAAGTCTTTAGCTCAGCCGAAACACGGCAGCCACTCACAAAATATATATAGCTTAGCGGAAACACGGAAGCAAACCAAATTTAATTAGCTCAGCCGGACACGGCAGCAGTCACAAAATATATATAGCTTAGCCGAAACACGGAAAGCAAACCAAAGTCTTTAGCTCAGCCGAAACACGGCAGCAACTCACAAATTATATATAGCTTAGCCGAAAACACGGAAAGCAAAACCAATTGTATATTAGCTCAGCCGGACACGGCGGCAATTCACAAATTATATATATATAGCACAGTCAAACACGGAGAGTGGACTTACCATCTGTTGCACCCACACTGTGGACCTTAGCTTACCAGCGTCCGTGGTGCAAACAACAACATCTAGCTCGTGCAGCCTCTGGAGGGCGAGCACTCCCGCTGCTCCGATTGTGGTCAAAAGAAACTCACAATGCACGAGGCTACAAGCTACGAGCTGAGTGTAGAAAGAACAGTGGATTGTATAACACAATTCTCCACCATAAAGCTTCACCTGCGCGCGAGAAGACAAAAGGGACTGAGCTCCCGGTATCACGTGACTAAATAGCCCCACGTGGGTCACCGGGAGGTCACAAGTGACTTTGTTGATATTAAATTCTCGACCTGCGCATGCGCAAAGATGATCATTCAGTGCTTAATGCACCGCCCCTGGCGGTCAGTAGGGATGAAATAGAACCTTAAACATCAAATGTAAAATCAAATTAACCTGTCTCCTAGGTTTATTCAAATTCACCAAAATTGTAATCAGTAACTATCATTACTGTTCATTCGATAAAATGTCACATCTCAACCTCTTTTTTTCTTTAGGTTACAAAGACCCAAAGTTTGGTCAAAACCAAAACCAAAACAAAAAACTTAACGTCTGTTCAAAAGGACCTTGTGTTCGTCCCAGTACTCAAAACTTTTTTTTTTTTTTAATCACTTCAAACAGTGATTAAAACCCAGTGATCCATTGGCAAATGCTCTTAAACTTTAACAATTCACCTTGTTAGTTTAACAAGTACAAATTACAATACAAACACTCATGGAAGGTGTTTTTTGTGAAGCATTTTGGGGACACAGAGCTGAAACTACAGACTTTTAGTGTTTGGAAACAACATAAGGTGTGTCCACATTTAGGGCATTGTAAGGTCATATTTAAAAACAACCATCAGTTCCAAAGTGCTTTACAGGTATTTATTTATTTATTTTTATTTAACCTTTATTTAACCAGATAAAAAGACTCATTGAGATTAAAAATCTCTTTTTCAAGAGTGACCTGGCCAAGACAACAGCATTTACATACAATTTAAAACATACATGACATCAACAAAACAAATGATATTTACAGTCAATGTGTACAAGTTTAAAAACAGTTCCATTTTTCAAGCTCATTGAGTTCACGCTTCTTTAGAATAGATTTAAATTCTCCCAATGTCACAAGTTCAGAAAGATTTAGGTCCTTTTGCAGTTCATTCCATGCACAGGGGGCAGTTACTGAAATGCTGCCTTACCCAACTCTGACTCTGGGAACCACCATCAGTATGTTCTTCTGAGAACGCAGAGCATACTGTTGTTGATTTTTACGCATGTATGTGCAGAGGTAAGATGGGAGGAGCCCAAGAATACATTTATAAATGAAAGTCAACAAATGTGACCACCTGCGAACATACAAGGCCGGAAACTCAGCTGCAGCATACAATGTACAATGGTGAACACGATTTCCACAGCCAGTCATAAAACGTAAAGCACAGTGATAAACAGTGTCCAGCTTTTTTAAAAGACGGTCCGATGCATTCATAAAAAGGAGATCTCCGTAATCCAATAAAGGTAAAAAAGTTGCAGAAATTAAACGTTTCCTTGTATAAACAGAGAAACATGATTTATGATTTATGTATAAAACAGAATCATAAAAAACCTAGGGAAATAAAAACATTTAAACATGAAAAGATTATACAAAACACTATAAAGCAAGACAAAAAATTGTTTTTTTATAAAATATATTAAAAGTTTAGGTAAAAATAATCGAAAGTTTGGGCACCCCAGGTAAATTTTTTTATTAATGTGCATAAAGACGCCAAGAAAAGATGAAAAAATCTCCAAAAAAGGCATCAAATGACAGATTAGACATCTGTAGCTATAGAAATGCAGTTTATAATAGTGGTTATTGTTAGGCTAGAAGTATAGAATCAGAAGATGAGGTTTGACTGCTGGAGCTGGTGTATGTAATTAAGGAAACTGAGACAGGGATTTGGTTTGGTGGTATTACCATGTATTAAATGTGAAAGTGATACGAAAGATAAATACCATATACCCAATAATGACTATTTACAATCTGCAGACTAAACAGGATAATAAGAAACAGGATAATGAGCTCATAGAACTAAAATGACTTAGCTCCTTTAGTGCATTCAGAAATTTACACAGTTTTTAACCAACCTTAATCAACAGCAGCAATAGACCAATCCACAATTCACAGTAAATTATATCCTCAAAGCATTGTCCATTTAATTGTCCATACAAGAATAAAATAGTCCACGGATTTCAATGTCCATATGAACCAGATTGAATGTGTATGAATTTCAACAAGAGAAAGTTGGGAGTGGACTGGCTACAACAGCCTCCTACCAGACCATGGAAGGCAGTTGAGTAGAGTGGATGTTCATGTTCTTTGTTGTTCTTAGCTCGCCATCAATGATTGAGATATCCAACCGGGCACACCTGGCCTGCTAGACAGGTCCTCTGTTAGCAAAACCATGCTCACAATTTATCTCTAGCTAGCTTTTAGTGGTTCTTTGAATATATCGGTGTACACAATGAAAATTACTACATGAACTCAGTTGGAACAAATACAAATTAGAAGAGTCAATGATTCATCTTAACCCACTACTGTTTGACCAGTTAAGTACATTAAATCTCCATAAGAAAAAATTTAGCCAACCACCATTTGTCCTCACAGAGCTTACAATGATTTCATGAATAAACTGCATTAGCATATCAATGCCCCGCGATGCAGGCAGGTACACACGTGAATTGATATGCAAACGCTACATAACGAAATGAAACACACATACTCACCAAATCCCCGGTTTGAATTAGCCTCAATGGCTTAAACTCGACTTCAGCAACGGTGGAAAAGGCTCCTACAAGATTACACATCTAGCTGAGTGTTAGCACGCGAAGGCCATAAAATAAATTGGGAAACAAACAATTTCAATCACGTTACCTGTGCAGCCGTCCTGTTGCGCCTCACTCCCAACTCTGACAAGGAGGAAGCGAACAGGGCTTGTATGGCGCTGCCATGCACGTGATTGGTCGAGAGAGTCATGTGTGAATAGACGGGATATAATAAAAGCTTTAACCCCAAATAGTTAATTTTAGACGTGGGTTACACATCCTTATAATAAGAAAAAAGTTAGATTTTATTTCCATCATTTACACTTTCAAAATAACAGAAAACAAAAAAAATGGTGTCTGCAAAGGTTTGGGCACCCTGCAGAGTTAATACCTTGTACTGCCCCCTTTGTCAAGTATCACAGCTTGTAAACACTTTTTGTAACGAGCCAAGAGTCTTTCAATTCTTGTTTGAAGTATCGTTGCCCATTCTTCCTTACAAAAGTCTTCCAGTTCTTTGAGATTTCTGGGCTGTCTGTCACGCACTGCTCTTTTAAGGTCTATCCATAGATTTTCAATTATGTTGAGGTCAGGAGATTGTGAAGGCCATGGCAAAACCTTTAGTTTATGCCTCTTGATGTGATCCACCGTGGATTTTGAGGTGTGTTTAGGATCATTATCCATTTGTACATTTACATTTACATTTATTCATTTAGCTGACGCTTTTATCCAAAGCGACTTACATTGTTCAAATGTAATTACCAGTGTTACAGTCACTGGGGGCAAGTTGGGTTAAGTGTCTTGCCCAAGGACACAACGACAGTATGAACTGTAGGGGAGAGTGGGAATCGAACCGCCTACCTTCCGGTTGAAAGACGACCACTCTACCCACTGAGCTACTGCCGCCCCAGAAGCCATCCCTTTAACTTCAGCTTTTTCACAGATGGCATCAAGTTATCATCCAAAATTTGCTGAAATTTTATTGAATCCATTTTTCCTTCTACTCGTGAAATGTTCCCTGTGCCACTGGCTGCAATACAACCCCAAAACATGATCGATCCACCCCCATGCTTAACAGTTGGACAGAGGTTCTTTTCATTAAATTCTGTGCCCTTTCTTCTCCAAACATACCTTTGCTCATTCCGGCCAAAAAGTTCTATTTTAACCTCATCGGTCCACAGAACTTGTTTCCAAAATGCATCAGGCTTGTCTATATGTTCATTTGCAAACTTCAAACGCTGATTTTTGTGTTGAGGACGTAGAAGAGGTTTTCTTCTGATGAAGTCCATATTTGTACAAGTAGTTATAGTGGAATAGTATACCACAACTCCAGTGTCTGCCAGATCTTTCTGGAGGGATCGTGCAGTCAAACGTGGGTTTTGACTTTTCTCACAATCCTGCGAGCCGTTCTGTCTGATATTTTTCTTGGTCTTCCAGATCTTGCTTTAACTTCCACTGTTCCTGATGACTGCCATTTCTTAATTACATTCCGAACAGAGGATATTGGCATCTGAAAACGCTTTGCTATCTTTTTTATAGCCTTCTCCTGCTTTGTGAGCGTCAACTATTTTTAGTTTCAGTTTTCTAGACAACTGCTTAGAAGAACCCATGGTGCTGATTGTTGGGGCAAGGTCAGATGAGTCTGGGAATTTAAAACCATTCAGATTGACATCACCTGGTCTATCCAGACGATGATTGAGAACAATCCATGACACTGTCAGGTCCTAGCTTGCCAAAGGGGGCAGTACAAGGTATTAACTCTGCAGGGTGCCCAAACTTTTGTAGACACCATTTTTTTGTTTTCTGTTATTTTGAAAGTGTAAATGATGGAAATAAAATCTAACTTTTTTTAATTTTATTATAAGGATGTTTAATCTGTCATTTGATGCCTTTTGGAGATTTTTCCATCTTTTCTTGGCGTCTTTATGCACATTAATAAAAATTTTTACCTGGGGTGCCCAAACTTTTGATCCCCACTGTAGGTAGGGTGTAAAAGGTAAAGTTTAGGTTAAAGTAGATTCTTAAAGGGGTATTGCGTTACTGACAGTTACTGACACCAGTGGCCATTAGGAGAACTACAGTCACTGTCCTGCTGGCTCTCGCTGGCGTGTGCTCGTACGTGCACGACTGGGTAATCGGGGCAACAGACAGCTACAGCTGTTCACATGACTTCAACATTTACAGAGAAGGTAAGAAAAGTTACACTTCTGCATGTTTATTGTTTGACAGACTTTATTAAGGGTAAACTATATTTGACTCTCGAGTGCTGAGACAGGAGTAATAGAGAATTCCTGAGACATGGAAGAGAAGAGAGCAACTAATGTTTGACAATGGCATGTTTTATAAAGTGTTGTTCAACACAATACAGCAGTTAGAGCTAACGCTAACTTTGTATTAGATATTATTGACTGCATGTAACGTTTGTCTAAAAAAGCTAACATTAGCTGAGCAGCTACATCAACAACCAAGCCTCTCTCATGGAACCCCTTAAAACGGGCCTTGAGTAAGTGCGCTGCCATACAGAGATATAATGCCGTCCACCAGAGGGCAGGCTCCAAAAGCGGAAATATAAGGAGAAACCCAATGGCGACTTTACAGGTGTAAAACTCATGTTTACAGCCTGGTACAAAAGATGGCTCTGGTCTCTAGAGCTAAGTTTTTACTACGTGACAACTCTGGAGGGGGGAGAATTTTTGATTAATACGTTTGTTTATGCTATCTGAAAACTATATTTTTACTATGGAGTAAAAGCCGATCGAAGTTGTCCATACATTGTCAACAACTCACGTAGCTTTTTCCCAGGCCCACAGTCTCAGCAGGATAAAGGCTAAAGTTAGTGAACTTATTTTAGACAGGATACTGTACGTGTGTTACTATTACTTTTATTTTGTCAAGTTTTTGCAGAAATGTTGGAGCACTTCATTTTTATCAGGTCAACTAATGTCTAAGCAGCTGCACTGTTTCTAAACCACCTTGTGTTACACATCAGTGACAAGCTCCACAGTAAAACTCTGAGTCAAACCTATGTAGAGAAAAGAATACGGGTGAAGGAGTTTGACTTGTTTCTATGAACCATAAAATAGTTTTGCATTAGGTTGAGACAACATAAATGTAAACTTGCTGTATCATTTCATCATCATTTTATCATTGTTTATTTCACTGTTAGTGTCATTCAGAATACCTCCAACATAAAGTTTAGCACAATATGATGACAGATATGTAATCTAGTGGCTCAGTGGTAGAGCAGTCGTCTTATAACCGGAAGGTTGGCGGTTCGATTCCCGCTCTGCCCTGTTCATACTGTCGTTGTGTCCTTGGGCAAGACACTTAACCCACCTTGCCTCCAGTGTCCGTAGCACTGGTGTATGAATGTGTGTGACTGTAGAGGTGTGTTTGGTGGTGGTCGGAGAAAGTTGAGCGCCGTTTGTATGGCAGCCCCCATCTCTGTCTGCCCCAGGTGTGAATGGGGTAAATGGGGTGAGTGGAAGCACGATGTAAAGCGCTTTGGGTGCCCGAGAAGGGTGCAAAAAAGCGCTATATAAATGCATGCCATTTACCATTTACCATTAAAATGTTGCTCTGACAGTGACTGAAGAAGGAGGAGAGCAGGAGCTGGAGCTGTCAGTGGGAGGACAGACTCAGGGGCTCAGCTGCTGCAGGACAACAGAGGTAGGTTATATCTACAGAAATGATCACACACCCAAATAAACCTCTGAAATCTCAACAATTCTTGTTGTTCCACAGTAAGGCACAGTTACAGCTGCTGTCGCAGGAGGAGGATAAAGTTCTCCAGATGGTTGGAACTCGTCTGCAGGGGTTTTTCTAGATAGGATGGAGAACAGACGGAGCCACACCAGGACCAGCCAGTGTGCTGCACCTGCCAGAAAACAAATGCTGCCAACAGGGTCTCAGCCCCCCACATGGTGTTTTTTTAGCACAGTTTTTACAGATATATAATTATAGATTATTTCTTGCACATATTTATAATAAAGCAATGTTGCATTGATCCACAGTCTGTTTTTGTTGCTGCCCTTGGTTTATGTGGCCGAGTCATGTCCTACAGAGAGAGAGACAGTAAGAACATTAATTGTATTATTTATGGCATATTTTACACAGACATATAGTGTTTGAGAGGTAGCTGACATGTCAGTCATAGATGTGAATAAGTTTACGTGTACATGTCACAAAGTGTACAGGACATAGTGTCCCTGAACACTGATTAGATGTAGTGCAAAGTGATGTCTTTGTCTTGTTTGGATTAGCCTGGCGCCAATAGAAAATACAGCTAAAGACACAAAGTCATAAGTGTATGTGTGTGGATATGAACTTGACCAGGAGTGAGAGCATACATCAATAATATACAATTTCAGTGACAAAGTCTTCTGCAATGCAGACATAAAGGTTTACCTTTAGTTCAATTAGTTGATTGAAAAATATTATGTACCTCTACATACATCTTTGTAGATAATCCTGAAACTGCTGAGGGCGTGGACAGGTTTATATTTTTCAGATCGATGCAGAAGTTGAAACATGGATTTAATTTGAACTTTGGTCATTTTGTCTGCTTCAGACCTGACAGTGTTAATAAAATACAAAACAAGTGATCAAATAGTACTTTTTCACTCTAGATCAATGATTCTCAAATTTTTTACCCCAAGTACCACCTCGTAAAATATTTGTCTCTCCAAGTACACACGTGGACAAAATTGTTGGTACTCTTCGGTCAATGAAAGAAAAACTCACAATGGTCACAGAAAAAACTTTATTCTGACAAAAGAAATAATAAATAAAAATTCTATGAATGTTAACCAATGAAAGTCAGACATTGCTTTTCAACCATGCTTCAACGGAATTATTTAAAAAAAAATATGGATATCATGGAACAGGCCTAGACAAAATTGTTGGTACCCCAAACTTATTATTTTGTTGCACAACCTTTTGAGGCTATCACTGCAATCAGACGATTCCTGTAACTGTCAATGAGACTTGTGCACCTCTCAGCAGGTATTTTGGCCCACTCCTCATGAGCAAACTGCTCCAGTTGTTTCCAGTTTGAAGGGTGTCTTTTCCAGACGGCATGTTTCAGTTCCTTCAAAAGATGCCCAATAGGATTGAGGTCAGGGCTCATAGAAGGCCACTTTAGAATAGTCCAATGTTTTCCTCTTAACCATTCTTGGGTGTTTTTAGCTGTGTTTTGGGTCATTGTCCTGTTGCAAGACCCATGACCTGCGACTGAGACCAAGCTGTCTGACACTGGCCAGCACATTTCTCTCTAGAATCCCTTGATAGTCTTCAGATTTCATTGTACCCTGCACAGATTCAAGACACCCTGTGCCAGATGCAGCAAAGCAGCCCCAGAACATAACAGAGCCTCCTCCATGTTTGACAGTAGGGACAGTGTTCTTTTCTTGATATGCTTCATTTTTCCGTCTGTGAACATAGAGCTGATGTGCCTTGGAAGTTCCATTTTTGTCTCATCTGTCCATAGGACATTCTCCCAGAAACTTTGTGGCTTGTCAACATGTAGTTTGGCATATTCCAGTCTAGCTTTTTTATGATTTGTTTTCAACAATGGTGTCCTCCTTGGTCGTCTCCCATGTAGTCCACTTTGGCTCAAACAACGACGGATGGTGCGATCTGACACTGATGTTCCTTGAGCATGGAGTTCACCTTGGATCTCTTTAGAAGTCTTTCTGGGCTCTTTTGTTACCATTCGGATTATCCGTCTCTTTGATAGTTCATCAATTTTCCTCCTGCGGCCACGTCCAGGGAGGTTGGCTACAGTCCCATGGATCTTAAATTTGTGAATAATATGTGCAACTGTAGTCACAGGAACATCTAGCTGCTTGGAGATGGTCTTATAGCCTTTACCTTTATCATGCTTGTCTATAATTAGGCCCGAGCCGGTGATGACCGGGAGGGCCTATTGTTTTTGCTCGGATTTTTTTTATTTTTCTTTTCCACATATGATCCTAAATTTGACCCAGTGAACATGAACGAAAAGTCATTTTTATTGGTCCAATTTTTCAAGCTCGGCGAAAAATTTATGTATTTGAAGTCCCCAAAAAAAAAATACAAAAAATGACTCAGTGGCGGCCCCTAGAAAAGTCAAAATACATTGGGCCTATGGAAAGTGAAAGTAACTTTTTCCCAACGTAGAAAAATGAAACTTGGTACATCCATAGGACACCTCAGGGCAAACAGAAAAGTCAATGACAGTCACACCCTAAACTCAACAGGAAGTCCGCCATGTGGGGTGAAACGCATGGCCACTAAAATCGCACCCCTTGCGCAAAAAGATGTAAATCATTGTGTTTAAATCTAAATGGCCCCAAATTTGGTGAGTATCATCTAGACACGTGTGCCAACCAAAGTTGTGACTTTGTTTTTGATATCTTATCGGGTATGGGTGTGGCAAGCCTGTAACGAGGTGGCCATTTTTGTGAAAATAAAATGTCTCTTAACTCTCAAACGCCTTCTCGGATCGAGTTGGACCCAAAAAGGCATTTGTGCACATTCATGACCTGAACACAAAGATATGTAAATAAAAGGGTTATCTTTAGAAATGGCTCTCCAGCGCCCCCTACAAACTTATAATGGGACCCAAGAATTTAGTTTGTCATAGAGACATAAAATTTGGTATACACATCTCCTATGTCATGACGAGCATAAAAGCCAATGACAACCACCCCCTATCTATAAATGTGTTGCCATAGCAACGTCCCAAATATGTGGAAAAAGTCAATGAGAAGTGAAAATTTTAGTTTGCCGTAGGCAAATGAAACTTGGTACACACATCCACCATGGGCTTATGAACAAAAAAGCCAATGGGGACCACACCCTATCACACACGGGAAGGTGGCCATTTTGAATTGAAAATGTGATCGGACTTAGAATACACCTCTCTTTTAAAAAACAACAAAAAATAGCTGCTTCATTCCACAGACACCAAACTTGGGCAAAATGAGCTAAACACATGTATGTAAAATAGACAGGCGTTTTTCTTGTCGTTTTTGCTCGAGTTATATTTTTTTTTATTATAATTCGGTATGTATATTTTTTATTATAATTTTTCTGAAAAATTTACCTCAATTTGACCCAGTAAACGTGGAACTAAAAGTCAATTTTATTGGTCCCAGACTTCAAGCCCGGCAAAAAATTTATGTATTTGAAGTCCCCGAAAAAAAAAATACGAAAATTGACTCAGTGGCGACCCCTAGAAAAGTCAAAATACATTGGGCCTATGGAAAATGAAAGTAAATTTTTCCAATGTAGAAATACAAAACTTGGTACATCCATAGGACACCTCAGGGCAAACAGAAAAGTTTATTACAGTCATACCGTAAACTCAACAGGAAATCTACTATGTTGGGTGGAATGCGTGACCACCTAAATCGCACCCCTTGTGTCTAAAGGCTTTTCATCTAAACAGCTCCAAATTTGGTGAGTATCATCTAGACACGTGTGCCAAAAAAGTTATCAATTTGTTTTTTGATACATTTGTGGCTGTGGTCGTAATGAGTCTGTGAAGAGGCAGCCATTTTTTTGGGAAATAAATGCCATTTCCCAATTGCCAGAATCCTTCCTTTAGAGGAGGCCCCTCCAGAGCCACGGCTAGAGTCTTAGAAAACTCCTCATAATCCTTTGGAACTTGTAACCTTGTACTTTTTGACAAGTTATATTTACATTTTGCCTTTTTAAACAGGGGGGTGCAGCGATTCCTGAGTCATCTCAAATCTCCAGCCAGTACTTTGTTTTTCTCGCCTTAGCCCAAGCATAATCTATTATTTTCAAAGGTTCAGACAGCTCCCAGGAAAACCAGGGATTGTGGAGACCTTTAACTCTAAATTACAAGGTGGTGTAGCAGGCCCCAGCAGTAGCACAGTCCCGGTTAGTTGACATTACCGTGAAGTTTACGCTTTAAAGCATGAAATGCAATCCTCCGAGTGCATGTGTCCCCGCGGTCTCAAGGGAGGCGAGGGCCTTTATCGCCGCTTGCGGCTTTAATTTTCTTTCTATTCTCCTGCGACAACTATTTCCTTCGCTTCCTCTGGTCCATGTTGAGTGTGGTACACACCATGTCACCAGACAACACAGTGACTACCTGAAGCCCTATAAATAGGCCCACTGACTGATTACAAGATTGTACACACCTGTGATGCTAATTAGTGCACACACCTTGAATTAACATGTCCATTTGGTCACATTATTTACAGTCTTTTCTAGGTGTACCATCAATTTTGTCTAGGCCTGTTCCATGAGTTTATTTTTTAAAATAATTCCGTTGAAGCATGGTTAAAAAGCAATGTCTGACTTTCATTGGTTAACATTCATAGAATTTTTATTAGGCCCGAGCCGGTGATGACCGGGAGGGCCTATTGTTTTTGCTCGGATTATTTTTTATTTTTTTATTTTTTTCTGCAAAATGATCCTAAATTTGACCCAGTGAACATGAACGAAATGTCATTTTTATTGGTCCCAGACTTCAAGCTCGGCGGAAAATTTATGTATTTTAAGTCCCCGAAAGTGAAAATGTTAGTTTGTTGTAGGCAAATGAAACTTGGTACACACATCCAGCATGGGCTTATGAACAAAAAAGCCAATGGGGACCACACCCTATCACACACGGGAAGGCGGCCATTTTGAATTGAAGATGTGAACCGACTTAGAATACACCTCTTTTTTAAAAGACAACAGACACCAAACTTGGGCAAAATGAGCTAAACACATGTGTGTAAAATAGACAGGCGTTTTTCTTGTCGTTTTTGCTCGAGTTATATATTTTTTTATTATAATTTGGTATATTTTTAGGCCCGAGCCGGTGATGACCGGGAGGGCCTATTGTTTTTGCTCGGATTTTTTTTTTTTTTTTTAATCTTTCTTGTCGACCTATGATCCTAAATTTGACCCAGTGAACATGCACGAAAAGTCATTTTTATTGGTCCCAGACTTCAAGCTCGGCGAAAAATTTATGTATTTGAAGTCGCCGAAAAAAAATTACGAAAAATGACTCAGTGGCGACCCCTACAAAAGTCAAAATACATTGGGCCTATGGAAAGTGAAAGTAACTTTTTTCCAACGTAGAAAAATGAAACTTGGTACATCCATAGAACACCTCAGGGCAAACAGAAAAGTCTTTGACAGCCACACCCTAAACTCAACAGGAAGTCCGCCATGTGGGGTGAACGCGCGGCCACTAAAATCGCACCCCTTGCGCAGAAAGATGCAAATCATTGTGTTTTAATCTAAATGGCCCCAAATTTGGTGAGTATCATCTAGACACGTGTGCCAACCAAAGTTGTGACTTTGTTGTTGATATCTTATCGGGTATGGGTGTGGCAAGGCTGTAACGAGGTGGCTATTTTTGTGAAAATAAAACGTCTCTTAACTCTCAAACGCCTTCTCGGATCGAGTTGGACCCAAAAAGGCGTTTGTGCACATTCATGACCTGAACACAAAAATATGTAAATAAAAGGGTTATCTTTAGAAATGGCTCTCCAGCGCCCCCTACAAACTTATAATGGGACCCAAGAATTTAGTTTTTCATAGAGACATAAAATTTGGTACACACATCTCTTATGTCATGACGAGCATAAAAGCCAATGACAACCACCCCCTATCTATAAATATGTTGCCATAGCAACGTCCCAAATATTTGGAAAAAGTCAATGGGAAGTGAAAATTTTAGTTTGTCGTAGGCAAATGAAACTTGGTACACACATCCACCATGGTCTTATGAACAAAAAAGCCAATGGGGACCACACCCTATCACACACGGGAAGGCGGCCATTTTGAATTGAAAATGTGAACCGACTTAAAATACACCTCTTTTTTAAAAGTACACAGACAATAGCTGCTTCATTCCACAGACACCAAACTTGGGCAAAATGAGCTAAAGACATGTATGTAAAATAGACAAGCGTTTTTCTAGACTTTTTTGCTCGAGTTATATTTTTTTTTATTATAATTCGGTATATATTTTTTTATAATTTTTTCTGCAAAATGATCCTAAATTTGACCCGGTAAACGTGCAACTAAAAGTCATTTTTATTGGTCCCAGACTTCAAGCCCAGCGAAAAATTTATGTATTTGAAGTCCCCGAAAAAAAATACGAAAAATGACTCAGTGGCGAGCCCTAGAAAAGTCAAAATACATTGGTTCTATGGAAAATGAAAGTACATTTTTCCAATGTAGAAATACAAAACTTGGTACATCCATAGGACACCTCAGGGCAAACAGAAAAGTTTATTACAGCCATACCGTAAACTCAACAGAAAATCTAATATGTTGGGTGGAATGCGTGATCACCTAAATCTCACCCCTTGTGTCTAAAGGCTTTTCATCTAAACAGCTCCAAATTTGGTGAGTATCATCTACACACATGCCAAAAAAGTTATCAGTTTGTTTTTTGATACATTTGTGGCTGTGGTCGTAATGAGTCTGTGAAGAGGCAGCCATTTCTTTGGGAAATAAATGCCATTTCCCAATTGCCAGGATCCTTCCTTTAGAGGAGGCCCCTCCAGAGCCAAGGCTAGAGTCTTAGAAAACTCCTCAGAATCCTTTGGAACTTATCCTCCGAGTGCATGTGTCCCCGTGGTCTCAAGGGAGGCGAGGGCCTTTATCGCCGCTTGCGGCTTTAATTAGGCCCGAGCCGGTGATGACCGGGAGGGCCTATTGTTTTTGCTCGGATTTTTTTTTAATTTTATTATTTTTATTTTCTTTTCCACATATGATCCTAAATTTGACCCAGTGAACATGAACGAAAAGTCATTTTATTGATCCCAGCCTTCAAGCTGCGAAAAATTGATGTATTTGAAGTCGCCAAAAAAAAATAAAAATGACTCAGTGGCGACCCTACAAAATCAAAATACATTGGGCCTATGGAAAGTGAAAGTAACTTTTTCCAACGTAGAAAAATGAAACTTGGTTCATTTATAGCACACCTCAGGGCAAACAGAAAAGTCTAAGACAGCCACACCCTAAACTCAACAGGAAGTCCGCCATGTGGGGTGAAAGCAGCGGCCACTAAAATCGCACTTGCGCAGAAAGATGCAAATCATTGTGTTTTAATCTAAATGGCCCCAAATTTGGTGAGTATCATCTAGACACGTGTGCCAACCAAAGTTGTAACTTTGTTGTTGATATCTTATCGGGTATGGGTGTGGCAAGCCTGTAACGAGGTGGCCATTTTTGTGAAAATAAAACGTCTCTTAACTCTCAAACGGCTTCTCGGATCGAGTTGGACCCACAAAGGCGTTTGTGCACATTCATGACCTGAACACAAAAATATGTAAATAAAAGGGTTATCTTTAGAAATGGCTCTCCAGCGCCCCTGCAAACTTATAATGGGACCCAAGAATTTAGTTTGTCATAGAGACATAAAATTTGGTACACACATCTCTTATGTCATGACGAGCATAAAAGCCAATGACAACCACCCCTATCTATAAATGTGTTGCCATAGCAACGTCCCAAATATTTGGAAAAAGTCAATGGGAAGTGAAAATTTTAGTTTGTCGTAGGCAAATGAAACTTGGTACACACATCCAGCATGGGCTTATGAACAAAAGCCAATGGGGACCACACCCTATCACACACGGGAAGGCGGCCATATTGAATTGAAAATGTGAACTGACTTAAAATACACCTCTTTTAAAAACAGAAAATAGCTGCTTCATTCCACAGACACCAAACTTGGGCAAAATGAGCTAAACACATGTATGTAAAATAGACAAGCGTTTTCTAGACTTTTTGCTCGAGTTATATTTTATTTTATAATAATTTGGTATATTTTTTTTTATTATAATTTTTCTGCAAAATGATCCTCAATTTGACCCAGTAAACGTGCAACTAAAAGTAATTTTTATTGGTCCCAGACTTCAAGCTCGGCGAAAAATGTATGTATTTGAAGTCGCCGAAAAAAAAATATGAAAAATGACTCAGTGGCGACACCTACAAAAGTCAAAATACATTGGGCCTATGGAAAGTGAAAGTAACTTTTTTCCAACGTAGAAAAATGAAACTTGATACATCCATAGGACACCTCAGGGCAAACAGAAAAATGTATTACAGCCATATCGTAAACTCAACAGGAAATCTACTATGTTGGGTGTATGCGTGACCACCTAAATTGCACCCTTGTGTCTAAAGGCTTTTCATCTAAACAGCTCCAAATTTGGTGAGTATCATCTAGACACGTGTGCCAAAAAAGTTATCAATTTGTTTTTTGATAGATTTGTGGCTGTGGTCGTAATGAGTCTGTGAAGAGGCAACCTTTGGGAAATAAATGCCATTTCCCAATTGCCAGGATCCTTCCTTTAGAGGAGGCCCCTCCAGAGCCACGGCTAGAGTCTTAGAAAACTCCTCAGAATCCTTTGGAACTTGTAAACTTGTACTTTTAGACAAGTAATATTTACATTTTGCCTTTTTAAACAGGGGGGTGCAGCGATTCCTGAGTCATCTCAAATCTCCAGCCAGTACTTTGTTTTTTCTCGCCTTAGCCCAAGCATAATCTATTATTTTCAAAGGTTCAGACAGCTCCCAGGAAAACCAGTGATTGTGGAGACCTTTAACTCTAAATTACAAGGTGGTGTAACAGGCCCCAGCAGTAGCACAGGCCCGGTTATTTGACATTACCGTGAAGTTTACACTTTAAAGCACGAAATGCAATCCTCCGAGTGCATGTGTCCCCGCGGTCTCAAGGGAGGCGAGGGCCTTTATCGCCACTTGCGGCTTTAATTTATTTTTAGGCCCGAGCCGGTGATGACCGGGAGGGCCTATTATTTTTGCTCGGATTTATTTATTTATTTTTTTTTTTTATTGTCACCCTATGATCCTAAATTTGACCCAGTGAACATGCACGAAAAGTCATTTTTATTGGTCCCAGACTTCAAGCTCGTCAAAAAATGTATGTATTTGAAGTCCCCGAAAAAAAATTACAAAAAATGACTCAGTGGCGACCCCTAGAAAAGTCTAAATACATTGGGCCTATGGAAAGTGAAAGTAACTTTTTTCCAACTTAGAAAAATGAAGCTTGGTACATCCATAGGACACCTCAGGGCAAACAGAAAAGTCAATGACAGCCACACACTAAACTCAACAGGAAGTCCGCCATGTGGGGTGAAACGCGCGGCCACTAAAATCGCACCCCTTGCGCAGAAAGATGCAAATCATTGTGTTTTAATCTAAATGGCCCCAAATTTGGTGAGTATCATCTAGACACGTGTGCCAACCAAAGTTGTGACTTTGTTTATTATATCTTATCGGGTATGGGTGTGGCAAGCCTGTAACGAGGTGGCCATTTTTGTGAAAATAAAATGTCTCTTAACTCTCAAACGCCTTCTCGGATCGAGTTGGACCCAAAAAGGCGTTTGTGCACATTCATGACCTGAACACAAAAATATGTAAATAAAAGGGTTATCTTTAGAAATGGCTCTCCAGCGCCCCTGCAAACTTATAATGGGACCCAAGAATTTAGTTTGTCATAGAGACATAAAATTTGGTACACACATCTCTTATGTCATGACGAGCATAAAAGCCAATGACAACCACCCCTATCTATAAATGTGTTGCCATAGCAACGTCCCAAATATTTGGAAAAAGTCAATGGGAAGTGAAAATTTTAGTTTGTCGTAGGCAAATGAAACTTGGTACACACATCCAGCATGGGCTTATGAACAAAAGCCAATGGGGACCACACCTATCACACACGGGAAGGCGGCCATATTGAATTGAAAATGTGAACTGACTTAAAATACACCTCTTTTTAAAGAACACAGAAAATAGCTGCTTCATTCCACAGACACCAAACTTGGGCAAAATGAGCTAAACACATGTATGTAAAATAGACAAGCGTTTTTCTAGACTTTTTTGCTCGAGTTATATTTTATTTTATAATAATTTGGTATATTTTTTTATTATAATTTTTCTGCAAAATGATCCTCAATTTGACCCAGTAAACGTGCAACTAAAAGTAATTTTATTGGTCCCAGACTTCAAGCTCAGCGAAAAATGTATGTATTTGAAGTCGAAAAAAATATGAAAAATGACTCAGTGGCGACACCTACAAAAGTCAAAATACATTGGGCCTATGGAAAGTGAAAGTAACTTTTTTCCAACGTAGAAAAATGAAACTTGATACATCCATAGGACACCTCAGGGCAAACAGAAAAATGTATTACAGCCATATCGTAAACTCAACAGGAAATCTACTATGTTGGGTGTATGCGTGACCACCTAAATTGCACCCCTTGTGTCTAAAGGCTTTTCATCTAAACAGCTCCAAATTTGGTGAGTATCATCTAGACACGTGTGCCAAAAAAGTTATCAATTTGTTTTTTGATAGATTTGTGGCTGTGGTCGTAATGAGTCTGTGAAGAGGCAACCTTTGGGAAATAAATGCCATTTCCCAATTGCCAGGATCCTTCCTTTAGAGGAGGCCCCTCCAGAGCCACGGCTAGAGTCTTAGAAAACTCCTCAGAATCCTTTGGAACTTGTAAACTTGTACTTTTAGACAAGTAATATTTACATTTTGCCTTTTTAAACAGGGGGGTGCAGCGATTCCTGAGTCATCTCAAATCTCCAGCCAGTACTTTGTTTTTCTCGCCTTAGCCCAAGCATAATCTATTATTTTCAAAGGTTCAGACAGCTCCCAGGAAAACCAGTGATTGTGGAGACCTTTAACTCTAAATTACAAGGTGGTGTAACAGGCCCCAGCAGTAGCACAGGCCCGGTTATTTGACATTACCGTGAAGTTTACACTTTAAAGCACGAAATGCAATCCTCCAGTGCATGTGTCCCATGCGGTCTCAAGGGAGGCGAGGGCCTTTATCGCCACTTGCGGCTTTAATTTATTTTTAGGCCCGAGCCGGTGATGACCGGGAGGGCCTATTATTTTTGCTCGGATTTATTTATTTATTTTTTTTTTTTATTGTCACCCTATGATCCTAAATTTGACCCAGTGAACATGCACGAAAAGTCATTTTTATTGGTCCCAGACTTCAAGCTCGTCAAAAATGTATGTATTTGAAGTCCCGAAAAAAATTACAAAAATGACTCAGTGGCGACCCTAGAAAAGTCTAAATACATTGGGCCTATGGAAAGTGAAAGTAACTTTTTTCCAACTTAGAAAAATGAAGCTTGGTACATCCATAGGACACCTCAGGGCAAACAGAAAAGTCAATGACAGCCACACACTAAACTCAACAGGAAGTCCGCCATGTGGGGTGAAAGCATGCCACTAAAATCGCACCCCTTGCGCAGAAAGATGCAAATCATTGTGTTTTAATCTAAATGGCCCCAAATTTGGTGAGTATCATCTAGACACGTGTGCCAACCAAAGTTGTGACTTTGTTTATTATATCTTATCGGGTATGGGTGTGGCAAGCCTGTAACGAGGTGGCCATTTTTGTGAAAATAAAATGTCTCTTAACTCTCAAACGCCTTCTCGGATCGAGTTGGACCCAAAAAGCGTTTGTGCACATTCATGACCTGAACACAAAAATATGTAAATAAAGGGTTATCTTTAGAAATGGCTCTCCAGCGCCCCTACAAACTTATAATGGGACCCAAGAATTTAGTTTGTCATAGAGACATGAAATTTGGTACACACATCTCTTATGTCATGACGAGCATAAAAGCCAATAACAACCACCCCCTATCTATAAATGTGTTGCCATAGCAACGTCCCAAATATGTGGAAAAAGTCAATGGGAAGTGAAATTTTTAGTTTGTTGTAGGCAAATGAAACTTGGTACACACATCCACCATGGGCTTATGAACAAAAAAGCCAATGGGGACTACACCCTATCACACACGGGAAGGCGGCCATTTTGAATAGAAAATGTGAACCGACTTAGAATACAACCTCCTTTAAAAAACAACAGAAAATAGCTGCTTCATTCCACAGACACCAAACTTGGGCAAAATGAGCTAAACACATGTGTGTAAAATAGACAGGCGTTTTTCTTGTCGTTTTTGCTCGAGTTATATATTTAGACCCGAGCCGGTGATAACCGGAAGGGTCTATTATTTCTGATAGCGTCCGTTATTATTAGACCCGAGCCGGTGATAACCGGAAGGGTCTATTATTTCTGATAGCGTCCGTTATTATTATTATTCTGCCCTTTGAGGGCAAATTTGACCCCCTGAACATGCACGAAAACTCAGGAAACTTTGTTCAAAATTCAAGCCCGGCGAAAAATTTATAGAAATGAAGTCCGCAAGAAAAAATATGAAAAAATTACTCAGTGGCGACCCCTGGAAAAGTCAAAATACATTGGGCCTATGGAAAGTGAAAGTAACTTTTTTCCAACGTAGAAAAATGAAACTTGGTACAACACACACGCACACACACACATGGAAAAAAAATAAGAATAAAACAAAGTGAGAAAAAGCATTAATAATAACAACTGTACACACACAACATGTTGGTGACAACTTACATGAGATAAATGTGATGGGTGTGCATGCCTATGTGAACACAGTCCTGCGATGTCGGGTTCAATGGAGGTCAGCTTTATTCTCGATATGAAGCTTCCTGTGCTTTGATTATGGGTGTACCACAGGATTGAATGGTGGACTTATAATGCTTCAGTTCATCACGTTTTCATAAAAAAAAAAAACCCACTGGTTTAGCCTTAGGTGCCGTGTGTTTGTTTGTTAGATGTCGTTTGAGATGCGATGGTTTCATACATTCATTGCTAAGAACTTTACCACATAACACACTCTGCGGCCTGGGCTCGTCCTCTCTCCCGCTACAAATAAATCCAAATTTGATGTAGTTCGAGTCATAATTTCTCACTGTTTTGTACCGTTTGCTGCTGCGAGCAGATGCTCCGGTGACATCGCTGGCGCTATCAAAGCCACTGTTAGCACTTGTGCTCGGGTTCACTTTTGTCCTCTTCAGTTCTTGTGCTGGACAATTTTTCCTCCTGATCCACACTTCTTTTACCAGATTGAAGCCACGATAGCAGTTTCGTTGAACTTTTCATAATTTATCCACCTCCACCTTTTCCCATCACAGCCAATTCATATTTAATTCAGTGATTCCTCTGCGTACCACTAGTGGGAGCCTGCGTACCACTAGTGGTACCACACTTTGAGAATCGATGCTCTAGATGTAATAGTTGCTGGGCAGCGTGTTTTTGCATCATATCACTTCCATAGAAAATGTGGAGTATTAGGAGAGTATGGATTAGTGGAGTAATTTTGTAACACATGGGCTGAATCTGAAACCAGTTATAAGATAGGTCTGTCTGTGAAGGTTCTCAGTCATCCAGGTCATCCTGAAAAAAAGGTTAAGGTAAACACATCTGGACTCAGTTTTCAAGGTGAAGACGTTTCGTCTCTAATTCAAAGAGACTTTATCAATTCTGAGATCAACTGTAAGAGAGCTGAGCTTTTATCTGTAGAGGGAGGAGTTTCCCCTGAAACCAAACCTGATGGACCAGGCTATTCATGTCTCATAGACGTTGGCCATGAAAGGGAAGTCGTTAGTGACACTGCTCCATTCAGGTGCTGTTGTTGTTCTTCTAGAGTGAAACTCTTTTGTTTTAGGTTTCAGAACACTGTTATAAATACTAGGCAACATGAATCTGAGACCACCTCCTCTTTTCCATTTTCACAAAAATGGCTTCCTTCACCCCTTTCTCAAACCATCCGGCCTCTCTGGCCAATATAGGGACATTGCTGTCCTCAAAGGAATGTCCTTTCTCTTTGAGGTGGAGGTGGACTGCAGACTCAGGTCCTCATTGGCTCTTCTGTGCTGATACATCCTCTTGTGAAGCTGTTTTGTTTCTCAAACATAACTGTCACTGCACTCTTCACTGAAATGCATAAACTACATTATTCTGTTTGTGAGGGGGGATCTTGTCTTTGGGATGGGCCAGTTTTTAACGCAAAGTGTTCCCTGGTTTAAAGTGAACTGGAATGTTGTGTTTGTAGAAACTCATTTTAAGTTTTTTAGAAAAACCAGACAAAAACTGGGGCTCAGTGGTAGAGCGGTCGTCCTTCAGGGCCCACTTGTGCTCACTGCTGACGTGGTACAGTACACCTCACCTCCATACCATGAAATATATTGAATTTAGTCTGCTTTAGTGCTATTGTATGTCGTACTTTGGATCACAACTGAGAGACAAACGGATGTGATTTTTGTTACAATAAACAGACCAGTAAATATAACAAGACAACCAATGCCAGAAATGTGACAGAGTTAGCATTAGATGGGCTGTGAAAACAAATACATCCTATATTACATCCTGGCTACATTTATAAAGTTGTCATGGCTCACTTTATCTCTGGGGAGGGTTATTGAACAAACAATCTAACGGAAGTAGCAAAGAAAAGTGTCCCTGGCAAAGTGTAACCCAAAAATGCCACAGAGTTAGCATTAGCTGCTTTGTAACAACATTTGAAAAAAGTATTTGAAAAGCCAAGACAGTAAATGTATCAGATTCATAAGCCTCTGTACTCAGGGTCATATTTCAAGTTCAAGTTCAAGTCTGCTTTATTGTCAATTCTTCCACATGTACAGTGCATACAGTGGCAGTGGCTCAGTGGTAGAGCGGTGGTCCTTCAACAAGAAGGTAGGCGGTTCGAATCCCGCTCTCCCCACAGTTCATACTGTCGTTGTGTCCTTGGGCAAGACACTTAACCCACCTTGTCTCCAGTGGTGTTCCAGCTGTGACACCGGTGAATGGAACCTTAATGTAAGTCGCTTTAAATGAAAAAAAGCGTCAACCGTAAATGTAACACTGGTGAATGTAAGTTGCTTTGGATAAAAGCGTCAGTTAAATGACAAAAAAAAATGACTAAATGCATACATACAGAGAATCGAAATTTCGTTGGTCTCTCAGACCCCGGTGCACACAAATAACATTAACATTAAATCCTAAAAATAGATACAACTAGATAAATAGATACAACCGTACTGTACAATTTGTACACTATAATAAGATTTAAAAAAAAATTAGATAAAGCAGCGCAAGGCAGAAGGCAGAGTGCAAATCAATGAAGTGAACAACAGTGCAGATAAAAGGTATTTTCTAGTGCAAAAACAAAAGCTTGTTAAGTCTGATTAAAGTAACAGAGGGCTCAGAAGCAATTATTTTATTTAACTGACTGATGATGTAGTGGAATGATGTCAGTTCCATGGAGAACTAGGTGGTGGGCAGACCAATGCTGCACAAAGTGACTGGTGCATGTCAACATATATTAGTGTGTGTGTGTGGGGGGGGGTCATAGTTCAGTGTTGCCTGGGGCAGGTTCGGAAAAGGTTCGGAAGCGAGTTCAGCTTCCTGACAGCCTGGTGGATGAAGCTGTCCTTCAGTCTGCTGGTCCTGGCCTGGAGACTCCGCAGTCTCCTCCCTGATGACAGCAGGCTGAAGAAGCTGTGTGATGGGTGAGTGGGATCATCTGCATTGCAGAGGGCTTTGCGGGTGAGACGTATTTCGTAGATGTGTTGGAGGGAGGGGAGAGAGACACCAATGATCTTCTCGGCTGCTCTCACTATGCGTTGCAGAGTCTTTCGGCAGGACGCGTTGCAGGTGCCATACCACACAGTGATGCAGCTCGACAGGATGCTCTCGATGATGCCTCTGTAGAAGGTGTGCATGATGGGGGGTGGGGCTCTGGCTCTCCTCAGTTTGCGGAGGAAGTAGAGACGCTGTTGTGATTTCTTGGCCAGTGCTGCTGTGTTTTCAGTCCAGGAAAGGTCCTCTGTGATGTGCACCCCCAGGAACCTGGTGCTGTTCACTCTCTCCACAGTCGCACCGTTGATGGTAAGAGCAACGTGCTGGGTGTGTGCTCTCCTGAAGTCAACAACAATCTCCTTCGTCTTCTTCACGTTCAGGGAGAGATTGTTGTCGCTGCACCACCTGGCCAGGCGGCTCACCTCGCTCCTGTAGTTTGTCTCATCTTTGTTGCTAATGAGACCCACCACAGTCGTGTCATCTGCAAACTTAATAAAAAGGTTGGAGTTGTGTGATGGTGTGCAGTCATGGGTCAGCATTGAAGAGGAGAGGGCTCAGCACACATCCTTGGGGGGCCCCCGTGTTCAGGGTGATGGTGCTGGATGTGTTACTGCCAACCCTTACTGCCTGAGGTCTTCCATTCAGAAAGTCCAACAGCCAGTTGCACAGCAAAGTGTTGAGCCCCAGCTGGATCAGTTTGTGAATGAGCTGTTGTGGGATTATTGTGATAAATGCTGAACTGAAGTCAATGAACAGCATTCTGATGTATGAGTCCTTTTTGTCCAGATGTATGAGTGCTGAGTGGAGGGTAGTGGAGATGGTATCATCGGTCGACCGGTTGGACCGATATGCAAACTGGAAGGGAGGGGGGGAGGGCAGACTTGATGTGGTGCATGACTAGCCGTTCAAAGCACTTCATGAGGATGAGAGTAAGTGCAACAGACGGTAGTTTCACTTAGATTTCTCAAAATTCACAAACAAGTAACTTATAATGAGTCATTGTTCCTGTTAGCTGCTTAGAATCCATGTTTTATAAGCACGCTATTGTTATGTACCATTAGACAACTGAAAACTAAACACCACAATATATTATATATGGTCTATAATGTTTTTTTACCTTTTTAATAAAAAAGCAAGCTCAGGGTCTGTTTTCCTTTGCGGGACTCGCTCAATAAATTTTTTTTTTTTTTTTCGAGTCGGTGACTGGGCTGTGTTAGAGACCAGTCCTTTTTTTGTTGCTCGCAGAGTCAGAGTCTCGATACAAAAGCTCGCACACCTGTCAACAATCTCCTCATCAGTATGCAGTGTATTTAAGTTTAAACCTTCTTTCCAGACTCTGCCAGATTGACAGTCTACCTCTGTGATTCAATACTCCCATGGGCCACTTCGGTAGCCTGGTTCTACCAGACTCTCGTACATTTCATTTGTACAGAGAGTCTGGCCTCGCTCCATTGGCAAGCGTTTACTTCCTTGTATGCGGGAACTCTGTTGAAGTTTAAAACTATTGGATCTGCCCAGAGTCACTCAGGATCTGCCATAGCCAATCGCGTGTGGTCGTGACGTGTGGTCGTGACGTATGTCATGCGCCGAAACCGACCGGAAACAACAAGTCCGACTGAGCAGAGGATTATGTTTAGAATAAGATGTCTGTCAACGACAGTTGCAGGTTTTGTTCATTGAATTTAAGAATTCAAGGAACAATTGTAAATTCTAAATGTATATTTGACACTAAGGACAGTAATGTATTCAGTCAACTGTCGAAGCTGGGTCTTATCATTAAGAATACGCCGCTGCGGTCGTTTCGGGTCTGCCGCAAATGCTGTGCATTGATCACCAGGCTACTGCGTGATACAGAAACATTTCAAATGTGGAAGAACGAGGAGACGACGGAGACATGCCAGGGGGGAGATGCCAGTTCCACTGACAAGAGAGACAGAGAACCCACACCCTCTAAAACTCCAAGGGACGTAAAAAAGTCCAGAAAATCAAGTGAAATGCCATTGAGAAACAGTGTGACCGAGGTAGGGAAACTAAACCAGATGTTGTTTATCTGTAAGTCTCTGTCATGCTGTTTTGTCTTTAGTTATATTGCCTCACATAAGCATCCATGTGATTTTTATCAACAGTAGCTGATAATTTGTTTGAAAACGTAGCATAAATAGGAGTCTACGACCTCCACCCTCAGTTAAAGCTAGCTAGCGTTACTTTTACCAAATGAATATTGCATGACTTATCCGTTTCTGTCTTTAGTGTCGCCATGAGATAACCTGGTCCTAGTAGACTCTCGGAGCCAGGTTATCCGTGAGACACACGCATGTTTATGTCTTATTTATGTTTGCAACGTCTGACGTTGCGGGTCTGTATCGACTTGTTTATTAGTTTGGTTTTAGAGCAAGTCATATAGGAGGGGAGCTAGAGCCTGTAAAGCTAACTGCTGTATAACCTTCCCCCATTCAGCATACCATAGACCTACTCCTATAGATTTATCATGTGAATGTAAGATTTTCTAATTAAATTGTAATGCTTGATTACCCTTTTGTTTTTATTTCAGGTTGTGATCAAGTACAACTTTGAGAAAAAAACATTTACATGCCAATCTGACATAGCTGGCATTGTTGAGAATTTGGCAAAAAGGGATTTCACTAGAGCTGCCAATCTCATTTCAAAAAACATTGAGGTAATGGACCATTTACAAGCCAGCGTGTTGGATATAGTGGAGGCTGACTGTGTGACCCTGTGTAACCAACATAACCAATTTATGCTGTGGAGATCAAGTGCTGAAGACCTACAATCATTTTCATTTATGGAGTTACATGCTGACCTGAAGCGGCTGACGCCTTTCCTGTTCAGCATTATTTCGAAAATCACTAAAAACTCTCTTCCACACATTTGTACTGCTACATCAATAGCTTTGAGAGGAAGACAACCCCATTTGTCAGCCCTATCATATTATATAAATTCAGTTTTATTGTATGGTGGGGCAAAAAAGGCAGTTTTCCAGCGACTAGCAAAAATGGGCATCTCTACAACACACTGCAATGCAGTTGGCAAACAAAAAGAAATGGCCCAATACTGCATTCTTCCAATGAGGTCCTTAAAAGGGGACTTGGAGTCATTCCTGGATCAGCAAAGCAGAGATGAACAAGACAGGATTATTCAAAGAAGCCTTGAAGAACTGTCCTTATCCGGTGAGTTTGTTTAATATAAACTTTAGTTAAACTTTTGACATATGCATTTTTAATTTCTACTATTATGACTAACTTGATTCATGTTTTCAACACCACAGAGACTGTCCAACCAAGCAAGGAGGGGGATGCTGCTGATGTCTTTACATTCAGTAAACTGTCAGACGAAGACATGGCCGATTTGGGTGTTACTCCATTGCCTGCCTCAGCACTTACAACCTCATCGGCACCTCAAACATATTCACTCATATTTGACAACCTGGACTTTTTCATTCAGACGCATCATCAGTCGACCAGCCAAACCAATAAATCATTACACTGGATCAACCACATGTGTGTCATCAACAGAGTCACATCACTACACCTTGATAAGCTGAAACCAGTAAATTCTTTGATCGAATATGATCTTGGAAATTCACTTCCTGGACCAAACACACAAGCCAGTATGCGTCGGGAATTCGTTGTTTTGGGGAGCCGAATCCTGACAACTTATTTGGAGTCATTCAAGACCCTCTCCTGTGTGGTTGTTCACCACATCCCCCACCAGTTCTCCGAAGAAATGGCCCAGCCATCCACTCATGTAGGTTTATTGTCCTTAAATATGAAATTAATAATTTTTGTTGTAATTTCAAATCGCAAATTAAATGCACTTATTATTATGTTTTAACTTCTAACACATAAACATATAATTGTGATATTACACTTTTGTAGTACCCACTTGGACTTCTATTCAAGGATGAAACAAAAACTGCCGACTTGGTGGATGTGCTCCAGCACCTTCAAAAGGAGTAAATATGCAAGATTAATAATTGCTTCGTGTATCCAGGGACAGTTTTCTATACATGTATTAGACTTATACATTGACTTAAAGCATTTGTGAAAATTAAGCTTTTAATTTTGGAATAGTCTAACCCATGTAAAAGAAAATTATCTATTGTGTTTAAAATTGATATTGTAATGTAAATTCTGTCTAGGTATGTGCCAAGATGTCATGATGGGCTTGAGAAGATTTTGATCGGTGGTGACAGGCTCACGGAGGGCAATTGCCGTAATATCCAGCTGGCATTTGCTGATGGGGAGACAGAGGAGGACCGTCTGGAAGGCCTCGTTTTCAAATTTGAAGACTGGCACGCAATTAGAAATCTCTTTGAGGTCAGTATACTTTAATAATTAACTACATGCACTCTGATACACTATTGTCATTCATACTTTAAATACCGGTTTTCAAGGCTTATAGAATTAATCATGTTTTATAAGGACTGGTTCTTAGATGAATTTTTTTTTTAATATTCATTACAGATTTATCACCAGATCTTCTTTAATGAAGCATCTGCCAAAGACCATGGCACAATATTCGCCAACATGAATCTCTTGAGGTACTATTTCACTAAACCAAAAAATATGTGTCTTCATATTAAGGTCATATTTCCAGCCATTACTGTGTATCTTATTATAAAATAAATTTCTCTTTATATGTTTCCCAAGGAGTCCTCCCCTAAATATGATCTTTGCCAACCATGAATTTTGGCGTGGATATATGAACTGTGTGAAATTTTCCGGAAAAGGACAGCCACCATGAATTCTGCTGCTTTCCGTTGGTCGTTTAAGTGAAAAATGGGGTTATTAATACTACTAACTAAAACACACCGTTGTGAATTTATGAACTATGAATTTAATCTTTAGAGGATATGTTTCATACACCATTTTAATAAATGCTACATGATTTACAGATGCAGCAATGCCAAAAAAGGCCCACATAGTGCATACAACGCTTACAAACAGTTTGTGCAGATTGACACGACAGCACTTTTCCTAGCGGCAGCAATGGAACATTTCCATTTGGATGATGTCACAGGTTTGTTTGCTACATTCATTTTATAAGGATTACATTAAGGAATCTAACAATTTTTTTTCTTGTCTGCAGATATAATTTTATTGTGTTTTTTTGTTTTGCCACAGCCACTGACGGGTAATACCAGACCACATCCAGCAAGGCTCTGCAGAACAGAAGAGGACCTGGCTCCATGACTCTGTGGCAGAGGTCGTTGACAAGTTTTTGATGTCTACAGACATTTCTGGACTGTCATCTGACATTACTAAAGCGGCAAGAGCACAACACACTGAGAAGGAGATGCTCCATTGTCGTGAGCCAGGTTGCACCAAAGTGTTCATTTATAGAAAAGCCAGAGAGACCCACGAGAAGAAAGTCCACAGTCTTGTGGTGGCATCTATGCCAGTTGTTGAGCCTGCTTCCTTTGGTTTGATTGACTACAAAAAAGAGCATACTGAGGCCAGGCTTAGCTTTGGATTTCTGCTTTTGATATGTTGGATGCGGTGAAAGAGGGAGATGGGGAGCGCATGATAAGGCTGTACAAGGTGGCACTCCTGATTTACAAGGCTTACGGGCACACTCAATATGCATACAGCACTTTTCTCTTAACAGTACAAGTCAAAGCAACACTGTCTCCTCGAGTTGCTCACGATGTAACCTGGAATCGATTCTGGAATAATGGGGGTGGGAAAGGGAAAAATATACCTCTTGACCTGCACCTCGAGCACCTCAACAACTTTCTTAAATCATTTTTGAAGAACAAAGGCTCTAACCTTACAGAGCAAACAGCTGATAGGGTCAGCAGATCTGCTGGTGTATTAAAAAACCTGATGGACACAGCAGACAGAGAGCTCAGCTATCCCAGCCTAGTGGCATCCACCATGCAGCTGATCTCAAAAACAACATTCTAACTGTACTTGAGGTGTTTAGGAACACAGAAGTTTTCAAACACCAACCGGAAGACATTTCTCTGCATTTCCTAACTTTGACAGAAACATTTTGTCCAAGCTCAATTACAAGGACTTATGGCAATGGATGCGTGCCAGGCTGAAAGACTGGAGGGCTGTAGCACTTTAACCAGGTACTTGCGTGGGTTATGATGGTCCAGCTTTGAAGCTGCCATAGAATGACTACTTTGAATGTTGGTGTACGTGTTTAAATAGTTTGTGTTATGTACAGACAAGGAGTAAATATTTAAATAACTTCTATACACAAAGTGTCCCTGTATATAATTACCTTATTTTATATTTTAAATAATTTGCAATGTCAAATCTTTCTCTATCTGCAGATGTGTAATAAACAAATTTTTAGTGTTACAAATTCTTATTGTTTCTTAATTACCTTAATTATGGTCTTCAAATTATGTGTTTTTCACATTTTTATTTATGACATCAAATTTTAAATACTTACAACATGTAAAACTGTCACACCGACCATTCTCCTGCACAAGTACACAAAGGGGCTCAAAGTGTTCTATTCTTCATAAGAATCATTAAATTTACAGTTCGGAATCTGAGCTACTGACATGACTCCTGAGAGCATCTTCAACAACAGCATCATCATCATCATCATCGTCAAAGTATTTACTGTAATAAAGATCAGGATCAGTTAAATACCCTCCTGAATCATCTTGCAGATCCACATCAATATCACCAAAAACATCATTAATGATAATTAAAATCTCTCGCATGCTCCAATCTAAACACAGGAAGGTTAGCAATAATGTATGTCAGGTCAAATATGTGTTGACAATGGTCCAAAACTGCATCCACCAGTTGCTGACTGAATCCAGTGCAAGCTGCATGTGAGGTGTACAGTCGATTACTGGAATTGATTAAACTACCACTGTAGTCCTTGAGCAATTCTGCAATGAAAGATTTGTCTTTTGCATCCACATGCCTACATCTCAGATTGATTGGTTCATCTTCAATCAGTTCATAATTTGGTGTTGGTTCTGTACATGTTCCAGACGAACAAGAGCAAACATTCTGACAGTTGACAGTACAACAGAGATGGCGTGGCTTTACATGGCTGGGTTCTGCTTCAAAATGTCCATAGAGACATTTCCTAAAACATGTGTTTTTTCCAAGATCCAGCAGTTTTTTTTACCTCTTCATCCACCTTTAAATACCGTCCAATGTTGTAGAGGATGGCATGTGATTGCTGACCGTGTCTTCCAGCCCTGCCAACCTGTTGTAAAATTGCCTCTAGATCACCTGGAGCCCCATACATTACCACATGTGAAACATTAGGGAAATTCAAACCCATCCCCAAAGCTGTTGTTGCAACAACTACCCGGCACTTCCCTTCCCCCTTCAGTGAAGCCAACACTCTCTCCTTGTTTTGGGGTAGGGTTTTGCTGTGGAACATGCCAATAAGGAGGTTGTCACTTCTACAGGATGGATCACAGTCTTCCCAGGCATGTCCTTGCAGTTCTGCCTTTAAGTATGAGAATACTTTCCCCACAGATTTAAGTGTTTGACAGTAAATTAATACAGGTTGCATGGTTGAGCCCTTGTTTTTTACATGTTGAACTATCCAGTCTAGGCAGTTCATGTTATGGCTGGGCACCTTGCACAATCCAAGACGGATGTTTGTCTTGTTGGGACTAGCGATGATTTGTACGGCATTGTCCATATGGAGTAATCTGATGACTCTGCTTCTTGACTTGATGTCAGCTGAGGCAGTCAGAGCCAAAACAGGTGTACCTGGGAGAAAAAAAAATACAAGATAAAACACACTTGCTCAATTTTATAACGTACCAAACAATTTGTCAAGTGTTATTGGCTATGGCAGGAAGGACTTAATGAACATCACTAAGAACAGTAATGCACTAAATCCATGTAATCATGCAATTCTGTTTCATTACAGGGAAAGTAACTAATCCTTGCAATCTGAGATTATACATAAACTGAATATTGAAGTTATAATAGCCTACACATGAAATAATCCACAAAAACTTAGCTAGAAGCAACACACAGGTCCGTGCATTTAACTTACCCTCCTTGATGATAGATCTCAGCTCTCCGAGTTTGGAAAAACTTTCTCTGAATGCCGTCTCGCCTTTGGAAGCCTCACCCCTGAGGTAAACGAAATAGAGAGTACAATATTTCTCATGAATCTTGTATCATGTATTATTATTTTTTATCATATTCTCGAATTACAACATTGTCTAAGCTATCGATTATGCCAAAACAGCCCTTATGTTGTTTAAACGTATTAAATGTTAACTTACCATTTGTATGTAACGTGGACCTCATCCACAACGATGCCAACGAGGTTGTCCTGGTATCAATATACCAGGACAACCTCGAGGCTAGCATTTGACGCCATTTGTTGTTTAGCAGCCAGGACTCGGGGCTTCCGAACACCAGGCTAAAGCGTCCGTCCAAAATGTCACGGTCATCGTGCACGCCGAGCTGCCCAGCACGAACTCCTAACTTTTCTGCCTCCTTCACTTGGTCCTCCATTAGTGCAACAAGAGGGGAGACGACAACAACTATCGCCTTTGCATCCCTATCGTTCGCCTTAGCTAACTCATTCACCACTAGCGGAGTGAGCTGGAAAATCAAACTTTTCCCGAACCCCGTGGGGAGGAGGGCCACAACATCATGTCCACCAACAAAACTTAGCAAACATTGTTCTTGCTCCGGCTTTAACTTCTGGATATTCGGCAGTTTTTCAACAACGGACAGAATAGCTTTTCTCACGTCTTTCTCCGCTGCCATGATTACTCCAACGCAAACTGACGCACTACATTAACGTCATCGTTCTCAGTCACTCCCTCTGTTCGCTGATTGGTCCTACAAAAATTTGATTTCTGGAAACCTAAGAATACACAGCAATCCCAGACTAAGTACTAAAGCGAAATGAACGAGGAGGGCGGAGCCAGGCTACCACTTCGGACACTTAGTCGGCGAGCTGACTCTGTTGAGGTTTTCAAAAGCAAACTCAAAACCTACTTATTTCACCAAACATACGGAGACTGATTGATCATAGGTATACGTTTACACTGGTTGTAGCTGTAGGTACACGTTTACACTGGTTGTAGCTGTAGATAAACCGCTCATATTATTATCACATCTACCTGTAACAGTTTTTTTTTTCAAGTCCATGTGCACCAGGTACTTCAGCGCATCCTGGAGAACCAGCTGTTTGTGAAGGCGAAGAAGTGCAAGTTTCACTCATCCTCGGTCTCCTTCCTGAGTTACATCATTGAGGCGGGGCAGGTGAGAGCAGACCCCTGTAAGATCCAAGCCGTGGCAGAGTGGCCCGGACCCACCATCCGCAAACAGCTTTAGAGGTTCTTTGGTTTTGCCAACTTCTACCACCGCTTTATACGGGATTACAGTTGCTCCACAGACTATCCTGCCTGCCTCCTGTGTCCTCGGGTCTCTGGTCTGGGAAGTTCAGTCAATGGTCCGGGCAGATTTTAGAGATGATCCCGACCCTGGCCTGGGGCTGCCGGGGAAGCTCTTTGTGCCCAGAGCAGCCCGATCTCAGGTACTGCACATAATCATCTGGTGTAGGTCGAATCCTCAAGCAGTTAAGACAACCCTTTGGGTGGCAGAGTATGGAAGGGGACGTCCAAGAGTACGTGGCCGCTTGTACCATCTGCGTCCGGAACATAGTTCTCAATCAGCCGCCGGCAGGCCCTCTGAGGCCCCTTCCTATCCCTCCTTGTCCCTGGTCCCACATAGCAGTCGACCGGACTGCCTCCCTCGAGTGGTAACACAGGGATTTTTTACCATTGTTGACAGTTTTCTTAATCTGCCCATTTTGTCATCCTTTCTAAATTGCCCTTAGCCCTGGAGACTGCTAAGCTACTGGTCCAGCATGTGTTCCGAAACCATGGGATTCCACTGGACATGGTTTCCGACAGTGAGCCCCCGTTCATCTCGCGAGTTTGGAGGACTTTTCGTGAGTTGTTGGGAGCCACTGTGAGCTTGTCTTCAGGTTATCTTCAGATGAATGGCCAAACTAAAAGAGCGAACCAGGACCTAGAGACTGCACTGTGCTGCATTGTTGGTGCCCATCCGACCACCTGGAGCACTCACTTGGTTTGGGTCGAGTATACCCACAACTCCCTATCCTCAACGGCCACGGGTGGCTCTCCCTTTTAAATGTGCCTTAGGTTATTAGCCCCACTGTTTCCTGAGAAGGAGGTTAAAGTTCTGGACTATCCGTCCAGTCGCACCTCCGGAGGTGCTGCAGAATTTAGTCAGAGACTCGGAGGGCCCTGCAACGCCCCACCCCTCAGAATAAGCACCTCTTCCAGTGACCTGTCTCTGCCTACTCCAGTCTGCTCCTTCCCTGGCTCTTAAAATTCTTCTAGGAACGACCTCGGTCTCGGTCCTGCTGCTTTGGTTATTTACTTACAAGCTCTCCTTTTGAACTGTGTTGGCTGCGTCTGCATTTGGGTACCTTTCTCTTTAAGTGTTGCTTTGTTGTTTGCAAACAGTTGAACATGTAATGTTGAAATCAGAGAGATGTCAGCACCTGTATTAAGGAATGTTTCCTGTCTAAAGTGTCTTTCAAGAATAATTGACCTGACCTTTCCCTTTTCGGTGAGATGACACAAGAATTGTTTGAAAGAAGCTCTGGATAGTGGCAAGTTTAAGATCACTTGGAAGTTCTGTTTCTGAATTTACCTGTGTTGTATGGTATCGGGCTTGAGCCTTAACTTTACCTTTGTTTTCGCCATGCTATTGCTTCATGAAAAGTTCAATGACTTCTAGCTCACGTTGGTTAAGGTCAGCAAGGTTGACCTCTGCACTTAAATAACTTCTTTTAGAGTCAATGAATGGTTCTCAGTAATTTTCTCTTTCTGGAGGTTTTTTCTCAAAAGTCCAGTGTTTTTGTCTGAGGTCACTTCTTGACCCATATTGATTTTCTCTGTCTCAATTTGTGTAGTGATTTGCGCCACTTGGCGTGACTTCTTAATTGTTAAGGCCTCCTGTCAGGCAGGGTGGGGTCACACCTTTGTTTCTTCCTTTGATTTTGAACCTGTTCCGGTTTTTGCCATTTTGTTGGGAAAGAAAGTTGGTTTAGGCTGTTTGATTTGCATTCAGAAGATCTCACCTGTTCAAAGTTCTCAGTCTCAAGAAGGGCTGGAGTCGATGTTTGGTAATCATTAGTCTGTGTTTTATTAAAGTTATGGTTAGCTGCAGGTTGCAATGCCAAGATGATAGCTGGTTGTAGGATGGAGATTTTAAGTTCAAATCTTCTTCCATCTCAGGTTGATTTTTAGAGCCAAAATAAGCATCACGTATTCTAAGATATATATTCTTGATTTACAGCAAAAGATGTGGTTAAACTGGTGATTGTGCAGTCTGAAAACTTTTTAAAGAGTAATTTGAAGTTAATGTTCCTCAAATATGCTTTAATTGTCAATAGCATCATCTAGGTGGGTTTTAAAGCGAGGGCTGTTACGGGCTATCCTTTCCAGATCCTTGTCTGAGAGACCATCGGTGTCGTACTTACCAGTGTACACCTGTGTGTTTCGCCGGTGGACGAAGGACGCATCCCGGTGACATATCTCTCCTGGCATTGTCCCAAAGTTATGTATTTATTCATTCATTTTCTACCGCTTAGTCCCGTTAGGGGTCGCGGGTAACTGGAGCCTATCCCAGCAGCTTTGGGCCTGAGGCGGGGTACACCCTGGACAGTGGCCAGTTAGTCGCAGGGCTGACATTTATAGACAGACAGTGACAAACAACCATTCACTCTCACATTCATTCACTAGGGACACTTTAGATTTGCCAATTAACCTATACATGCATGTCTTTGGACGGTGGGAGGAAGCCGGAGTACCCGGAGAGAACCCACAGTAACACGTGGAGGACATGCAGACTCCTCACAGAAAGACCGGAGTCGGCCGAATGTTTGAGTCGGCCGGGTTTTGAACTCACGACCTTCTTGCTGTGAGGCAGGAGTGCTAACCACTCTGCCACATGCACCCCGTACCCACGTATGTATTATTTCTTAAACATTATCAACACTTTAACTGTGCACCACACCTCATTCATTGTTATACTGGTTATATTTCAGCTAGAGTTTAGTACTAGAGTTGCTGTCGTTCTGTGAACAGGGCACTTCTGTTTGGGCTAGCTAACATCCTAGCGGGTTTTTAGCATTTGAGTTAGCGCTTAGCATTCCTGGATTGTTGTGTTTGTTACTGTTTTCTTACTGGTGGTTAGTCTTGTTGTGTGTACTGAGTTTTCCCTGTAACTTGTGGTTGTACAGCTGTGTGTGTGTGTGTTAGAATTTATCATTGTGAGTTGTGAACAGTTGGCTTTCTGTGTTGCTGTTGCTTCTGTGTTCGGTATTACTAGACAGATTGTCTCTATTAGAGACGTGTTTGTGAGTTGGAGCAGCTAGATCAGCATAGATGGGGTTTGGTTACTTTAGATGTGTCAGGGTTTCTGGATAGTATCAGATGCAGGTCTGATAGCAGTCCTGCTAGTGATAGCTCCAGTTGCGGCTCAGTTGCTTAGGCAGCTGTTGCAAAGAGTCCTACGTTCGGGCCGGTCTGCCGACGCAGGGGTGCAGGCAGGAGCAAGCCTCCGGTTGTCCGCTCTTGTCCGCGGTCACCCCCTCTGACCGTGAACCGGTTTTTGGCGCTTTCAAGTCCGCTTGTCCGCGCTGATCATCGGCCTGTTCCCTCTGTGCCTGCCAAACGGAGCGAGCATCGTACTCTGGTGATAGGGGACTCCATTACCCGCAATGTTAGACTTGAGACGCCAGCCATTGTCCACTGTTTACCGGGGGCCAGGGCTTCCAACATAGAGGCTAACCTTAGGGTGCTGACATCACACAGGAAGGAAGAGTTTCCCCAGACACATACTCGCACTACATACAAGCAGATAGTTATTAATGTCGGCACCACTAATGTGAGAATGAGGCAGTCTGAGGTAACCAAAGATAGCCTAGCTAGGACTTTTGAACTAGGAAACAAGATGAGTCAACCAGTGGCTGGCCCAGCTTTGTCGTCAGAAAGGTTATGGTTTTGTGGATAACTGGCCATCTTTCTGGGGCTGCCCAGGCCTGCTGAGGGCAGACGGCCTGCATCCTACTGGACAAGGTGCTGCCATTTTGTCTAGTAATATAGACAGGTGCATTCAATGCATTTGACACAAGGAATCTCAGCAGGTCGCAGGAATTAGAGAACCTGCTAGTCATGATAGTGCGGGTGTGGAACTGGATAATGTAGCAGCTTTTAGTTGTCCAGTTAGGCCGTGTCATCCCGATGTCTACTGCCTAAATCTGTTAGATATGGTGAATTTATTTAGTCCTCAAACACATCTGAAAACTCACAGAGTCAGTGACCCAAAAGCATCATGTCCTCATGTTATTATAACTCAGAGGCATTCTTTTAAACCCGGCAGAACCGTTAGAGCTCGACAGCTTGTTCCTGTCACTATCCACTGGTGGATAGTGACAGGAACACTCCACTGGATCAGCCCTCAAATGTAGGCTCTACATCAAGACTGAAGATCGGTCTCATGAATGTGCGGTCTCTATCCTCCAAAGCACTCTTAATTAATAATCTTATTACTTCTCATAGCTGGTGTAACACGGGTGTCAAAACCCTGTTGACTGCATCCTCTTGCCGGTTTTACTCTTTGGTTACGGGTCTTAAGTCACGTGGTCAAAACCGACCAATTATCTCCCTTTATTAAGCGCTACCCGGAAGCTACCGGTAGATGCGAGACACGAGGAAACGCGTTTGCTGCTGGTAGGTTTTACTTCGGTTCATGACTTTTTGTTATACAAAGCTATGAAAATAAATGTATATGTTAACTCATAGGAGCCAACTGCCGTTGCCTAAACACCGCGAATAAGCTGAGCATTTAATCCGGAAAACCGGAAGTGGTGAGTAGAGCTAGCATGTTGCATTGTGAATGGGTTAGCATAGCAGCCGTTCCCATTGTTTTATATGGGTCCGGTTAGCATTTCTCATTTATGCCAAGTTTCTACACGGTTATCTTTTACAATATTGTTGTCAATTGCACTTTTAAAGTATTGCTGCTGTATTGAATGACTGTGTGCCAATACTATGCACTTTAGTCCTGGAAATTAATTATATTAATCATGTTGCTGATTAATATAAATTATTGATTGAACATTTCAAGTATATTGTATGATTACTGACTTTATACATGTGAAAATTATTTATAATACAACTTGTATTGTTAAGATTTTGGATTGTGTACACATAGATTATTAAAATGCATGGTCCTGTTCTTTGCACAGGCCAGGTTGATGATGGCAAGCTAAGATAGGCTTTTTAGCCCATGGAATGGAAAAGAGAACCTGAACCAACGCATCTGAGGAGATTCCTACACGGAACCCCGACACCCTGCTCTGTCTGGGCTGGTAGGAGGCTCCAGTAGCCGACGTTTATTCTTTTGCACACTTAAGCACCTACTCCGCTACGACCCATTGTTCCCCCCCCCCCCACTCACGTATCACGGACACATCCCTTGGAACTTTGTTGTGGGTCGTAGGAGTTGGGTTGCTGAGTGCAACGGACTGTCCAATTGTGTTTTAATCTGTTGCAAATCTGAGTGCTTCAGATGAATTGTGTGGACAGTATCATAATTGTACATGATTGAGACATTGTAAATATGAGAGTCCGCTCTCACTGAATGGCCATTCCTTATTCTTTATTCTTTATTCTTCATTCTTTATTCATTGTGTTGTTGTATGTTATTGTTATATTATTGAATACAAGGTACCATCTAAAAGCTAAAAGCAGTCTCTTGCCTCCTCTCTCCCTGAGCCGTATCTATTCTTCTGACTTAGCCTTTTAACGAGATACTATCAGTATTGTTTTCTTACGTTGTCCTTATATACCTAAACACATATTTACATAACGTACATGCTACATAATTGTGGCAAGCTAGCCAGGAGAGAGATTAGGCAGAACTGTGAGTGTAATTTAGTATTCAGTGGTCAAAAGTACAACATGGATGTTTTGGAGAAAATTGGCATAAAAATTCCAAATGCAGTGGTCATAGAAGGTGTCACAAAAACAGAATCCGATGAAGAGGTTATTGGCTTTTTGAGCAAGTATGGCTCAATTTTAAAGTCTGAATTCATTGATGAGCCAGGGTCTATGTTTGATCGAAAATTCATTGTAGAATTTAGTTGGGTGCTGCCATGGTTGCGCTGAGTAATCTGTTGCCATATACTTACTTTAGCCATGATAAAACCGTCACTTATGAAATCTCAGATCTTTCCGCTGTATGTGCGGCTAAAGTTGAAAAATTAAAGACAAATACATATCTGTTAGAGCTGCAGAATCTTGCAAAACTAACTGGGAAGGACTATGCGAAGGTCCTTAAGGATGCGATGTCTCTGCTTGGTCATTCTATTGCAGAGTTGGGACCAGAGCTCTCTGAAGATGCAGAGGAAAGGGTACCTGATGCAATATCGGAGCCAAGAGCTCAGTCAAGATCCTCTTTGCCACCCATACAGGACCTCAACCCACCAGAAGTCCAACGTTATGTGGTAGAGCATATTGTAAAAAATGAAGACAGTGCATTGTTTCTTCTTTCTTCTCAACGACTGAGAGTTTTCTCGGGGCGGTTGCCTCGACCCCAGAATGAAACGGACTATGAGACATGGCGTTCTACTGTGGATTTAATGTTAAAAGATCCGTCTGTTTCAGATCTGCAGCGATCGAGAAAAGTCTTTGAAAGCCTTTTGCCTCCAGCTGCAGATATGGTAAAGCACCTAAAACCTGAAACACCTCCAGCAGTCTACATCCAAATCCTAGATTCCGCATATGGCACGGTCCAGGATGGGGACGAGCTCTATGCCAAGTTTATGGAGATGTTCCAGAATGCAGGAGAAAAACCCTCGTCATATCTTCAGCGGTTACAAGTTGCCCTCAGCTCAGCAGTGAAGAGAGGAGGTGTTCCACACAGTGAGGTTGATAAACACCTGCTCAACCAGTTTTGTAGAGGTTGCTGGGACAATACACTTATCTCTGATCTCCAACTTAAACAGCGAAAGACAAACCCGCCATTCTTTGCTGAACTGCTGCTGCTACTCCGCACGGAGGAAGATCGTGAAGCTACAAAGACACTGCGCATGAGACAACACTTGGGTCCTGCCAAGGCTAATGCTCATTACGCCTATACTATGGGTGAAGAAAAAGAAAAGTCTGAAACTGCTACTCTTGAACGGCTTACTAAACAGTTGGCCAACATTCAACGACAACTAGATGTACTGACTACTACCCAGTCCAGATCTGCGCCATCTGCTGAAGCCAAAGCCACACCCAGCAGGCGCTATGGTGAGGGTCCGAGGGTGAGCAATCCAGAAAGAAACCCTTCTGTACTTAAGCCTGGTTACTGTTTTAGGTGTGGTGAAGATGGACACATAAGAACTCATTGTGAAAACCCTCCAAATTCTGCCCTTGTTGCTTCAAAGAAGAGGCTTTTTTGAAGAAGAGAGTTTTTTGAAAAACAAGGCAAATGGCGAAAAGCAAATTCATCATCACATCAGTCTTTAAACTAAAAGAAGTTCCTGTTATGGGGCAAACTGGAACTGTTTTCGACCAAGAATGTCCCAAGATACTGACATCTACTACGTGTCAAGAACAAACTTTTTCCTGTGCAGTTACCAAATCATACCTTTCAAAAGGGCTTATTGGATCCAAGTGCACAAGTGAAGTTAACATTGCTGGTCAAGTGTGTCACTGTTTGCTTGACACAGGGTCACAAGTAACCACTGTTCCGGTGTCGTTTTATAACAAACATCTGTCCCGTAAACCATTGAAATCCCTCTGCGACCCTTCAAGTCGAAGGTGCCGCAGGACAAGCCGTTCCCTACTTGGGATACGTGGAAATGATTGTAATATTTCACAGAGATTTTATTGGCATTGACACAGAAGTGAATACACTTGCGCTCGTAGTGCCAGATTGCTACTCTGAACTCCAGTCCCAAGTACTCATCGGGATGAATACTCTGGAACCTTTGTACAATCAGTATATGGGAAGTGAACACGCCAGTTTCCAGCCAGCAATGCATGGTTACAGAGCTGTCCTCCAACTGCTCCAGTTGAGGCACAAGCAAAACCAGTTGGGCAAGGAGGGGGTTGTGAGACTCTCCAGCAAAGTTCCAGTTGTTGTTCCTGCAGGTCACACAGTTGTTGTGGAGGGCTCCATCCGTACCATCATTCCACCTACAAGCTGCTGTGCACTCATTGAACATCCTGTATCACCGGTGGCTGGAGGGCTGTGCGTCCAAACCTGTCTTATCACAGTTTCAAATCATTCATCCAATAAAGTACCAGTTATTCTCAAGAATGAGTCGGAGCAGCATATATCAATTCCTCCTCTGAGTACCATTGCAGAATTTGTATTGACCCCTCAGATCTTGTCACATACTGCTTCTGTCGAACCCAATACAACTTCTCAACGGTTGCAACCAGATTTTGGTGACTCACCATTATCTGAAGAATGGAAAGAAAGGATCACAAACAAGTTAAATGCAATACCTGAAGTCTTCTCACACCACGACTTGGATTTTGGAAGAACCGATAAGGTCAAACATAGCATCAAATTACATGACGAAACTCCGTTTAAACATCGTCCAAGGCCAATACATCCACAAGATATTGAGGCTGTGCGTAAACATCTGCAAGACCTTCTGCAAGCTGGAGTAATCAGAGAGTCAGAATCTCCGTTTGCTTCTCCAATTGTTGTTGTACGCAAGAAAAATGGTGACGTCCGTCTTTGCATTGATTTCCGGAAGCTGAACCTTCAAACCATAAAAGACGCTTACGCCCTTCCTAATCTGGAAGAGTCATTTTCAGCATTGACTGGTTCAAAGTGGTTCAGTGTTTTGGATCTCAAGTCAGGCTACTACCAGATTGAGATGACTGAAATGGACAAGGAGAAGACGGCGTTTGTTACCCCCTTGGGGTTTTGGGAGTTCAATCGTATGCCACAAGGTGTTACAAATGCTCCCTCAACGTTCCAACGCCTCATGGAAAAATGTATGGCAGATCTCCATCTTAAGCAAGTCCTAGTGTTTCTGGATGATCTTATTGTCTTTTCCAGCACAGTGGAAGAGCACGAGGAGCGTCTGTTGCGTGTTCTCCACAGGCTGAGGGAATATGGTCTCAAGTTGTCACCAGAGAAATGTAAATTTTTCCAAACCTCTGTAAGATACCTGGGTCACGTGGTATCTGAGAAGGGGGTGAAGACCGACTCTGAGAAGATTATTGCACTGAAATCCTGGCCAGTTCCGCAAACATTTAAAGAACTTAAGTCCTTCCTCGGATTTGCAGGCTATTACAGACGGTTTATCTGTGGTTATGCTGCCATCGCCAAGCCGCTCAACAACTTGACGAGAGGCTATGGTCCAAACCACAAGTCCAAGCACGGGAGGGTTAGTACGAGCATCAAGGTTCAAGATTTTAAACAGCCGTTTGGAGAGAGATGGACGCCAGCGTGTCAGCGTGCCTTTGAGACACTAATTGACAGCCTGACAACTGCTCCAGTTCTTGGATTCGCTGACCCAAAGAGGCCGTATATTCTGCATACTGATGCCAGTACAATCGGGCTCGGGGCAGCCCTGTATCAGGAGCAAGATGGTCATCTAAGGGTCATTGCATATGCCAGTCGGGGTTTATCTGCCAGCGAGTCAAGATATCCCGCACACAAACTGGAGTTTCTTGCATTGAAGTGGTCCATTACGGAAAAGTTTCACGACTATTTGTATGGAGCTAATTTTGTTGTAGTTACTGACAACAATCCACTTACTTACATCCTAACGTCAGCTAAGTTAGACGCAGCTAGTCATCGTTGGCTTGCTGCTATTTCCACTTACACCTTCACGCTTCAATACCGTGCCGGTAAGCAGAACCAGGATGCAGATGCTCTTTCTCGACGTCCACATGACTCTTTACCTGAAGGTTTCTCCGATACCGATATCATCCGACAGTTTACACAAGAGCACAGTAATAATAATAATAATAATAATAATTGTTATATTTATATAGCGCCTTTCCAGAGCTCAAGGACGCTTTACATATCAATTATTCATTCACTCCACAGTCACACACTGGTGGTAGTAAGCTACATCTGTAGCCACAGCTGCCCTGGGGCAGACTGACAGAGACGTGGCAGCCATTCTGCGCCTACGGACTCTCCGACCATCACCTTCAACATTCTTACACATTCATACGAGGCAAGGTGGGTTAAGTGTCTTGCCCAAGGACACAACGACAGTATGAACTGTGGGGAGAGCGGGAATCGATCCTACTACCTTCCGGTTGAAGGACGGCCGCTCTACCACTGAGCTACTGCCGCCCCGGCCCCAGCCACAGTAATGAACTTGGGTATGAGGTTGCACCAGAGGTCATTGCTGCCATCTGTCATAGCTGCCTAGCAAGATCCTCTCTCTCTACCTCTTCTGATGTACACACCATCACACTGGTCGAGTCCCTGAGTATGTCCGTCAAGGCCATCCCTGACAGTTACATCAACGAGAATCAACACGGACTTCCAGTTGTTTCATCCTTGTCTTTTCAGGAACTCAAGGCAAAGCAAAGATCTGATCCTGTACTTAGAGAAGTTATCTATCAGCTGGAGACGGGAGGAAGTGTTCCTCCAACAGTACGACAAGAACTCCCTGAACTCGCATTGTTGCTTCGGGAGTTGAATCGACTTGAGTTGCAAGATGACATATTGTACAGAAAAAGACAAGTGGGGGAAGAGGTGCAGTTGCAACTTGTCCTGCCGGAGAAGTTAAGGTCCCTGGTGCTGACGAGTCTCCATAATGATATGGGACATATGGGAGTTGAACGGACATTAGACCTTGTTCGATCCAGATTTTCTGGCCTCGCATGTCGATTGGACGTGGAGACCAAAATTCGTACCTGCGATCGGTGTGTGAGGAGGAAAACTCTGCCGGAGAGAGCCGCACCTTTGGTCAACATCACCACCACTCGTCCATTGGAGTTGGTCTGTATGGATTTTCTGTCCCTCGAACCAGATCAGAGTAACACGAAAGATATTCTCGTTCTTACAGATCACTTTACCAAGTTTGCCGTGGCTTTACCCACGCCCAATCAGAAAGCCCGGACAGTGGCGCGTTGTTTATGGGAAAACTTCATAGTGTGTTATGGCATTCCTGAACGCCTTCATTCTGATCAAGGACCGGATTTTGAGTCAAAACTCATTAAGGAACTCTGTGAAATCTCAGGTATTGAGAAGACGAGAACTACACCCTACCATCCCAGGGGAAATCCGGTTGAACGCTTCAACAGAACACTCTTAAACATGTTGGGAAACCTTGAGTCTCACCAGAAGATCAAGTGGAAAGAGTATGTCAAACCGCTGGTCCATGCGTACAACTGTACCAAAAGTGAAGTTACTGGGTTTACGCCATACGAGTTAATGTTTGGTCGTTCACCTCGCCTTCCAGTGGATATTGCTTTTGGGCTACCAGTTGGAGAACAACATTCATCGTCACACTCTAAATACGTGGAAAATCTGCGCTCCCGACTTGAGCAAAGTTACCAGATTGCTTCCAAGAATGCAGGGAGATCAGCAGCCAGAAATAAACACCGGTTTGACCAGCGTGTGATTCCATCAAGCTTGGAAGTTGGTGATCGTGTTCTCATTCGTAATGTTAGACTGCGTGGGAAACACAAGCTGGGCGATAAGTGGGAGCGGGATGTGTATGTGGTCCTCAGCCGTGCTGGTGATTTACCAGTATACACAGTGAGGCCCGGAGAAGGATGTTCATGCACCAACTCGAACACTTCACCGTGATCTCTTACTTCCCTGTGGGTTCCTTCCAGCCGATACTTCCAGTGATTTTCCAAAACCTTCAGCTGCTCGTAAACCAGTTACCCGCAGTCAGCGGCTAGCTGATCCGTCCGCTGAGCAGGATGATGATGAATGGGATTTCTCGTATTTTGCACCCCACTCATCTAGGGAATTTCAGTTGGAGTCTGCTGTCCCAATTGCAGCTCAAGAATCAAGTTCAATGCAAAGTTGTGAACCTAATTCCAGCAGTGTTCCTGTGGTTACACTTACCAATCATGCTGATCCTGATCTAACGTCTTTCCCTCAACACTTAACTGATCCTGGGGAGTCCTCTGCTACCACTGAAGCCACTATGCTACCTCCGAACAATCCAAAGTGCTTACCTACAGATGAGGATTGCACTGAACCCTTAATTCCGCCTGAAGAAGGGATGCATCTTGAGATGGATGTTCCTGAGGATGAGGAAGTAGAATCGGGTGGCCAAGCAGAGACATCTCCTGATTTGATCGAGACCCAATCTAACTCACCTGTTTCTGACAATTCTGATTTCACTTTAGGCAAACCCTTGATCTCGGTTGTGCAGACACTCTTTCATAGTCTGGCAGATGTTTATGGCGAAGTGTTTAATATTACCCCCGCAGCAAACTGTGACTTTGAATCAACCGTTCAGGTTGTTTAGCATGCACACGGAGGTGCATGGTCTTAAGGGGGGAGGGTGTAACACGGGTGTCAAAACCCTGTTGACTGCATCCTCTTGCCGGTTTTACTCTTTGGTTACGGGTCTTAAGTCACGTGGTCAAAACCGACCAATTATCTCCCTTTATTAAGCGCTACCCGGAAGCTACCGGTAGATGCGAGACACAGAGGAAACGTTTGCTGCTGGTAGGTTTTACTTCGGTTCATGACTTTTTGTTATACAAAGCTATGAAAATAAATGTATATGTTAACTCATAGGAGCCAACTGCCGTTGCCTAAACACTGCGAATAAGCTGAGCATTTAATCCGGAAAACCGGAAGTGGTGAGTAGAGCTAGCATGTTGCATTGTGAATGGGTTATAGCAGCCGTTCCCATTGTTTTATATGGGTCCGGTTAGCATTTCTCATTTATGCCAAGTTTCTACACGGTTATCTTTTACAATATTGTTGTCAATTGCACTTTTAAAGTATTGCTGCTGTATTGAATGACTGTGTGCCAATACTATGCACGTTAGTCCTGGAAATTAATTATATTAATCATGTTGCTGATTAATATAAATTATTGATTGAACATTTCAAGTATATTGTATGATTACTGACTTTATACATGTGAAAATTATTTATAATACAACTTGTATTGTTAAGATTTTGGATTGTGTACACAGATTATTAAAATGCATAGTCCTGTTCTTTGCACAGGCCAGGTTGATGATGGCAAGCTAAGATAGGCTTTCTAGCCCATGGAATGGAAAAGAGAACCTGAACCAACGCATCTGAGGAGATTCCTACACGGAACCCCGACACCCTGCTCTGTCTGGGCTGGTAGGAGGCTCCAGTAGCCGACGTTTATTCTTTTGCACACTTAAGCACCTACTCCGCTACGACCCATTGTTTCCCCCCCCCCCACTCACGTATCACGGACACATCCCTTGGAACTTTGTTGTGGGTCGTAGGAGTTGGGTTGCTGAGTGCAACGGACTGTCCAATTGTGTTTTAATCTGTTGCAAATCTGAGTGCTTCAGATGAATTGTGTGGACAGTATCATAATTGTACATGATTGAGACATTGTAAATATGAGAGTCCGCTCTCACTGAATGGCCATTCCTTATTCTTTATTCTTTATTCTTCATTCTTTATTCATTGTGTTGTTGTATGTTATTGTTATATTATTGAATACAAGGTACCATCTAAAAGCTAAAAGCAGTCTCTTGCCTCCTCTCTCCCTGAGCCGTATCTATTCTTCTGACTTAGCCTTTTAACGAGATACTATCAGTATTGTTTTCTTACGTTGTCCTTATATACCTAAACACATATTTAAAAACCGGTTATGCAACGTACATGCTACACTTGGATTTACTTTGTCTTTGTGAAACTTGGCTTAGGCCCAATGTTTTTCTGACACTTAATGAAGCCTCTCCCCCTTATTATGCATATGCACAGGTAGGTCGCACGTCGAAACAGGTCCATCATCACAGCCAAAATTTAACTCATTCGAAGTGTTACTCATCAAACATATCCCATCTCAAATTAACGGAAGGAAGCCATTTTATTTAGCTGTAATCTATTGCCCTTCGTCCCTATTCTTCTTTCTTGGATGAGTTTGGAGTTTTCCTCTCGGATTTAATAACCCACGTGTCATGTCCCAAACTGTTGTGTTTATGTAATGTATTTAGTTTACTGTGTTTTATTGTGAGAAGTCTTTTCCTCCAGTCTGTCTGGCAGATTTACTTCCTGTCTTGTCTTTTCCCTCCATTGTGATTACCTGCTCTGCCCTAATGTGTTCCACCTGTGCTTCATTGTGTTCCCTATAAGTTCTGTGTGTTTTCCCTTGATTTTTTCTTGAATGTACTTCAAGTCCTTGAGGGGTGTCCTCGAGTTTTGGGTCTCAAGTCTCAAGTAACGTCTGAACCCTTCATGTCTGAACCCTTCATGTCTGAACTCTGGAGGGAAGTTTATGTTTTGAGGAGTGCCTTTGTCGTGTAGCATTAAGTTTGTAGTGACTTTGCTGGTGATTTTTGAATCCAGTGTTTTTGTGTTTTGACCTTTACCTTGTTTTTACGATACGTTTTGGATTTGGCACTTATGCCTTTTTGTGTTAATAAACCCTTTTTGAACTGTTCACCTTCGTGGGGTCTGCATTGCTAGTCCTTTGGCCTGTTCCGAGTTGTGCATATACGTGACAGAACAATCCAGCCAAGACATGGACTACGCAGACCCGGTTTGCAAGGCTTTTCAGTCTCTTGGGCAACGCCTCTACCGTAGGGAGGAGCAAATCGGTTTGCTCCGCCAGGAGGTAAGGGAGGTAGCAAAGAGCCAGGAGAAGGCCCTTTCACACCTGTTAGCTCAGATGAACCGTCTGGTTCAACTGTTCCCAGGGAGGAGGGCCTCACCTGTGCCCCAGGAGTTTGCTGCCAGATGCCAGGACTCTGAAAGAGCTGCCGGTTCACCTTCTGGCCAAGAGAGGGTGAACTCCGAGGAGGTTTCTACTTTTACAGCCGTGTCTGTTCCTGGTCCTGCTGATTCGTCACCTATCAAGCCCAGACGTCCTTCTTCTTCGGTTCCCTCCACAGTCGTAACGTCCATGGCTCTGGGCCCTGCCGTGGCCAAGTGTTTCCTCCCTCTGTCTGTGGTCAGCCCTTCCGTTCCTGTGGATCTTGTGGAAGGGTCCATGCTGGGGGTGCATGCCAAGCAACGCCGCCTTGGTGAGGGGTGTTGTTTGTACTGTGGGCAGATGGGCCATTTCTACGCCGACTGTCCTGGCAGGAGGAACCTGCGTGTGCTGGAGTGGTTCGCCAGCTCTGATGGGGAGAGATACAGCTCCAGCCCCAGCTCCAGTTCCGTCGGTTAAAGTTCCATCAGCTCCGGCTCCAGCTCCAGTTCCGTCAGCTCCAGTTCCGTCGGCTCCAGCTCCAGTTCCGTCGGTTCCAGCTCCAGCTCCGTCGGCTCCAGCTCCAGCTCCAGTTCCGTCGGCTCCAGCTCCAGTTCCGTCAGCTCCAGCTCCAGTTCCGTCGGCTCCAGCTCCGACGCCTCCAGCTCCAGCTCCGATGCCTCCAGCTCCAGCTCCGTCGGCTCCAGCTCCGTTGGATCCTGCTTCAGCTCCAGGATTGTCGTCCCCGTCCGCTCCAGGTCCGTCTGAACCTGCTCCGTCTGCTTCAGAATCGCTCGACTCTGCTTTGTCTGATGCGGTTCCCTCTGATTCAGTGCCGCCTGGTCCTGGTCCACCTGATCCTGTTCAGGTTGTTTCTGAGTGTTTTGCATCCGAGTTTCCTTTCTTGAAGTGGTTGGGTTTCGAGTGGCCTGACGCTGTGCCGCCTGTGCCACCAGACGCTGTGCCGCCTGGCGCCGCCTGGCGCTGCCTGGCGCCGCCTGGCGCTGCCTGGCGCCGCCTGGCGCTGCCTGGCGCTGTGCCGCCTGTGCCGCCTGATGCTGTGCCGCCTGATGCTGTGCCGCCTGTGCCGCCTGTGCCGCCTGATGCTGTGCCGCCTGTGCCACCTGGCGCTGTGCCGCCCGCCAGACCCTCGTGTGTTTCCACCGGAACCTCGTGTGCCTCTGTCGAACTCCTTCGCCAGTGCCACGGTGTTTTTTGGTCCCTGCCTCCAGACCCCCGCCATCGTGGGGTCTGCATTACTAGTCCTTCGGCCTGTTCCGAGTTGTGCATATACGTGACACCACGCTGATAACATCCTTCTAGTTGGCGACTTTAATAATCTAATATATATTCTAATATATCTAAATAAGGAGTGTGATCTTCTGGCCAGAGCATTTCAATCACTGCTTACAACCCTGTCTTTCAACAAGTTTGTTCATGAGCCCACACATATTAGTGGAAACTATCTTGATCTTGTTTTGGCTCGGGGAATAGATGTTTCCCATCTCTTCGTCTCCTCTCTTTCATCTGCTGTTTCAGATCACTCACTGGTGGAATTCGAGATAAGTTATAAATTCCCCTCAAATTCCGACAAATGCGTAGTGTCTACACGGAATTTTAACGCAACTGCAATGGAAATGTTTGCCACACGGCTGACAGATGTTCTTCCTAATTTAACTCCACCTGGAAACTCAGTAGAGGCCTACACAAAGGACCTCGAGCCGTTTCAGTCTGCATTTAGGGCCTCTTATCAGACTGAAACAGTTTAGTTAAAGTGACTAACAATCTCCTCCTTCAGATGGACAAGGACTCATCGGCTCTACTGTTATTGCTAGATCTCAGCGCTGCATTTGATATGATTGGTCATGCAGTGCTAATCAACAGACTAAAAGATGTGTTTGGCATCTCTGGCTCTGCTCTTGTTTGACTAGAATCCTATCTGTGTGATAGGTCTCATTTTGTCTCTTTTAATAAATCCTTCTCCTCCATGGCACCAGTGAAATTCGGTGTGCCACAAGGGTCTGTGCTTGGTCCTATACTTTTTTCACTATATGTTACACCATTGGGACAATTCTTTAGAAGTTATGGAGTAAACTTCCACTGTTAAGCCAATGATACACAGCTGTATCTACCAATAAAGGCGAATAATACTACTGACATCAAGCGTCTAGAGGCCTGCCTCGTTTCAATAAAAACATGGATGTCTCAAAACTTCCTCGAGATAACTCAAACTGAACTCGGATAAAACAGAGCTCTTGTTAATTGGTCCTGCCAGTCATCGGCACAAGTTCAACAATCTTACTGTCTCGATCAACAACTGTATGTTGGAGCACGGCAACACTGTGAGGAACCTTGGTGTCATTTTTGACCCCACACTATCTCTGCAGCCGCACATTAGTGAGGTCACTAAACTGGGCTTTTTTCACTTGAGGAATGTCTCAAAAATTCGCTCCTGCCTCTCTTTAGCTGATGCTGAAATTCTCATTCATGCATTTGTCACATCCAGGCTGGACTACTGCAATGCGTTATTCTCTGGACTGCCGAGGAAAAGTACTCACAGACTACAAATGGTCCAAAATACAGCCGCCAGACTTTTAACAAAGACCAGGAAGTTTGATCACATTACTCCGGTCCTGGCTTCATTACATTGGCTTCCTATTCATGTTAGAGCTGATTTCAAAGTTCTCCTGTTAACATATAAAATCCTTTGTGTACGCCCTCTTACCTATCTGACCTCATCACCCGTTATACTCCAGCTCGTACCCTTCGCTCTCAGGACGCAGGCCTCCTTCAACTTCCTCGAGTAAAGAAGAAGTCTGCTGGCTACAGAGCCTTTGCTTAGAGCCCCATTTTTATGGAATGGGCTCCCGGTCAGTAAGACCTTTAACTCCCACCCCCGGCAGAGCTTCGACCAGATCCCGAGGGAGGTTGGAGACATTGAGTCCGAGTGGACCATGTTCTCCACCTCCATTGTCGATGTGGCCACTCGCAGCTGTGGCCGTAAAGTCTCCGGTGCCTATCGTGGCGGCAACCCCCGAACCCGGTAGTGGACACCGAAAGTAAGGGATGCCGTCAGGCTGAAGAAGGAGACCTACCGAGCCTGGTTGGCCCGTGGGACTCCTGAGGCAGCTGATATCGGCAGGCCAAGCGGACTGCAGCCTGGGTGGTCGTGGAGGCTAAAACTCGGGTCTGGGAGGAGTTCGGTGAGGCCATGGAGAAAGACTATCGGTCGGCCTCAAAGAAATTCTGGCAAACCGTCCGGCGCCTCAGGAGGGGGAAGCAGTGCCCTGCCAACACTGTTTACAGTGGAGGTGGGAAAGTCTATGCCAGGGTACTGGAGAGGAGAATGCGGCCGATAGTTGAACCTCGGATTCAGGAGCAACAATGCGGTTTTCGTTCCGGTCGTGGAACACTGGACCAGCTCTATACACTCTCCAGGGTGCTGGAGGGTTTATGGGAGTTTCCCAACCAGTCCACATGTGTTTTAAGGATCTGGAGAAGGCATTCGACTGTGTCCCTCTTGGCGCCCTGTGGGGGGTGCTCTGGGAGTATGGGGTCCGGGGCCCTTTGCTAAGGGCTGTCCGGTCCCTGTACGACCGGAGCAGGAGCTTGGTTCGCATTGTCGGCAGTAAGTCAGACCTGTTCCCAGTGCATGTTGGACTCCGGCAGGGCTGCCCTTTGTCACCGGTCCTTATCTTTATGGACAGAATTTCTAGTCTGAGACCATGGTTCTCAGTCGGAAAAGGGTGGCTTGTCCCCTTCAGGTTGGTGGAGAGATCCTGCCTCAAGTGGAGGAGTTCAAGTATCTTGGGGTCTTGTTCACGAGTGAGGGAAGGAGGGAGCGTGAGATTGACAGACGGATCGGTGCAGCTTCTGCAGTGATGCGGTCGATTTACCAGTCTGTCGTGGTGAAGAAGGAGCTGAGCTGTAAGGCAAAGCTCTCGATTTACCGGTCAATCTACGTTCCTACTCTTACCTATGGTCATGAGCTTTGAGTCATGACCAAAAGAACAAGATCCCGGATACAAGCGGCCGAAATTAGCTTTCCCCGCAGGGTGGCGGGGCGCTCCCTTAGAGATAAGGTGAGGAGCTCGGTCACTCGGGAGGAGCTCAAAGTAGAGCCGCTGCTCCTCCACATCGAGAGGAGCCAGCTGAGGTGGCTCGGGCATCTGTTTCGGATGCCTAGGACACGCTGGAGGGACTATGTCTCTTGGCTGGCCTGGGAAAGCCTCGGTATACCCCCGGAAGAGCTGGAGGAAGTGTCTGGGGAGAGGGAAGTCTGGGCGTCTCTGCTTAGACTGCTGACCCCGCGACCCGGCCCCGGATAAGCGGTAGAAGATGGATGGATGGATGGGCTCCCGGTGGAATGCGCCGAGCTGACTCTTTTGAGGTTTTCAAAAGCAAACTCAAAACATACTTATTTTACCAAACGTATGGAGACTAATTGATCATAGATACACGTTTACACTGGTTGTAGCTGTAGATACACACTAAACCGCTAAATTATTATCACATCTGCCTATTACAGTTTTTTTTCATTTGTCCCTCCTCCTAGGGTGGATGCAAACCTCTGACCTGCTAAGTGCTGGGTGATGTGTACCCGATGTGTAGGTGGCAGCAAGCTCCTGGTCCTGTTTGATGAGGGCTCCTCCTGCTTTGTCGAGTTCAGAATATGCAAAACTTAGTTCCTGATCTGTTTCTGAGAGCATTTGTCCTACCTCTTGATGCTTACTTTGTAGTTCTCTTACCTCTTTATCATTTGGACACAATCCTTTGTCTTCCTGGAGAGACGTGACTTCTGCCACAAGTTCAAAGTGTAAACCTCTTCATTTGACTTTTTCAATTGTAAAAGCTAATCAGTTTTTTGGTCCACCTCCAAAAAGGAAGTGGTCAAACATAATTTGTCGTAACTGACACTTTTACAGCTTCTTTAGTTTTTTTGTTTTTCTCCGTAAGAATTAGCTTTATCCTTTTTGTGATCAAACCAGTCCTATTTATAGCTAACTAAGACTAAGCTGAAGAGGTAAAATAAAAATAAATGAAGAGAACAGGACTGAAAGTAGTTAAATAAAATAAATTAATAAACTAGTGTAAAGTGAGATTAGATTAGATGAATCATCATGTGAAAATAGGAGTGTATTTGTAAAATACAAAGTGCTACTGATTGAACTCATATCAAATATATAATTTAAATTTTAATGTGACTCAGCATCAAAGGTTGAAGTGTTAAATTAAATATGATTAAGAATTGGATTTAGGAAGCTGTCCAGCTGTTCTCCAATTAAATTCAAAATCAGTCTTAGACAAAAAGTGTTCTCTCTAATGCATTTATCCTGCAATGAAAGAATTTAAAGCTAAATGTGGGTAGGACCCAAGTGGTAGGGTTGATAAGGTGAAGCAATAAACAATAGGATCAGACTGAAATCAAAAGTGATTCAATTCAACACAAGTTGAAAATTTAAGTTTAAGACAGAAAGAAGAGTTATTTGTGATTATATAGTTATAAAAAACATTTTTGGCTTTTCTTTTCAATAAAACTTAGACGTGAAACAGTTTGTTTTATTTGTTAAAATATAAGCTTTCTTTAGCTTAATGTCAAAACAAGTTAGATGTTTGTTCCAGTTACTTGTGGTAACAACTAGGGGGCGCTCTTAGAATTTTCTTGTTGTTTTGCCTCCTCCTCTGCGGTAGGTGGCAACCTTTTCATGGTTTTACAGCTGTAATTTAAGCTGTAATACATTTAAAATAGACAAATTAGCAGTAGGTCCAAAAATCTCAAATTGAGAAAAACAAGATGGTCTTGGCAAATGACAACCCAGACAACCAGACCCAATCTGTTTTTGGCTCTACTGTATATTTATCTCTGTTTTTGTTTTGAATCAACTAATTTGAAGCCTAACAACTGAATTTCCCTTTGGGGATTAATTTGTAGCAATTGTGTAAAAATGATTATCCTACTTGTTTTTCATCATAAAATACACAATAACCTTTATTTTCTTTTAAGTCCTTTTTCTAATAGGTCACATTGTTGCTCATTAGTTTGCACCCAGTGCCCATGATGTCTGTGTCAAAGAGCTCCTTTTCTGCAGCAAACATTAGTTTGAATTATCCAGCTGTGAAAGTAGAAGACTGATTGTTTCTTATAGTTTTATTAAGCTTTGCTTCTTACTTCAGTGTAATTTTCTTTGTTCATCGGCTCCCCCACACACGCACACGCACGCACAGGCAGCGGTGCAGGTACAAACACAGCAGCCGGAAAAATCTGCTCCATCCATCAAATATTGACGTGGTGGCTAACATTAAAGGGGCAGTCCTGAATTTTAAGAAGGTTGCCGTATTGATCTGCTGCGGGACACTCTGAGGCCATGCACAAACGTTCCTAGAGTATTATTGTTGGTGTGCTACTTACATCAGCATCTTGTCGACAACTGTCCTGCCGTGAACCTGGTGTATACTATCAATACTGTGTTCACAGCAATTAGGAAAGAGCAGGAAATACAGTAGTTTACTTATACAAGTACATCTAGACTAATGAAAAAAAAAAAAACACCAGTTACATTTTAAAAATAAACTAGTCATCAAAGTGCTCGCATATTACAAAACTACTAGTCATAATTATATGACATCCTCACATGTGCTGCATTTAAGAACATCTTCCTACACAGCAAATCCAGCCTGGTCAACCTTTTTTTGTTTTTTTTAATGTGACCACTCAGATTAGAGTTAATGTTACTCTTTTTGGTGAGTTGTAGCTCTTATTATATTTCAAATATAAGACTTATTAACACCTTCTGCTGTTAAATTATTTTAACTATAATTTATTTATAAAGACTTTTATTTATTTTATGACCTTTAACCCTCTACATTGTTGTCTGTTAACTATTGAAGAATTGATCTAATACTAACATTTTTAGATGTTTATACATAATTATACACTTTCAAAATAAAAAGTGCTGAAATATAGAGGCATCATTTAAAAGTCCTGCTTCATTAAGGATCTGTTAAAGTCAGGACCTGGACACAAAACATTTCAAATAAATGAAAATTACATTAGGAGGAGATCTCGGGGAAGAACTAGGACACACTGGAAGGACTCTAGGTTTGCCTGGGAACACCTCGGTATCCTCCCGGAAGAGCTGGAGGAAGTGTCTGGGGAGAGGGAAGTCTGGGCGTCTCTGCTTCGACTGCTGCCCCGCGACCTGGCCCCGGATAAGTGGTAGAAGATGGATGGATGGATGGACATTATAAAATGATTATTATACTGCATTAAATATATATAGGCTACTTTACAAAATAAAGATGCATTCATTAATGTTTGTAGATTTTGTAATACCTTATTTTTGGAATATCCACAGACTGACACACTCTTTTTTCACTCTTTATCATTTTTTATTTCTTTAGGCTACTTTTACAACAACGCATACAACGAGCCACTCTTGCGAAGAGCAGAACTGCATGGCACGGCTCTTTTCAAAGATGAAATACACATACACATTTCACACATCCAGTACGGATGTAATCAGGGTTATTTCAACCGCGCACAATCCGTGGTTGTTCGCACAGGCTACAAGACTACAAAACAGCATTCTCGTCATGAGCTCACCACGGAGACTAATGTAAATGTTTGCAGGGCATCCCAGACTTGACACTAGGGTCTCTGGAGGATCGAGTTCAAGTGTGAAAGTTGGGGGGATTTTGTTTTTACAACCAGGGCCCACGGATACAGTGTGTGGATCTAGTGGATGTGTGAAAGTGGCTGTGTAGCCTATCACGTTCTAACATAAACAGCTGCTCATTAACTCTAAACCTCTCAGTGACTGGGTTTGAATGAATAAATGCTATATGTATATATATATATTTATAGCATTTATATATGAACTACCAGAGACGGAACCCCCACACTGAGTCTCATCCAACCCGGCTATCATCTCTTCTACAATCATTATATCACTTCCTCCATCAACTCTTCACTTTATTCTGAGATTTTAATTCATAAACATGTCAACTCAATATAGTTGTGGCGTAGTCCTTGCTAGTGAACTAAGGCTTAGCATAATTATACATATTTATTTTCTGTGGCTCCTTCCTGTTCATCTCATCTGCTTTGTCCGCTTGATGCAATGTCTGTAAAAATGGCACAGCCTCTCTATTGTCTGCCATGATTTCTAAAAACGAAGGAAAAGTGCATGTTGTGTAAGTACATAAATATGGTTTTGTGGCTTCTTGTTGAATTAGATAGATTTATTGATTTATTTAGCATCTCTGTGTCTGTACTAATGTACTCTCAATTTAATCAACAACATAAAGTTCTGCTCAGTGAGGGCTGTAGGCTCTTTGATTGTTTTGTGTTTCTTTGAGCTCACATTTTATTTGGACATGGCCTATGTATAACCCCTACTGTGTGGTACATCGGTGGAGAAGTGTTACTGCTTATAACGGTGCTGTCATGCATTATTGTTTAAATCTAAGTTAAACATTACTATGTGCCTATGAGACTGTCCTTGTGCACTCAGCTGCAGCTCTAGGGAAGGGGGTGGGTTGAGATTTGGGTCCGGCCCAAACTGCAGCCTGTGCGTATAGAGCCTGGCCTCTTATCACATTCAGTGTCAGGCCTCTGCCGAGCCCCTGCCTCAAAGCAATAACTCCACATCCCACAGCGGCGCGCGTGTGAAGCCGACCTGACAGCAGCTCACACCAGATTCAATTGTAACACTGCAGAGACGGAGAACTTTATGAACCTGAGCGCGTGTGTGTTCCACCGCAGTGAGCCACACACGTACTGGACTGGAGCAAGTATATCGCGGCCCGCTCTGATAGGCGGCAGACTCAGGGTGATAAATGGT
>CM044554.2:2131311-2458811 GCA_024416835.2 Perccottus glenii
AACCCTTTTATTTACATATTTTTTTGTTCAGGTCATGAATGTGCACAAACGCCTTTTGGGTCCAACTCGATCCGAGAAGGCGTTTGAGAGTTAAGAGACGTTTTATTTTCACAAAAATGGCCACCTCGTTACAGGCTTGCCACACCCATACCCGATAAGATATCAACGACAAATTTACAACTTTGGTTGGCATATGTGTCTAGATGATACTCACCAAATTTGGGGCCATTTAAATTAAAACACAATGATTTGCATCTTTCTGCGCAAAGTGCGATTTTAGTGGCGCGTTTCACCCCACATGGCGGACTTCCTGTGTAGTTTAGGGTGTGACTGTCATTGACTTTTCTGTTTGCCCTGAGGTGTCCTATGGATATACCAAGTTTCATTTTTCTACGTTGGAAAAAAGTTACTTTCACTTTCCTTAGGCCCAATGTATTTTGACTTTTCTAGGGGCCGCCACTGAGTCATTTTTCGTATTTTTTTGGGGACTTCAAATACATAAATTTTTGCCGGGCTTGAAGTCTGGGACCAATAAAAATGACTTTTAGTTGTTCGTTTACTGGGTTAAATTGAGGATCATTTTGCAGAAAAATTATAATAAAAAAATATACGAATTATAATAAAAAAATATAACTCGAGCAAAAAGTCTAGAAAAACACTTGTCTCTTTTACATACATGTGTTTAGCTCATTTTGCCCAAGTTTGGTGTCTGTGGAATGAAGCAGCTTTTTCTGTGTACTTTTAAAAAGAGGTGTATTTTAAGTCGGTTCACATTTTCAATTCAAAATGGCCGCCTTCCTGTGTGTGATAGGGTGTGGTCCCCATTGGCTTTTTGTTCATAAGCCCATGGTGGATGTGTGTACCAAGTTTTATTTGCCTACAACAAACTAAAAATTTCACTTCCCATTGACTTTTTCACATTTTTGGGGCGTTGCTATGGCAACACATTTATAGATAGGGGTGGTTGTCATTGGCTTTTATGCTCGTCATGACATAAGAGATGTGTGTACAAAATTTTATGTCTCTATGACAAACTAAATTCTTGGGTCCATTATAAGTTTGTAGGGGGCGCTGGAGAGCCATTTCTAAAGATAACCCTTTTATTTACATATTTTTTGTTCAGGTCATGAATGTGCACAAACGCCTTTTTGGGTCCAACTCGATCCGAGAAGGCGTTTGAGAGTTAAGAGACCGTTTTATTTTCACAAAAATGGCCACCTCGTTACAGGCTTGCCACACCCATACCGATAAGATATCAACAACAAAGTCACAACTTTGGTTGGCACACGTGTCTAGATGATACTCACCAAATTTGGGGCCTATTTAGATTAAAACACAATGATTTGCATCTTTCTGCGCAAGAGTGCGAATTTAGTGCGCGCCTTTCACCCCACATGGCGGACTTCCTGTTAAGTTTAGGGTGTGACTGTCATTGACTTTTCTGTTTGCCCTGAGGTGTCCTATGGATATACCAAGTTTCATTTTTCTACGTTGGAAAAAGTTACTTTCACTTTCCATAGGCCCAATGTATTTTGACTTTTCTAGGGGCCGCCACTGAGTCATTTTTCGTATTTTTTTTTGGGGACTTCAAATACATAAATTTTTGCCGGGCTTGAAGTCTGGGACCAATAAAAATGACTTTTAGTTGTTCGTTTACTGGGTTAAATTGAGGATCATTTTGCAGAAAAATTATAATAAAAATATATACCGAATTATAATAAAAAATATAACTCGAGCAAAAAGTCTAGAAAAACACTTGTCTCTTTTACATACATGTGTTTAGCTCATTTTGCCCAAGTTTGGTGTCTGTGGAATGAAGCAGCTTTTTCTGTGTACTTTTAAAAAGAGGTGTATTTTAAGTCGGTTCACATTTTCAATTCAAAATGGCCGCCTTCCTGTGTGTGATAGGGTGTGGTCCCCATTGGCTTTTTGTTCATAAGCCCATGGTGGATGTGTGTACCAAGTTTTATTTGCCTACAACAAACTAAAAATTTCACTTCCCATTGACTTTTTCACATTTTTGGGGCGTTGCTATGGCAACACATTTATAGATAGGGGTGGTTGTCATTGGCTTTTATGCTCGTCATGACATAAGAGATGTGTGTACAAAATTTTATGTCTCTATGACAAACTAAATTCTTGGGTCCATTATAAGTTTGTAGGGGCGCTGGAGAGCCATTTCTAAAGATAACCCTTTTATTTACATATTTTTTGTTCAGGTCATGAATGTGCACAAACGCCTTTTTGGGTCCAACTCGATCCGAGAAGGCGTTTGAGAGTTAAGAGACGTTTTATTTTCACAAAAATGGCCACCTCGTTACAGGCTTGCCACACCCATACCCGATAAGATATCAAAAACAAAGTCACAACTTTGGTTGGCACACGTGTCTAGATGATACTCACCAAATTTGGGGCCATTTAGATTAAAACACAATGATTTGCATCTTTCTGCGCAAGAGTGCGATTTTAGTGGCGCGTTTCACCCCACATGGCGGACTTCCTGTTAAGTTTAGGGTGTGACTGTCATTGACTTTTCTGTTTGCCCTGAGGTGTCCTATGGATATACCAAGTTTCATTTTTCTACGTTGGAAAAAAGTTACTTTCACTTTCCATAGGCCCAATGTATTTTGATTTTGTAGGGGTCGCCACTGAGTCATTTTTCGTATTTTTTTTTCGGCGACTTCAAATACATAAATTTTTCGCCGAGCTTGAAGTCTGGGACCAATAAAATGACTTTTCGTGCATGTTCACTGGGTCAAATTTAGGATCATTGGGTCGGAAGAAAAAAAAAAAAAAAAAAAAAATCCGAGCAAAAACAATAGGCCCTCCCGGTCATCACCGGCTCGGGCCTAATTAAAGCAAGCGGCGATAAAGGCCCTCGCCTCCATTGAGACCGCGGGGACACATGCACTCGGAGGAGTGCATTTCGTGCTTTAAAGCGTAAACTTCACGGTAAAAGGATTCTGAGGAGTTTTCTAAGACTCTAGCCGTGGCTCTGGAGGGGCCTCCTCTAAAGGAAGGATCCTGGCAATTGGGAAATGGCATTTATTTCCCAAAGGTTGCCTCTTCACAGACTCATTACGACCACAGCCACAAATGTATCAAAAAACAAATTGATAACTTTTTTTTGCACACGTGTCTAGATGATACTCACCAAATTTGGAGCTGTTTAGATGAAAAGCCTTTAGACACAAGGGTGCAATTTAGGTGGTCACGCATACACCCAACATAGTAGATTTCCTGTTGAGTTTACGATATGGCTGTAATACATTTTTCTGTTTGCCCTGAGGTGTCCTATGGATATACCAAGTTTCATTTTTCTACGTTGGAAAAAAGTTACTTTCACTTTCCATAGGCCCAATGTATTTTGACTTTGTAGGGGTCGCCACTGAGTCATTTTTCGTATTTTTTTTTCGGGGACTTCAAATACATAAATTTTTTGCCGGGCTTGAAGTCTGGGACCAATAAAAATGACTTTTAGTTGTTCGTTTACTGGGTTAAATTGAGGATCATTTTGCAGAAAAATTATAATAAAAAATATATACCGAATTATAATAAAAAAAAATATAACTCGAGCAAAAAAGTCTAGAAAAACACTTGTCTCTTTTACATACATGTGTTTAGCTCATTTTGCCCAAGTTTGGTGTCTGTGGAATGAAGCAGCTTTTTCTGTGTACTTTTAAAAAGAGGTGTATTTTAAGTCGGACCAAATTTTCAATTCAAAATGGCCGCCTTCCTGTGTGTGATAGGGTGTGGTCCCCATTGGCTTTTTTGTTCATAAGCCCATGGTGGATGTGTGTACCAAGTTTTATTTGCCTACAACAAACTAAAAATTTCACTTCCCATTGACTTTTTCACATTTTTGGGGACGTTGCTATGGCAACACATTTATAGATAGGGGTGGTTGTCATTGGCTTTTATGCTCGTCATGACATAGGAGATGTGTGTACCAAATTTCATGTCTCTATGACAAACTAAATTCTTGGGTCCATTATAAGTTTGTAGGGGCGCTGGAGAGCCATTTCTAAAGATAACCCTTTTATTTACATATTTTTTGTTCAGGTCATGAATGTGCACAAACGCCTTTTTGGGTCCAACTCGATCCGAGAAGGCGTTTGAGAGTTAAGAGGCGTTTTATTTTCACAAAAATGGCCACCTCGTTACAGGCTTGCCACACCCATACCCGATAAGATATCAAAACAAAGTCACAACTTTGGTTGGCACACGTGTCTAGATGATACTCACCAAATTTGGGGCCATTTAGATTAAATACAATGATTTGCATCTTTCTGCGCAAGTGCGATTTTAGTGGCGCGCGTTTCACCCCACATGGCGGACTTCCTGTTAAGTTTAGGGTGTGACTGTCATTGACTTTTCTGTTTGCCCTGAGGTGTCCTATGGATATACCAAGTTTCATTTTTCTACGTTGGAAAAAGTTACTTTCACTTTCCATAGGCCCAATGTATTTTGATTTTGTAGGGTCGCCACTGAGTCATTTTTCGTATTTTTTTGACTTCAAATACATAAATTTTTGAGCTTGAAGTCTGGGACCAATAAAATGACTTTTCGTGCATGTTCACTGGGTCAAATTTAGGATCATTGGGTCGGAAGAAAAATAAAAAAAAAAAAAAAAATCCGAGCAAAAACAATAGGCCCTCCCCATCACCGCTCGGGCCTAATTAAAGCCGCATAGCGGCGATAAAGGCCCTCGCCTCCATTGAGACCAGACACATGCACTCGGAGGAGTGCATTTCGTGCTTTAAAGCGTAAACTTCACGGTAAAAGGATTCTGAGGAGTTTTCTAAGACTCTAGCCGTGGCTCTGGAGGGGCCTCCTCTAAAGGAAGGATCCTGGCAATTGGGAAATGGCATTTATTTCCCAAAGGTTGCCTCTTCACAGACTCATTACGACCACAGCCACAAATGTATCAAAAAACAAATTGATAACTTTTTGCACACGTGTCTAGATGATACTCACCAAATTTGGAGCTGTTTAGATGAAAAGCCTTTAGACACAAGGGGTGCAATTTAGGTGGTCACGCATACACCCAACATAGTAGATTTCCTGTTGAGTTTACGATATGGCTGTAATACATTTTTCTGTTTGCCCTGAGGTGTCCTATGGATATACCAAGTTTCATTTTTCTACGTTGGAAAAAAGTTACTTTCACTTTCCATAGGCCCAATGTATTTTGACTTTTGTAGGGCCGCCACTGAGTCATTTTTCGTATTTTTTTCGGGACTTCAAATACATAAATTTTTTGCCGGGCTTGAAGTCTGGGACCAATAAAAATGACTTTTAGTTGTTCGTTTACTGGGTTAAATTGAGGATCATTTTGCAGAAAAATTATAATAAAAAAATATATACCGAATTATAATAAAAATATAACTCGAGCAAAAAGTCTAGAAAAACACTTGTCTCTTTTACATACATGTGTTTAGCTCATTTTGCCCAAGTTTGGTGTCTGTGGAATGAAGCAGCTTTTTTCTGTGTACTTTTAAAAAAGAGGTGTATTTTAAGTCGGACCAAATTTTCAATTCAAAATGGCCGCCTTCCTGTGTGTGATAGGGTGTGGTCCCCATTGGCTTTTTTGTTCATAAGCCCATGGTGGATGTGTGTACCAAGTTTTATTTGCCTACAACAAACTAAAAATTTCACTTCCCATTGACTTTTTCACATTTTTGGGACGCTATGGCAACACATTTATAGATAGGGGTGGTTGTCATTGGCTTTTATGCTCGTCATGACATAGGAGATGTGTACCAAATTTCATGTCTCTATGACAAACTAAATTCTTGGGTCCATTATAAGTTTGTAGGGGGCGCTGGAGAGCCATTTCTAAAGATAACCCTTTTATTTACATATTTTTTGTTCAGGTCATGAATGTGCACAAACGCCTTTTTGGGTCCAACTCGATCCGAGAAGGCGTTTGAGAGTTAAGAGACGTTTTATTTTCACAAAAATGGCCACCTCGTTACAGGCTTGCCACACCCATACCCGATAAGATATCAAAAACAAAGTCACAACTTTGGTTGGCACACGTGTCTAGATGATACTCACCAAATTTGGGGCCATTTAGATTAAAATACAATGATTTGCATCTTTCTGCGCAAGTGCGATTTTAGTGGCCGCGTTTCACCCCACATGGCGGACTTCCTGTTAAGTTTAGGGTGTGACTGTCATTGACTTTTCTGTTTGCCCTGAGGTGTCCTATGGATATACCAAGTTTCATTTTTCTACGTTGGAAAAAAGTTACTTTCACTTTCCATAGGCCCAATGTATTTTGATTTTGTAGGGTCGCCACTGAGTCATTTTTCGTATTTTTTTCGCGACTTCAAATACATAAATTTTTCGCCGAGCTTGAAGTCTGGGACCAATAAAATGACTTTTCGTGCATGTTCACTGGGTCAAATTTAGGATCATTGGGTCGGAAGAAAAAAAAAAAAAAAAAAAAAAAAAAAAATCCGAGCAAAAACAATAGGCCCTCCCGGCCATCACCGGCTCGGGCCTAATAATTTCAGATTTTCTGAGAAAACAACTCTTTTTGTTTCTGACAAACTTGAGGCCCTATGCAGATAACCAACAGTACTCCCCAGAAAGTCTCCAGCTGAGGTTTTAGTGTGACTTCTCACAGCTGTAAGAACTGCAAAATATTCTTGTAAAAGGTGATCCTGTCTGGATTATATTTCAATTCAATAAATATGTCAACTCCACATAGGGGCGTGGTCCTTGCTAGTGAATCAGTAAGTGGTGTGTGTTGGAAAAGTAGATGCCAGTGAGAGTCAGATTACCACAATGTTCTAGAACCAGCGCTAAATTAACATTTTGAATACATTTCCTGAGCTGAAGCAGTACAGTATTTCCACACTGCAGCCTCCTCCAGTCAAAGGTAGATGTGAAGCCACATCTGTGAGCACCCCATAGGGTACTTCCTCTTGAGATGAGAAAACAAGCTGTACACCTGCAGACAACACACCGTTTAAACACAATGTAGTTAGATCTAATTGTTTGGCCTGCTGAGAAAAAAAACACTCCTCCCAGCACTCAGCACTTTTTTTGTAGGGCCAAAGCACTTCAAACAAACATGTGGATAAAGCAATCACACCTGCCTGTGAGGCATGGTGTCATGGTGTGAGGGTGCTCGACCACTGAGGGCGGTAGAGTGGTAGAGTAACCGTCCTTCGACTAGAGGGTTGGCAGTTCGATCCCTGCTTGAAACATCCCAAAACATTATAACATCCAGCTCTCCCCGTAGTGTCCTTGGGCAGGACACTTAACCCACCTTGCCTCCAGTGGTGTCACCTGTAACACTGGTAAAGAGCTAGGTAAAGTGCCTACTATGTGAAAAAGCGCTATAATAATATAAATTAAAGCCGCAAGCGGCGATAAAGGCCCTCGCCTCCCTTGAGACCGCGGGGACACATATATTCGGAGGATTGCATGTCGTGCTTTAAAGCAAATTTGGAGCTGTTTAGATGAAAACCCTTTAGCACAAAGTGTACGATTTAGGTGGTCATGTATTCCACCCAACATAGTAGATTTTCTGTTGAGTTTACGGTATGGCTGTAATAAACTTTTCTGTTTGCCCTGAGGTGTCCTATGGATGTACCAAGTTTTGTATTTCTACATTGGAAAAATTGACTTTCATTTTCCATAGAACCAATGTATTTTGACTTTTCTAGGGGTCGCCACTGAGTCATTTTTCATATTTTTTTTTCGGGGACTTCAAATACATAAATTTTTGCCGGGCTTACTGTCTGGGACCAATAAAAATGACTTTTAGTTGCACGTTTACTGGGTCAAATTGAGGATCATTTTGAAGAAAAATTATAATAAAAAAATATATACCTAATTATAATAAAAAAAAATATAACTCGAGCAAAAAAGTCTAGAAAAACACTTGTCTATTTTACATACATGTGTTTAGCTCATTTTGCCCAAGTTTGGTGTCTGTGGAATGAAGCAGCTATTTTTTGTTGTTTTTAAAAAAGAGGTGTATTCTAAGTCGGAGCACATTTTCAATTCAAAATGGCCGCCTTCCCGTGTGTGATAGGGTGTGGTCCCCATTGGCTTTTTTGTTCATAAGCCCATACTGGATGTGTGTACCAAGTTTCATTTGCCTACAACAAACTAAAATTTTCACTTCCCATTGACTTTTTCCACATTTTTGGGACGTTGCTATGGCAACACATTTATAGATAGGGGGTAGTTGTCATTGGCTTTTATGCTCGTCATGACATAAGAGATGTGTGTACCAAATTTTATGTCTCTATGACAAACTAAATTCTTAGGTCCCATTATAAGTTTGTAGGGGGCGCTGGAGAGCCATTTCTAAAGATAACCCTTTTATTTACATATTTTTGTGTTCAGGTCATGAATGTGCACAAACGCCTTTTTGGGTCCAACTCGATCCGAGAAGGCGTTTGAGAGTTAAGAGACATTTTATTTTCACAAAAATGGCCACCTCGTTACAGGCTTGCCACACCCATACCCGATAAGATATCAACAACAAAGTCACAACTTTGGTTGGCACACGTGTCTAGATGATACTCACCAAATTTGGGGCCATTTAGATTAAAACACAATGATTTGCATCTTTTGCGCTAAGGTGTGCGATTTTAGTGGCGCGTTTCACCCCATGGCGGACTTCCTGTTAAGTTTAGGGTGTGACTGTCATTGACTTTTCTGTTTGCCCTGAGGTGTCCTATTGATGTACCAAGTTTCATTTTTCTACGTTGCAAAAAAGTTACTTTTACTTTCCATAGGCCCAATGTATTTTGACTTTTCTAGGGGTCGCCAATGAGTAATTTTTTGGAATTTTTTTGGGGGGACTTCAAATACATAAATTTTTTGCCGAGCTTGAAGTCTGGGACCAATAAAAATGACTTTTCGTGCATGTTCACTGGGTCAAATTTAGGATCATTTTACAGAAAAAGAAAGAGAACAAAAAAAAAAAAATCCGAGCAAAAACAATAGGCCCTCCCGGTCATCACCGGCTCGGGCCTAATAATACAATTGTGGCCTTATGACCTGATAAATTCTTTCTGTGAACACTGTCTTATCCGGACGGCTTTAATTATGTAACGATCCCAATCTTGTGTTTTTGTTGTAGTCAGTCTGTTTTTAATTATTGTATCTGAGTTTCTGTACTGTATCTGATTTCCAGTTCTTTAGTGTGTCTGAGTTGGGTTACTATTGTTTCTGATTTCCTGATTTTATTGTGAAATGTCTTAACCCTGTTTGTGTCTTTGACTGACTTCCTGCCTTGTGTCTTTCCCTCCTGTCTGATTGCATGCTCCACCCTGATGTGTTTTACCTGTCTCTCGTTGTGTGTCTTTATAACCTGTGTGTTTTTCTTTGCTCGGTGCCAGGTCATCTTCATCCCTACCGTGAGTCTGTTGGTCATTTCTTTCCCCTTGTGTTACATCTGTGGAGTTCTGTTTTACCCCTTGTGTTCTGTGGATATTTATTTTCTTGTTTCCTTGCCTAATGTTTTCCGTATGCTGCCTGTTCTGGACTTTTGTATGCTCGGACCCTGGCCGTGTTCCTACCCTGTTTCCTGAATTTTGCTTTGTACTTTTGCCGGCTAAATAAACCTTTGTTACCCTTCTAACTGGGTTTGGTGTCTGCATTGGAGTCTTCCACGTTCTGGGCAGTGTGGTCATGACAATTTATTTCTCTGGAAGTCACTTTCTGAGAAAGGCATGACCCGTGCTCCGCACCAAGAGCACCAGATATAAATTATAGGCCCCCAGAAAGGGGTCTTCTGAGACCCGCTTAGATTCTGCCTCTAGTACACACGTTATATATTAATGAATATACTCTTGTGTTCCAAAGACTTAAAGTTGATAAGCTTGTCTTCACTGAAACTGTTGAATATTAATGTACAAATATTCCAAAGGAATATAATTATTGACTATAAAAACATTGTTTCTTTTTTATGTTTGAATGCAATGTCTGCTGGAAATCCTAACTGGCCACTTTTTGATATATTAGTACTAACTCTACTATGTGCATCAAGTGTTATGCTATTTTTTTATCCTTTAAAACTCATACCTGTTTATTAGCCTTGTAAAAAGGAAGCAGTTTATGTTAATAAAAGCCGCACTAGGTCTGTAATGTGTACTATACATTATTGTGTAACATACCTTATGTTCACTTGGTTAGACTGAATACTTCTTGTACATATGTGTATTATGTGTACAAGTTACTGCTAACTATTTTTTGTGTTCATTTTACAGAAACAACCAGTAAAGCCATACATTATTAAGAACATGGTCATTGTTAAGTTTTTGTTTGCTATCTGTTTATCATTGGATAAGGAGCACCAGAGTGAGGACAGAATATGTTATTGGGTGTGCACAATTATTAGGCAAGTGATTATTTTGACGATATATTCATTTTATCCATAATTTCAACTCAAGCTGTATAAACTTGAATCCTTATTGGATTTAATGAATGTCAGGTGATGTGTATTTGTAACGAGGGAGGGTGTGGCCTAAGGAGATCAACACCCTTTATTTAATTTACTCTGAAAAGTCAAAAATTTAAATATCTAAAATATTGGGGCGTGATCACAGAACCTTCAAACGTTTTGTAGCAAATAGTCAACACGGTCGAAAGAAACGTGTCGAGAAGAAAAGATGCAAAAACACCAAAGATTTGCGAAAAATCAAACGTGAAGCTACAGGAACCCATTATCCTCCAGAGCTGCCATATTCCACAACTGCAACCTACCTTTAGTGTCAAGAAGTACGAGGTGTTCAGTTCTCAGAGACATGGCCAAGGTAAGACCCGACCACCTCTGAACAAGACACAGAAGTTGAAACGTCAAGAATCGACCAAGAAATATCTGAAGACAGATCTTTCAAAGGTTTTGTGGACTGACTCTTGACGGACCAGATGGATGGACCTGTCGTTGGATCAGTAACAGACACAGAACTCTACTTCGACTCAGACGCCAGCAGGTGGAGGTGTGGTACTGGTGTGGGCAGGTATTATTAAAGATGAGCTAGTTGGACCTTTTCGGGTTGAAAATGGACTCAAAATCAACTCTCAGACCTACTGCCAGTTTTTAGAAGACACTTTGTTCAGACAGTGGTCCAGGAAAAAGTCTGCATCTTTCAGATTTTTATACAAAACAATGCTCCATCACATGCATCAAAGTTGTCCACTGCGTGGCCAGTAAAGGCCTTAAAGATGAAAAAATAATGACACCTGACTTAAACCCTATTGAGAACCTTTGGGCCCTTCTTAAGCAGGACATTTCCAGTGAAGGTAAACAGTACACCTCTGAACAGTGTCTGGGAGGCTGTGGTGGATTCTGACCAGATCAAGAAACTGACTGACTCCATGAATGGAAGGATTATCGAAAAGAAGGGGGGCTATATTGGTCAGTTTTTATATTTCAGAAATGTTTATTTGTAAATTTTGAGTTTGTTTATTATTCTCACTTTAACAGGTGAAAATGAGTGAGATGGAAAATCTTTGTTTTTCATTCAGTTGCATAATAATTCTGACACTAATAGTTGACTAATAATGGTGTACATGTAGATATTCTCTTAAGAAAACAAAAACTTCACTTTTATTACTTAAATGTTCAGGTTTGAGGGTTTGTTAACATTTTGGATCAAGAGCACTGTACAATAACAAAATTAATCCTCAAAAATACTACTTGCCTAATAATTGTGCACACAATGTATGTATGTTGTTGATACACAGGATATGTTACATAAACAAATGTTTAAAATGTTTTTTTTCTAAATGATGGAAAGTGGGATTTAAAGTCTTGGCATTGTTTTAAAACCTTTCACTATTTTATTTCAACCAAAAAACTTACAAGACCAAAGTTGTCTGTTTTTTGTTAAAATACTTTTTAATTGTGTAAATGTTATTCCTAAGCTCTTCACAGGAGTAAAACATATATCTTGTTAAGCAATATACAGATATTTACAGATTACCTGTTGTAGCTACATAAGTTTGGATCTCCAACCTCTGACCTTTCCACACTTCTCAGCAGTTCATAGAAATGCACAAAGAGCATATATTCTTTTGTAAAATATTTATTTATATTAAATATTCTCTACAGTAGATGGTTACCAGAAGCCAGGCGGTTTAACACCCTTATGCCTCATTACATTAATTTAATTTAAGCCATAATTCAGTCATTCAGTGGTAGAGCGGTCGTCCTTCAACCGGAGGGTAGGCGGTTCGATTCCCGCTCTCCCCACAGTTCATACTGTCGTTGTGTCCTTGGGCAAGACACTTAACCCACCTTGCCTCCAGTGGTGTTCCAGCTGTAACACCGGTAAAGCACTTTGAGTGCCTATTAGGTGGAAAAGCGCTAAAGAAAAATACTCTGTGTTTCTGTAGATCCTTGTGTCTTTGAAGGAACCCCGTGAAAACTATTTTACAAATGGAGTCCAAAGCAATGACCTTAGATGAATGGAAGTGTCAAGTACGGCAAACCTAAATGAACAAATTCATCAATTTGTCAAACATGTGCTTCAACACTTTTTTTTTTTGTTGCATATTAACAAGTTAGACTCTTACTGGGTGTTCCCCTCTATATCATAACCACAACTAGGGGCCTCCTAATGTACATCTAACATTTGCCTTAAATGCTTTTCAGTTTGAGCACTTTGTCAAAGTCAGCAAAACCAGATTGCAGATAAAAAAAAAAAAAAACATTTATGTGCGCTGACAAAGCACTGAGAGTCAAAGTAACCTTGAGTTTCACAGAAAACATGGACCTACATTAATAGGAATTACTGACAAGTGGAAGAAATATGTTTATTTAAAACTCAAAGACAAAAAAAGTCAGTCTTAGAAAGAGTAACACTTCATTAAGTGACATAGATAAAAAACATTAGGATTTGCTTTGTATGAACAATAACAGTAACATTTTACACATTTTAATCTATCGCTAAGCCACGCTCCCCCTCAAACATTTTATTAACTGCTTTAATCACAATGTCCTTGAAAAGGATTTGAAGCTAAATTGACTGACCATGGTTAAAGTCATAGCTAATGAGCATTGGTACTGGCACACACAGTAAGTTCCATCAGAGACTCATCATCTCTCTGTTTTTGTCTGGCTCAGGGAACAGTGACACTCTTCGGATTCATGCTGTGACCCTGATCATTTTCATATTCATTCACTTTAAATGACTGGACTGTATTTCATTGATTCTTACAAACAACTGAATTTAAGCAGAATTTATAAATGGTATTGAAAACACTATTTTAAGTACATAAACAAGAACAAGACAATATTAACGCTGCAAATAGACCTGATTTTAGCACTCTGTGTTTATCAATCAATCATTTATTTATAGCACCTTACAACAACCACAGATTGACCATGGTGCTGTACAACATAAAAAAAAATAGATAAACATAATTGCAAATAGGTTTAAAAAGCACATTACCACAATAAAAACAGAGAAGCCATTTTGAATAAGTGGGTCTTAAGTTAGGCTTTAAACAGAGGCAGGTCAGTGATGATGAGTTCCAGAGTTTAGGACCGAACACTGCAAAAGAATGATCGCCCACTGTTTGAACCGGGACCAGGTGACCTTCAGCAGATGTTGCCCAGCAGAACATAGAGCTCTGCTGGGTTGGTGAGGGGTTAAAATCTCACACAAATAAGAAGGTGCAAGTCCCCTGAATGCATTAAAAACAAACAATAAGATTTTAAAATAGATTCTGAACTAAACAGGGAGCCAGTGCAGGGAGTACAGGACAGGTGTGATGAGTTCATGTTTACGACTGTAACAGACGGCCTGCTGCGTTTTGCACAAGCTGCAAACGATAAAGACCAGTTTGGTTAACTCCCACATAGAGTGCATTGCAGTAATCTATGTGAGAGCTGACAAAAGCATGGACAGTTTTCTCCAGATCACCATGGCTCAATTAGGATTTAACCTTTTACAGGAGGCGAAGCTGAAAATAGATTGCCCTAAATAAGATTTTAGACCACATGGTTAAAGTAGGGGGCCAAAGCAACAGGACCGTGAGCTGAAACACTGGGCAGGTAGAACATTCAAACAGAGAAAATTCTGAGACAGCCACAATTTAATGTCATCTAAACATCTCCCGGTGGGACATGCCCGGAAAACCTCCCTAGGGAGGCATCCAGGAGGCATCCGAAACGGATGCCCGAGCCACCTCAGCTGGCTCCTCTCACTGTGGAGGAGCAGCGGCTCTACTTTGAGCTCCTCCCGAGTGACCGAGCTCCTCACCTTAACTCTAAGGGAGCGCCCCGCCACCCTGCGGAGAAAGCTTATTTCGGCCGCTTGTATCCGGGATCTTGTTCTTTCGGTCATGACCCAAAGCTCATGACCATAGGTGAGAGTAGGAACATGGATTGACCGGTAAATCGAGAGCTTTGCTCTGCAAAAAGCAGAGACGAGCTCCTGTGGTCCCCAAACCAGACTCCCTCTGGCCCCTGGCTGCACCTAGAAATCCTGTCCATAAAGATAATGAACAGGACCGGTGACAAAGGGCAGCCCTGCCGGAGTCCAACATGCACCGGGTAAAGGTCTGACTTTCTGCCGGCAATGTGAACCAAGCTCCTGCTCCGGTCGTACAGGGACCGAACAGCCCTTAGTAAAGGGCCCCGGACCCCATACTCACAGAGCACCCCCACAGGGTGCCACGAGGGACACAGTCGAATGCCTTCTCCAGATCCAAAAAGCACATGTGGACTGGTTGGGCAAACTCCCATAAACCCTCCAGCACCCTGGAGAGGGTATAGAGCTGATCCAGTAGTCCACGACCGGGACAAAAACCGCATTGTTCCTCCTGAATCTGAGGTTCAACTATCGGCCGCATTCTCCTCCTCAGTATCCTGGTATAGACTTTCCCGGGGAGGCTGAGGAGTGTGATCCCTCTGTAGTTGGAACACACCCTCAGGTCCCCGTTCTTTTAAAGAGGGACCACCACCAGTCCAGAGGTACTGTCCCCGACCGCCACGCGATGTTGCAGAGGCGTGTCAACCAAGACAGCTCCACAACATCCAGAGACTTGAGGTACTCAGGTCGTATCTCATCCACCCCCGGTGCCTTGCCACCGAAGAGCTTCCCAACTACCTCAGTGACTTCAGCTTGGGTGATGGACAAGTTCACCTCTGAGCCCTCGGCCTCTGCTTCTTCAATTGAAGACATGTCGGTGGGTTTGAGAAGATCCTCGAAGTTTTCCTTCCACCGTCCAACAATATCCCCAGTTGAAGTTAGCAGATTCCCACCTCCACTGTAAACAGTGTTGGCAGGGCACTGCTTCCCCCTCCTGAGGCATCGGACGGTTTGCCAGAATTTCTTCGAGGCCGACCAATAGTCCTTCTCCATGGCCTTGCCGAACTCCTCCCAGACCCGAGTTTTTGCCTCCACAACCACCCCGGCTGCAGACTGCTTGGCCTCCCGGTACCCATCAGCTGCCTCAGGAGTCCCACAAGCCAGCAAGGCTCGATAGGTCTCCTTCTTCAGCTTAACAGCATCCCTTACTTCCGGTGTCCACCACTGGGTTCGGGGATTGCTGCCACGGCAGGCACCGGAGACTTTGCGGCCACAGCTCTGAGTGGCCGTGTCAACGATGGAGGTGGAGAACATGGTCCACTCGGACACAATGTCTCCAGTCTCCCTCGGAATCTGGTCGAAGCTCTGCAGGAGGTAGGAGTTGAAGATCTCTCTGACAGGGGACTCGGCCAAACATTCCCAACAGACCTTCGCAGTAGGTTTGGGTCTTCCAAGTCTGTCCAGCTTTCTCCCCCGCCATCGGATCTAACTCACCACCAGGAGGTGATCAGATGACAGCTCCGCCCCTCTCTTCACCCGAGTGTCCAAGGAATATGGCCGGAGGTCAGATGAAACAACTACAAAGTCGATCATCGACCTCCGGCCTAGGCTGTCCTGGTGCCAGGTGCACTGATGAACACCCTTATGCTTGAACATGGTGTTCGTTATGGACAAACTCTGACTAGCACAGAAGTCCAATAACACAACACCACTCGGGTTCAGATCCAGGGGGCCGTTCCTCCCAATCATGCCCTTTCAGGTGTCACTGTCGCTGCCCACGTGAGCGTTGAAGTCCCCCAGTAGAACGACGGAGTCCCCGGTTGGAGCACTTTCCAGCACTCCTCCCAGAGACTCCAAGAAGGCCGGGTAAGCCCACACCAGTCAACCGCCTCTCACCGCAGGCAACTCCAGAGTAGTGAAGAGTCCAGCCTCTCTTGAGGATTTGGGTTCCAGAGCCCAAACTGTGCGTGGAGGTGAGCCCGACTATCTCTAGTCGGTATCTCTCAACCTCCAGTACGAGCTCAGGCGCCTTCCCTGCCAGCGAGGTGACATTCCATGTCCCTAGCACCAGATTCTGTGTCTGGGGATTGGGTCGCCAAGGCCCCCCGCCTACCACTGCCATCCAATCCACATTGCACCAACCCCTTACGGTTCCTCCTATAGGTGGTGGGCCCACGGGAGGTCAGCCCCACGTCCACGGTATCAAACTCTGCAGTAAGATTCAGCATTACTAGCAGCACAGGCTTTTTCAAATCAAGGGACAAGATAATGTCGTTCTGTAGGTCTAAAATTTGACAAAACAGCAGAAACATGGTTGGATTTTTTTTAGAATAGGCCTGAATACAGCGTGCATGAATACAGTTGGTACAGAACTTGAGCCGAGGCAACCATTTATGAACGAGAGGAGGCATGGACCCACAGTGTTAAAAACCTGTTTAAGCACTTTAGATGGAATAATGTCCAGAGGAAAGTTGGACACCTACAAACACCCAGTGTCAGGGAGGGCTAATCAAAATGTCCATTTTTGGCATAATCAGGCAGATTGCTCGCAGTATCCCATATTTTTACAGTGTTCGGCGGTCGTACACTAGTAGCAATTACACTTTGTAAACAGAATAATCACAATAATTAACAGCAAACTCAACAGACGTGGACAGTTTATGTTTCAGTTGTATAGTCTCACTGCTGTGGGCACCAAGAACTCACAAACTGTTACACAGTATTCATTCTGTAACTTTTGGTTTCACACTACAGTTTTTAAAGGTGGACTTTCCCTGACACTGTGTATTTGTGTGTTTAAAGACTCTAATCGAATGTAGAAGAACAATCTTCCAGTGAGGGGGAAGGCAGAGTATATTATATACTGGTTTAATTGGGAATGGGTAACAGTTTTGAGCACAGGTGAGTTGATGGAAGGGTGGAAAAAACAGGGAGAAAGAAAATATGGATTTAATGGGAAAATGGAGCAGGAATGTACTAAGAAGCAAATGGGGCAGAAACTGAGCATGAAAGCACAGTCTATGTTTGGTCTTTTAAGATGTTTTAATGGCTAATTTCCCTGTAAACTAATGGGGCACATATTTCTAAGATGCCAAATAATAACATGTATTCCACAAATAACAGCAGGTATTAATATGTGTTATTTTACATGAGTCATGTCTAAACAATAAATAAAATAAACACACTTTAAATAATATAATATGGAGGAGATAGAGAATCAGGTAGACACTGTCAATCAGTCAATCAATCAATATACATTTATTTACATTTAGTCATTCAGCAGACGCTTTTATCCAAAGCAACTTATGGGAAAGTGCAAGTGGAGAAGCAATGGAAGCAATTTTAACAACACAAGGTAGCAAAAAGTGCACCAAAAACTAGTCAGTAAAAACCCAGCACAGTATACAACGCTAAGGATAAGAGAAACTATTTTTTTTGAAGAAGAAAAGGAATAGATAGAAAATAAGTAGAATTTAGTGTTTGTCATTTAGGTCACTCCTTACCCTCGTCACTCCCACTGCGGCTCATTGCTATCAGTTCAGTAATTCAACGACCTTAGTCCACTTCTTCTCTGCCAGATAGTTCCTCGGTGCTCGTGCAAACATCTAATTCATGCAATTCTTTGTTATTGGACCCACCTTGCCGTGTCTTGTTCTCCGCAACATTACCACACCATACTTACCTGCCCCTGGCTCGGTTCTAGCTCAGGTCCAGTCATCGACTTGGCTCCAGCTCGGCTCCAGCTCGGCCATGGCTTGGCTATGACAACACCCTCTGGTCTGCAGCCTGAACAGTCTTTTTTTTTTTTACTGGTACATTATAGGGCTGCATGATAATCGAAAAAAGAATTACGATCTTGATTCATACATATGCAATCTTCTTAAATTATGGTGATTCCCTTGCAGAATCCTGTTTTTTTTTTTCTCTTGCTACTCAGCCTCTCCATAAAATGGAGTGATGCTTTGGCGTCTGGTATAATCAGACCCTCCTCCTCTTCCTTGCTTCTTCTTTGTTGAGAAAAAGGACAAGACCCTCTGTCCTTGTATAGACTATTGAGGCCTTAAAGTCATTGTTAAGAATTGGTATCCTTTGCCCTGTCCTGACCTCTGCAAATCAAATTCTACAAGGGGCCACAATGTTCACAAAACTTGAACTCCGTAATGCAGTGGAAGTCAGCATTTAACACCTCATCCGACCATTATGAATACCTGGTAATGTCTCTTGGTCTGACCAAGCCTCTCTCATGGAACCCCTTAAAAGGTCCTTGAGTAAGGGTGCCGCCTTACAGCGATGTACACCGCTATACCTCTGTCCACCAGAGGACAGGCTCCAAAAGCGGAATTATAAGAAGAAACCCAATTACAAGTATAAAACTCATATTTACAGCCTGGTACTAAAGACGACTCTGGTCTCAAGAGCTAAGTTTTTACTACATGACAACTCTGGGGTGGGTGAATTTTTGATAAATACGTCCGTTTATGTTATCTGAAAACAACTGTTTTACTATGCAGTAAAAGCCCGGAAGCCATTTTATTGCCCTGTCATAATGACAATATTGGTGAAAAGGGGACCAATGGGCGGACGTTGTCCATAGTATTGGGTCTGACCAACTCCCCTGCCGTCTTCCAGAACATGGTCAACAACATCCTGCGGGACATGCTCAACAGGTTAACCTAAAGAGCACATCCATCATGCCCAGTCTGTCCATCAGTGTCTGCTTGAAAATTCACTTTTGTTAAAGCAGAGAAGTGCAAGTTCCATGTCCCGACCGTCTCGCTCCTCGGCTACATTGTCTCTCTCGGCCAGATCCAAATGGACCACTTCAAGGTTTCCGCTGTTAAAGATTGGCCCACTCCCTGCAATTGTAAGCAACTGCAACATTTCCTGGGGTTTACCAACTTCTAAAGACGTTTTCATATACATATAAATATATACATATACATATACTTGAACTTCACTGGCTGGGAGGAATGGACAAGAGAGAAGGAGGTCTCTGTGAAGTGTCCGAGCCGAACCTTTAATATTATTCCCTGGCCGGACAGTGTACACTGGCAGGTCACCGGCACGCTTCACAACCACATAAATGTTCTGCTCCCACTTGTCTTCTAGCTTGTGTTTTCCAGGAAGCCTGACATTCTGGACCAAAACTCTGCCCTTCCTCCAACCTAGATGGCGTCACCCGTCTATCAAACCGAGTCTTATTCCTCTCTGTGGATTTTGCTGTATTCCTGGAAGCTAATGCAAAGCACTCCTCCAATCGTGATCACATATTGGAAATGAGAAGTTGACTGGACTTCCCACACTGGCAACCCGAAAGCCAGGGAAAAAACCCTGTAACATTTTGGGTGCAGTTATAGGCATGTGTCCTTCTATTTGGTTTTCTGTTTGTACTCCAAGGTCCCCAGCATGCCGAGCAATGTCCGGTTGAACCTTTCCACCGGATTGCCTCGAGGATGGTATGGGGTTGTCCTAATCTTTACAATTCCAGCAAGTTGGCAAAGTCAGGGCCCTGGTCAGTGTGGACACGCTCTGGTATTCCGTAGACTACTATGAAGTTTTTCAAAAGACATTTCGCCACCGTCTCCGCCTTTTGGTTTGCAGTGGGAATGGCCACGGCAAATTTTGTACAAGTACAAAGTCCAAAGTACAAAGTACAAAGTACAAGAATGTCTTTTGTATTGCTTCAATCTGGTTCCAGTATAAAAAATAAAAAAAAAATATTCCAAATAATCCATGCAGAGTAACTCAAACAGACGTCTCGTCTTGATATTATCTAATGGCGCAGACCTTTCAGGCATTACTTTTCGTCATACACACCGGGTACAGGTCTTGACTTTGGCCTCAACATCAGCAGACATGCGCGGCCAGAAGAATCGAAATCGTACTAAGTCTATGGTCCGCTCAATCCCCTTATGACCCATGTTGTCATGTAGGTTGGTTATAACCATGGGTCTCAGTTCGTCAGGCAACACCAACTGGAACATGACTTGCTCTCCATTCCGTCTCCTCCGGTACAAGATCACCTATTGCAGTTCGAGGCGATTCAGTTCTCGCAACAAAAGTGCAAGATTAGGTAGCTCATGTCTTGCTGTCGGTGGGACTTTCTCTCCAGTTTCCAGTTGGTAGATGACTTCTCTGATAACTGGGTTAGCTCATTGTTTTTCCCTGAGGTCCAGAGGTGACAACAAGGGAATAACTGACAGTCAGGAATTGCTTTGGCTGACACGCCCAAGGATTCGACAAAGGTGATGGTACTCTCTGATGAATTACCAGCCGCACAGGTTCGCTCGAGACAACTGTTACAGATGGCAGAGACAATGTCCGAATCAATGTCATTCAAATCACTTAAATCACTGGTATGGTCTTGAGTGAACTTGTGAATGAATCAGATTGTTCAATCAGGGTCTCAAAAGCAAGTTGGCATGCATTTTTCCATCAGTCGCTGGAAGGTGCTCGGTGCGTTTGTTACCCCCTGTGGCATTTGATTGAACTCCCAGAAACCAACTGGAGTTACAAAAGCAGTTTCTCCTCCATTTCTGTCTGGTAGTAGAAGAGATTTTTAAATCAAGAACGATAAACCATCAAGAGCCAATGAGTGCCGAAAAGGATCCTCCAGGTTTGGGAGAGCATAGATCTTTGACAGTCTGCAGGTTAAGCTTCCGAAAATCAATACACAGCCGTTTGTCATTATTCTTCTTTCGAACCACAACAATGGGTAAGAAAAGGGAGACTCTGATTCGCGAATGACCCCAGCCTCAACAAGATCCTGCAGATGCTGACGAACTGCCTCAATGTCATGAGGATGAATGGGTCTGGGTCTGTGCTTGAATGTAGTCTCATCACTAAGTTTTATATGATTTTTTATCTTGTCTGTTTGTCCAAAGTCCAATTCATGATGGGAAAACACATCTGAAATCTCATTTAACTTATGAATGATTCTTTCCTTCTACTCTGGAGGAACAGGTGACAAAGGTAGGCGCAAAATCCAACTTCATAGTGTCTGAAGAACTTGCTGTTGTTGAATGACATGTTGACACACAATGCGTCAGGATCTAAGGTGACATGGAAAGCTCTGCAATTGTACTGAGAGGTTGAATGGTTACCTCATGGTCAGTCTCGTTGGAGAAAACAACTGGAACTTTAGACTGACTTGAAACCATGACTAAGCAGTTTTTTATACACAAAACACCCGGCAACAAGGATGCTGGCTGCTCCACCATAGCCCATTGACCGGAGTGTGAGATAGGGGAATGGATGGAGCCTTCAACAATAGTGGTGTGACCCGCTGGAATGGAAACGTGTGCCTTTTCCGTAGTAGCTTCAGAACTGCTCGATAGCCATGGGCAGATGGCTGGAAGCTTGACACTTCAATGTCCAAATACTGGCTATACAAGGGCTCCAGAGCATTCATTCCTATTAGCACTGTAGACTTCAGCTCTTGGCGGATGTCTGGAACAACCAGTGTTAACATGGCAACATCAAAATCGGCACCTAAAAACTCCCTTGGGAATGTCACAGTCATCTCAATATACCCGAGATACGGAACAGCTTGGCCGGCGGCTCCCTCAACCTGCAATAAGACGCAAAGAGGTTTCACAGGATGATATGAAAAATACAAATTGTTAACCGAAACAGGGAGGCGTTGTAGGCGTTGTAGATATGTAGATGGCTTCTCTCCTACATCTTATAATGTATCTATGAATTTAGCATATAATTCAACGCCATCCTGCACCGCACCATATGCTGATTCCAATATCTGTAGATATTTAGTTGGAGAAGTATGAAGTCGCAGATGCTTCACCATATCTGCGGCTGGAGGCAATAGGCTTTCAAAAATTCGACGTGATGCTGCACATCCGGCACTGAAGGGTCTGTTAGCAACAGCTCTACTGCAGACGCCAGGAGTCGTAATCGGACTCATTCTGGGGTCTGGGCAATCTCCCAGAGAAGGATCGGAGGCGTTGTGCAAGATGCATCCTTGTATGGTCCTCGTTTTTTATGATTTGTTCTACAACGTATCGTATTTCAGAGGGGTTGAGATCAGAATGTGACATGGCTGACAGTGAAGGTCTTTTTGAATGATAGGCTGTAGGATCTGGCTCAATCTTGGGCAGGGTTCCACCTGAAGGCTGTACCATAGCAGATGATTCCATTGACACCCCAGAGGTAGCAGCAGAGGGCAGTGATGAGAGGGCTTTCCTGGAAGGAGCAGCAATTGTTGGCTTACTCTGGCTGTCCTCTGAAGAACCCTCATCAGCCTGGTCTGCCGTAGCAATAGAGTAGCCAAGCAGAGACATCACCCCAGCCAAGACTGAAGAAAAATCTTCACCAGTAAGCTTAGCCACCTGTTTTAACTCAGAGAGGTAATTTTACGAGGGGTGCACGTGGCAGAGTGGTTAGCACTCCTGCCTCACAGCAAGAAGGTCGTGAGTTCAAAACCCGGCCGACCCAAACATTCTCGGCCGACTCTGGTCTTTCTGTGAGGAGTCTGCATGTCCTCCACATGTTACCGTGGGTTCTCTCCGGGTACTCCAGCTTCCTCCCACCGTCCAAAGACATGCATGTACAGGTTAATCGGCAACTCTAAAGTGTCCCTAGTCAATGAATGTGAGAGTGAATGATTATCTGTCACTGTCTGTCTCTAAATGTCGGCCCTGCGACTAACTGGCCACTGTCCAGGGTGTACCCCGCCTCTGGCCCAAAGCTGCTGGGATAGGCTCCAGTCACCCGCAACCCCTAACGGGACAAAGCGGTAGAAAATGAATGAATGAATGAATGAAAAAAGGTAATTTTACGTTCTCAATTTGCCCTCCTCCTCAGCACAAAGGGAAGACAAATACACAATGTCAACTTTATCCTTTTCACAGACGTACGTATGTATAAGGCAACATCTCACGCAACGTAGCTACCCCGACACTGGAACTAAACTCTACCACAATCAGACGTATACAAAGTACAATAAATATCAATACAATACTAAGTCACATAAGACAAAAGCAGAATATATACAGTGTGTGTGTGTATATATATATATATATATATATGTATATATATATATGTATATATATATATATATATATATATATGTATATATATATATATATATATATATATATATATATATACATATATGTTATATAAGAGAAAAAATCAGACAGAACACACATATATATATTATACCCCTCGGGGTGCTATCCAGTGTGGGTCCTTAGGCAAGACCCTTCGCGCTACTGCCTACCTCATAATGATGAGAGACAATAAATGCTATGAGATGCCGGATCAGACGTCGCCCGGCCAAACAAGGTCTGCGTCAGGTGTTGGGGAACCAGAGCAACTTGATGACAAATGGGCTACTGGAACAAGACGGAGATGGGCGAGATGCGATAACAAGGCTCTGTTGGAATGCTTATACTCCAGTAACCCTAGTCAGAGGGGTTACATGAAGAGAATGTGGGATGAATGGTTACTTCGAAACCCACAATCGAAGCAACTAGTAGCTCAGTGTTCCAACATCCACAAGCGGCAGCTGCTATCACAACTTGAGATTGACGAGATACAACACAAAAATGCTAAGGGGGGAGCCAGGACGCAAGGTCAGAGGGGAGCCAACAGGTGCTCCCCAACCGGAGATTGGGTATGAAGCCCCAACAATTGAAATAACGCTGAACGAGGCAGCGACTGACCTGAAAGACAAGATCATGGCGAGAATGAATGCAAGGCAACCCCGACGCCAATTACAACGGTTAAGTGAAGTACCATCAGAAAGTCTCCTAGAAGATGTGAATGCAGCATTGCATGGATCCCTACCACATCCATCACTGAAACCAATGAGCTGCTATACACCTCCGCAGCAGTGATCCTCGAGATGCTTGGCTATAAGAGCAACCATGGGAGCCATGAGAAACAGTACCCACCATGGAAACAAAGGCTGGAGGCTAAGATCAAGCAGACACGTAGAGAAGTAAGCCAACTGACAGAGGCCAAGAAAGGTGCAATGAGAAAACAGGTACCCAAGAGGTACAACCAGATGCCCATACCTGAAGCACTTGAAACTGCCAAACAAAGGCTCCAAGCCTTGGCCAGCCGCCTAACGAGGTACACGAGAGAGAACGAAGCCAGAAGAATAAACCGGCTGTTCGCAACTCAACCTGCAAAAGTGTACGCTCAATGGCAGGGTAATAACAGCAGAGCAGACCCTCCAAGGCTGGAAACTGAACAATACTGGAAAAGTATATGGGAGAGGGAGGCATCACACAACAGCGATGCACAGTGGCTGGTGGCTCTGAGAGAGGACCACAGCAACCTCCTGAACAGAATCCAGTTACCATCACAGCGGCAGACATCCAAGAAAGACTCTCAGGTATGAAAACTGGACAGCACCGGGCCCTGACAGGATCCACACCTACTGGCTAAAGAAGCTCACTGCACTCCACGAGCGCCTTGCAGCACAAATGAACCAGCTGCTAAGGGATGGACGCACCCTGAATGGCTTACCGAAGGGCGTACAATCCTGATCCTGAAGGATCCCACAAAGGGTACAGTCCCATCCAACTATCGGCCAATAACCTGTCTCTCCACAACATGGAAGCTCATGTCAGGCATCATTGCGCTAAGATAAGTGGGCACATGGATCAATACATGAGCAAAGCACAGAAGGGCATCGGCAAAGAAACCAGAGGAGCTAAACACCAACTCCTGGTTGACAGAACAGTCACCCAAGACTGCAGAACCCGACACACCAACCTGTGCACTGCCTGGATTGATTACAAGAAAGCATATGACTCAATGCCACACACATGGATCACTGAATGCTTGGAGATGTACAACATCAACAGGACTCTAAGAGACTTCATTGCAAATTCAATGAGGCTGTGGAAAACCACCCTTGAGGCCAATGGCAAGCCACTTGCACAAGTATCCATCAAATGTGGCATATACCAAGGAGATGCTCTATCCCCACTGCTGTTCTGCATAGGCCTGAACCCCTCAGCCAAATAATCGACAAGACTGGCTATGGATACCGACTCAGGAATGGGGCCACCATCAGTCACCTCCTCTACATGGATGACATCAAGCTATACGCTAAGAGTGAGCGGGACATCGACTCACTGATCCACACCACCAGGATCTACAGCTCTGACATTGGGATGTCATTCGGGCTTGAGAAGTGTAGTCGAATGGTGACGAAGAGAGGAAGGTAGTCCACACAGAAGGGTCTCACTCCCAGAAGGAACAATAGCAGACATTGAGGATGGTTACAAGTACCTTGGAATACCACAGGCAAATGGCAACCTCGAAGAGGTAACAAGGAAAACAGCAACTGCCAAATACCTCCAACGAGTAAGGCAAGTCCTAAGAAGTCAGCTCAATGGCAAGAACAAGGCACGGGCAATAAACAGCTACGCCCTGCCAGTGATCAGATACCCTGCGGGAATAATAAGGTGGCCAAAGGAAGAGATACAGATCACAGACGTTAAGACACGAAAGCTCCTCACCATGCATGGAGGGTTCCACCCCAAATCCAGCACCCTGAGACTGTACGCTAGCCGTAGAAGAAGGCGGCCGTGGACTAGTGAGTGTGAGAGCCACTATCCAGGATGAAACATCCAAGATCCACAAGTACATCAAAGATAAGGCCCCAACAGATGACGTGCTCAGCGAATGTCTCAGGCAATGGGGAACAGAGGAAGAGGAGCTGGAGGAGGGACCATCATGGGAGGATAAACCCCTACATGGGATGTACCACCGGAACATAACTGAAGTGGCTGATATCAAGAAATCCTACCAATGGCTAGAACGGGCCGGACTGAAGGACAGCACAGAGGCACTCATCATGGCTGCACAGGAGCAGGCCTTGAGCACCAGAGCAATAGAGGCCCAAATCTACCACACCAGACAAGACCCAAGGTGTAGGCTGTGCAAACAGGCCCCTGAGACAATCCAACACTTAACTGCAGGGTGTAAGATGCTGGCAGGGCATACATGGAGCGCCATAACCAAGTGGCTGGCATAGTGTACAGGAACATCTGTACGGAGTATGGACTGGAAACCCCGAGGTCAAAGTGGGAAACACCTCCAAAGGTGATAGAGAACGACCGAGCCAAGATCCTGTGAGACTTCCAGATTCAGACTGACAGAATGGTAATGGCAAACCAACCAGACATTGTGGTGGTGGACAAACAGCAGAGGAAGGTTGTAGGTTGACGTTGCAATACCAAGTGATTGCAACATCAGGAAAAAGGAACATGAGAAACTAGAGAAATACCAAGGCCTCAGAGAAGAGCTGGAAAAGGCTTGGAAGGTGAAAGCGACAGTGGTGCCTGTGGTCATCGGAGCACTCGGGGCAGTAACCCCCAAACTGGAAGAGTGGCTACAGCAGATCCCTGGAAGAACACCAGACATCTCGGTCCAGAAAAGTGCAGTACTAGGAACAGCAAAGATACTGCGCAGAACCCTCAAGCTCCCAGGCCTCTGGTAGAGGACCCGAGCTCGAAGGATGAGACCACCCGCGGAGGATGAAGGACAAAGTTTTTTACACTTATATATATGTGTGTGTGTATATATATATATATATATATATATATATATAAAGAGAAAAATATCAGACAGAACACACAAATATATATATACAGACGTGGACAAAATTGTTGGTATCCTTCGGTCAATGAAAGAAAAACTCACAATGGTCACAGAAAAAACTTTATTCTCACAAAAGTAATAATAAATTAAAGCCGCAAGCGGCGATAAAGGCCCTCGCCTCCCTTGAGACCGCAGGGACACATGCACTCGGAGGATTGCATTTCGTGCTTTAAAGCGTAAACTTCACGGTAATGTCAAATAACCGGGCCTGTGCTACTGCTGGGGCCTGCTACACCACCTTGTAATTTAGAGTTAAAGGTCTCCACAATCCCTGGTTTTCCTGGGAGCTGTCTGAACCTTTAAAAAATAATAGATTATGCTTGGGCTAAGACGAGAAAAACAAAGTACTGGCTGGAGATTTGAGATGACTCAGGAATCGCTGCACCCCCCTGTTTAAAAAGGCAAAATGTAAATATAACTTGTCTAAAAGTACAAGGTTACAAGTTCCAAAGGATTCTGAGGAGTTTTCTAAGACTCTAGCAGTGGCTCTGGAGGGGCCTCCTCTAAAGGAAGGATCCTGGCAATTGGGAAATGGCATTTATTTCCCAAAGAAATGGCTGCCTCTTCACAGACTCATTACGACCACATCCACAAATGTATCAAAAAACAAATTGATAACTTTTTTTGCACACGTGTCTAGATGATACTCACCAAATTTGGAGCTGTTTAGATGAAAAGCCTTTAGCACAAGGGGTGAGATTTAGGTGGTCACGCATTCCACCCAACATAGTAGATTTCCTGTTGAGTTTACGGTATGGCTGTAATAAACTTTTCTGTTTGCCCTGAGGTGTCCTATGGATGTACCAAGTTTTGTATTTCTACATTGGAAAAATTTACTTTCATTTTCCATAGGCCCAATGTATTTTGACTTTTCTAGGGGTCGCCACTGAGTCATTTTATATTCTTTCGGGACTTCAAATACATAAATTTTTCGCCGGGCTTGAAGTCTAGGACCAATAAAAATGACTTTAAGTTGCACGTTTACTGGGTGAAATTGAGGATCATTTTGCAGAAAAATTATAATTAAAAAAAATATACCAAATTATAATAAAAAAGAATATAACTCGAGCAAAAACGACAAGAAAAACGCCTGTCTATTTTACACATATGTGTTTAGCTCATTTTGCCCAAGTTTGGTGTCTGTGGAATGAAGCAGCTATTTTCTGTGTTCTTTTAAAAAAGAGGTGTATTCTAAGTCGGTTCACATTTTCAATTCAAAATGGCTGCCTTCCCGTGTGTGATAGGGTGTGGTCCCCATTGGCTTTTTTGTTCATAAGCCCATGCTGGATGTGTGTACCAAGTTTAATTTGCCTACAACAAACTAAAATTTTCACTTCCAATTAACTTTTTCCACATTTTTGGGACGTTGCTATGGCAACACATTTATAGATAGGGGGTGGTTGTCATTGGCTTTTATGCTCGTCATGACATAAGAGATGTGTGTACCAAATTTCATGTCTCTATGACAAACTAAATTTTTAGGTCCTATTATAAGTTTGTAGGGGGCGCTGGAGAGCCATTTCTAAAGATAACCCTTTTATTTACATATCTTTGTGTTCAGGTCATGAATGTGCACAAACGCCTTTTTGGGTCCAACTCGATCCGAGAAGGCGTTTGAGAGTTAAGAGACATTTTATTTTCACAAAAATGGCCACCTCGTTACAGGCTTGCCACACCCACACCGGATAAGATATCAAAAACAAAGTCACAACTTTGGTTGGCACATGTGTCTAGATGATACTCACCAAATTTGGGGCTATTTAGATTAAAACACAATGATTCACATCTTTTTGCGCAAGGGGTGCGATTTTAGTGGCCGCGAGTTTCACCCCACATGGCGGACTTCCTGTTGAGTTTAAGGTGTGGCTGTCATTGACTTTTCTGTTTGCCCTGAGGTGTGCTATGGATGTACCAAGTTTCATTTTTCTACGTTGGAAAAAAGTTACTTTCACTTTCCTTAGGCCCAATGTATTTTGACTTTTCTAGGGGCCGCCACTGAGTCATTTTTTGTATTTTTTTTTCGGGGACTTCAAATACATAAATTTTTTGCCGAGCTTGAAGTCTGGGACCAATAAAAATGACTTTTCGTGCATGTTCACTGGGTCAAATTTAGGATCATTTTGCAGGAAAAAATAAAAATAAATAAATAAATAATCCGAGCAAAAACAATAGGCCCTCCCGGTCATCACCGGCTCGGGCCTAAAAATTCTATGAATGTTAACCAATGAAAGTCAGACATTGCTTTTCAACCATGCTTCAACGGAATTATTTAAAAAAAATAAACTCATGGAACAGGCCTGACAAAATTGTTGGTACCCCTAGAAAAGACTGTAAATAATGTGACCAAATGGACATGTTAATTCAAGGTGTGTGCACTAATTAGCATCACAGGTGTGTACATTCTTGTAATCAGTCAGTGGGCCTATTTATAGGGCTTCAGCTAGTCACTGTGTTGTCTGGTGACATGGTGTGTACCACACTCAACATGGACCAGAGGAAGTGAAGGAAAGAGTTGTCGCAGGAGAATAGACAAGAAAATTATAGACAAGCATGATAAAGGTAAAGGCTATAAGACCATCTCCAAGCAGCTAGATGTTCCTGTGACTACAGTTGCACATATTATTCAGAAATTTAAGATCCATGGGACTGTAGCCAACCTCCCTGGACGTGGCTGCAGGAGGAAAATTGAAATCAAAGAGACGGATAATCCAAATGGTAACAAAAGAGCCCAGAAAGACTTCTAAAGAGATCAAAGGTGAACTCCATGCTCAAGGAACATCAGTGTCAGATCGCACCATCCGTCGTTGTTTGAGCCAAAGTGAACTACATGGGAGACGACCAAGGAGGACACCATTGTTGAAAACAAATCATAAAAAAGCTAGACTGGAATATGCCAAACTACATGTTGACAAGCCACAAAGCTTCTGGGAGAATGTCCTATGGACAGATGAGACAAAAATGAAACTTTTTGCCAAGGCACATCAGCTCTATGTTCACAGACGGAAAAATGAAGCATATCAAGAAAAGAACACTGTCCCTTCTGTCAAACATGGAGGAGGCTCTGTTATGTTCTGGTATGTATGTTCTATGTATATTGCGCTACTGCGAATTCTAGTCTTCTGAATACTAGCCTACATGAGCCTTTAATGTTATCCAAGCTTTTTATAGCCTTTGTAACAAATTACCCCAACACATAGGTTACATTTATATTAAGCATATTACAATATTGTGCAAACCTTTATTCTTATGATGCTGGTTGTACGGTGCAACAGTTACATTATTACATCTGTGTAGTTATACAAAGAGAAATATAAGGTCTTAAATGGTCCAAAATAGATGGGTTGTATTGTATGGAATATATTATTAGTACATGGGCATAGAAAGTCTGTTAACATCAGAGGTTTAATCCAGCTAAAAAATTACTAGTTTAAAAACAGTAAATCTAAAACAGATGAACTAAGGTTTATAGAAGAGATTCTTCTGCAATAAGAGTTTATAGAGAAACAAACTTCTCCTTTTACTGATATAAATAATTTATGTCCCACTGTAATTACTTTCTTGTTTATTGGGTCGACAGCATACAAATGAGAAAATTACTTAAACTTTTATTCACGCCGTGAAATTGTATTTACATCTGACATTTTTTTCCTATTAAAGTGCAGCTGTCAGAAAGATCCCTGTTTATTTATTTGCACCTTCCGATGCTTCTCACACCTACGGCAGACACTTATCTCCACGGAGACAAAGGTCAGTCCGTGTTTACATTAGATTTGAATGACGGCTGAGATTTGGTGCTATAAACACTGACAGAGTGAGAATATGCAAATGGACAAGTCACAGCAATGTTTACTTCAAACTAACAGCGGCCAAGGTGACATTATAAGGAGCAGACATGGAGCTTTGATTAATATGAGCAGTGATATCAATCTGTTACATAATGAAAATGAAGTCTCGGAGCAATTACAAGCATCTGTTGCAGTATTGGATGAAGTGTAAATATCAACCTAATCTCTCAAATTGTTATAGTACATAGTTAGTACATTCATAGATATAAACCACAGGAACACTGCTGAACTTTAAATAAATGAAAATAATAAATTATTCTTTAAATAAAAGAATAATTGTACAAAGTGTTCCTAGTCTGTGGTACACAAGAGTGCTGAGTAAAAAACAAATAGAACCAGTATGGAATAAGTACAAAATAATTATCAGGCACGTCTTTGTTTAAGGCAAGTGTTATGCAAAGAGTCGGATAAAACAGATCTACTTATTATTTTGCCGTCTCTCTGATTGTGATTGGAAAAAACAGTTTAACAACAATATTTTAATGTAATTTTGTTCAATTACACACCATTTTCAATGTAATTTCAATGTATGTATTTAGCCAAACCTAAAGTTGTCTTGTATAGGTTGTACAATTTAGCTCCTACTCTTTAGTGTAGTTTAAAGAGCAATATTCCCCTAACTGAATGTAATTTTTTCATGGCCCTACCGTCCCGAACAGGTGAGACTCCAGTGCAAAACCCCAAACAAAAGGCAGAAGGTTCCAAAAAGGTTTATTTGCCGGCAAAGGTACAAATACAATATCCAGGAAACAGGATAAAACAAGGCTAGGGTCTGAGCATATAATCCAGGACATGTCATACAAGAAGAAACCAGGCTAGGAAACGTCTCGGGTTACTTGACTGTAACCCTGTTCCCTTAAAAAGCGGAACGAGATGCTGCGTAGCATTACGCTATGGGGAACATTCTTTGTGTGACCGGTTGTGAAGCACGTGTGTCAAACACGCCAAGAATTGGCTTATAATACCTCTGTTGGTGACGCAGCTCATCAGCGGCAGCTGTGTGATTCACCTGAACAGAGGGTATAATAACACATGACGCCGGAGCGCCCTCAGGTCAACTTTGTCTGAAGAGCGCTCGACACGCCCAGTGCGGCATTGCAGCGCAGCATCTCGTTCCGCTTTTAAGGGAACAGGGTTACAGTCCAGTAACCCGAGACGCTTCCTGTCAAAAGCTACACTCGATGCTGCGTAGCATTACGCCATGGGGAACGAGAATACCAACGCCGCCAAGACTGTAAGTGTCTGGACCCCTCGGGTTGTGAAGTGTGCACAAACACAAAAGAGGTCTCAAACACAATTTTGGGATGATGACTCAAGGACATGCAAGCCCTGAGTAGCATGAACATCCAAGCTATAGAATCTGATGAATGTGTGCGGGAGGACCAGCCTGCCGCATCACAAACTTGCTGCAGAGGGGCACCTTTGCTAGAGCTGTTGAAGCTGCAACCCCTCTAGTAGAATGAGCCCTCACACCAATGGGCTAAGTTTGACCGCGCACGCATAGGCCAGGGCAATGGCATCCTTCACCCAACGTGATATAGTTTGTCTGGTAGCTGCAACCCCAGCTTGCAGCCCCGTAGCATATAAACAGCTGTTCGGACTTACGCCACTGGCTAGTGCGGTGGACATAAGTCTGGAGGGCACGTTGGACACAGTAAGTGAAGTCTCTCCTGCTCCGGTGTTATAAATGGCGGAGGACAGAAGGCTTCAAGAATGACCGGATTTAAGGTCGAGAATGGAACTTTTGGAAGATAGTTAGGTGAGGATGCAAATGGCTTTGACCAGCCCAGGAGCAAAGTCTAGGCAGGAGGGCGAAACTGACCGAGCCTGCAATCTCCAACCCTCTTGAGAGTGGTAATGGCCGCCAGAAGAACCATCTTTAGAGTCAGAAACTTGACAGACGCTGACTCCAGTGGTTCAAAAGGAGTGCTTACTAAGCCCTCCAGCACTATAGCTAGGTCCCAGGAAGGAACTCTAGCTCTAGTTTGGGGTCTCAACCCCGCAATCAGGGCGTGGCAAGCCGAAATGGCGGCCAAGAAAACCCTGACTGTGCTAGGATTAGTGCCCAAGGACAGTTTGTCCTGCAGAAACTCCAGCACTGAAACAATCTGGCAGTGGACTGGGTCTGCATGATGTGTAGCACACCAGGCATCAAAGACACGCCATCTGCAGGCATAGGCTCTCCTTGTAGAGGGAGACCTAGCGCTCAGAATAGTCTCTACAACAGGGGCCGGGAGCCCGACATCTCTTAAGTGGTCCCCCTCAGGGGCCAGACGTAAAGGTTCCAGAGCTCGGGCCAGGGATGAAACACTGTCCCCTGTGCCTGAGAAAGGAGATCCCTCCTGGTCGGAATCGCCCATGGCGAGCCGTCGAGGAGAGATATTAGGTCTGAGAACCACACTCTGGTTGGCCAACGGGGCGCTACTAGTAAGAGGCGCAACCCGCATTGACGGACCTTCGCCAGGACTCCCGGGAGCAGAGCCACCGGGGGAAATGCATAAAGGCAGTCTGGGCCACACATGGGCCATTGCGTCCAGACCCAGGGGAGCTGGAGGAGTCAGAGAGAAGTAGAGGGGACATTGTGCTGTCTGCTGTGAAGCAAAGAGGTTCATCTCTGCTTCGTAAAATCTTTCCCAGATTTGGCTCACTACCTTGGGGTGGAGTTTCCACTCCCCATGTGTCACAGCCTGTCTGGACAATAAATCTGCTCCCACATTCATGCGCCCGGGATATAAATCGCCCTGAGGGACAGGAACTTGTCCTGAGCCCAAAGCAGCACCTGCTGCGCTATCTTGTTCAAGCGGCACGAACGCAGTCCGCCCTGACGGTTTATGTAAGAGACCGCCGCTGTGCTGTCTACTTGTACTAGGACATGGTAGCCCCTTAGCTGCTGGAGGAAGTATTTCAGGGCCAGAAATACAGCCTTCATCTCGAGGCAATTGATGCGCCATGCGAGAAGATGGCCTCTCCATATCCCTTGGGCTGGACGGCCATCTAAGACCGCGCCCCAGCCCGTGAGGGATGCATCTGTCGTTAGCATCATGCGACGACAACATGGACCTAGGGTGGGACCCAAAGTGAGAAACTGGGGTCTGAACCACATAGATAGGGTACGAAGCCCTCGGCGCGTAACCCTTATTTGCTTCAGGGGGTTGGCCCTTGGATGAAACCCCCTGGCTCTGAGCCACAGCTGAAACGGTCTCATGTGCAGAAGGCCCAAAGGAATTACCGTGGATGCAGATGCCATGAGACCCAATATTCTTTGAAAGAAGTGCACAGTCACTTCCTGGCCTAGCCTGATAGCTTTCAGGGTAGTTAGAATGGACCCGACACGTGCAGGAGACAGATGTGCCTGCATCTCGGTTGAGTCCCAAACAACCCCTAGATATGTTGTCCTCTGAGCGGCCGAGAGAACGCTCTTCTCGCTGAGTCTCAAGCCTAGAGAGTCGAGATGAGCTAGGACGACGTCCCGATGTCGGCACTAGCTCCTGAGACTGAGCTAATATCAGCCAGTCGTCTATGTAATTCAAAATGCGGATGCCCTGGAGTCGCAAAGGAGCCAAGGATGCATTCATGCATTTTGTATATGTACGGGGTGACAAGGCCAGGCCGAATGGAAGAACCCGATACTGGTACGCTTCGCTCCCAAAGCGAACCTCAGGAACTTTCTGTGCTGTGGCAGGATTTCTATGTGAAAATACGCATCCTTAGATCGATGGTGACAAACCAGTCGCTTAATCGGATCTGGGACACAATCATTTTTATTGTGAGCATTTTGAATTTTAATGCTTTGAGGTAGCGGTTTAACCCGCGAAGGTCTAAAATCGGGCGCAGCCCCCATCTTTTTCGAACTAGAAAATACCGGCTGTAAAACCCGGATTGTCTGTCTGGTGGGAACACTATGGCCCCTTTGTCCAGCAGAACCTGCAGTTCCTGTGTCAATACATGGCTCGTTCCCGGTTTCACGGAAGTGGAGACCACGCCGCTGAAACGCCGGAGGACGATTGGCGAACTGAAGTCTGTAGCCTGGCCACAGTCCTTATTACCCACGGGAGATATTTGGCAGGAGCATCCATGCTGCCAGTTTCTCCGAAAGGGGCAGTAGTTTTGGCACGCCGGTTTTTGGGGATGTAAGACACCCGCCGTCCTGAACCAAGGCAGGAGACGGCCGGACACTTACAATTGCGCTGGAGACTGCTGCTCCCCGAATGCCAGTGGCGGCGGAGAAAAAAACAGCAGACTCCTGAGGGTGTCGACATGGAGTCTTTAGACTCTCTTGGATTTTGTTGCGCCCCACCCGGTGGGAGCACGCCGCGGCCATGGGCGCCAATTTCAGGGCCTCTGCTTCTTGGCGGAGATAACATTCCGCAGGTCCGTTCTCTTTTGAGCAGCGCGAGAATCCGCTCCCCAGTCCTTACGAGGGGGGGGGCACGATTCGCCACACTCTCCTTCTGGGCAGCCCGCTTTTCTCTGGAAGGGGCTGGACCTGGCCGGGACAGGGTGGCCGACGGTCCCGGCTGCTGAGCACGGCGAGGAAGGAACCTCACAAACACCTCCTCGTAGCATTTAGCCTCGCGGAACTTAGTGGCGACGGAGTCCACCACGTTGCCAAAAAGACCGGAAGGCGAGATGGGTGCATCCAGGAGGAAGGCGCGGTCCTTCTCTTTGATGCCCGTGAGGTTAAGCTACCGATGTCTTTCCGTCGACAAAGCAGACATGGAGCGCCCAATAGCGTGGGCCGTCTGCTTAGTTGCACTGAGAGAGAGGTCTGTGGCACGGCGTAGCTCAGAAAACGCGTCCTCGTCCACAGAACCCCCTGTGCTCAAATCTTTGAGCAGCTCAGCCTGGTATGCCTGCAAAACCGCCATGGTGTGCAGTGCTGCACCAGCCTGACCCGCCACCTGAAAAGCCTTCCCCACCAGTGATGACGTGAACCGGCATGGCTTGTTGGGGAGTGTAGGCTTTCTTAGGGAGGACGATGACCCGGGGGAGAGATAGCCCGCAGGCGTCTCTTCCACCTGGGGCATCGACCCATAACCCGCACCTGTGCGCCACGATAGTCGAATAAATCGACGTCGAAGGCACAAAAACACGGGACGAATAGGGCTTATTCCATGAGCGTGCCAGCTCCTCATGGAGGTCCCGAAGAAGGAGAGACCGCGGCTGTGATCCCTCCCCCTGGCCACCTGACAGAAACCTGTCATCCAGTTCAGAGCATTAAATACTCTAAACTGAATACTGAGTGGCCTCAGGAGCAGGGCAACCCAAAATAATTTAGGGGTGCCCTGCGCCCGAGGCCACCCAACACCCAGCCTCGCCACTGCTCCTGTAACCACCCTGAGCAGCTCCTCAAACGCCGGCCAGAGCGGGAAGAGCACTCGAGGCTGCGGCGCCCCAGAAGCCAGGGATGAGGCTTCATCGATGTGCTCATGGGAAGCGCCGAGCGCCCGCCCGAGCACAGAGCCGGTGTCTGCCCCATCTGGTGAGCGCGAGGACATAGGATCTGATCCCTGCGCCTCAGCCAGATCAACATTCAAAACAAAATTCATGCTGATCATCGTCAGCAATGTGCCTCTGCACGGAGGAACACATTTCTTACTGAACCCAGCCATGATACTTTTGTATTTATTATTTTATATATTTTCGTACTGGCACAGAGAGTAGGTTTGCTCACACTTCACACAATGCGATCTGAAGACAAAAAACCTGAGGACGCTCCCGCGTCATGTGTTATTATACCCTCTGTTCAGGTGCGCGCAATCACACAGCTGCCGCTGATGAGCTGCGTCACCAACAGAGGTATTATAAGCCAATTCTTGGCGTGTTTGACACACGTGCTTCACAACCGGTCACACAAAGAATGTTCCCCATAGCGTAATGCTACGCAGCATCGAGTGTAGCTTTTGACAGGGAACACAGAAACATCCACTGAAAACAGACTACAACAGACGAAACACAAGGAAACACAGAACAGACTCACGGTAGGGGTGAAGACGACCTGGCACCGAGCAGGGGAAAACACACAGGTTATAAAGACACACAACGAGGGACAGGTGAAACACATCAGGGTGGAGCATGCAATCACACAGGAGGGACAGACACAAGGCAGGAAAGTCAATCAAAGACACAGACAGGGTTAAGACATTTCACAATAAAACAACCAGGAAATCAAATACAATATTGAAACAAAATCAGATACACAACCCAAACTGGAAATCAGATACAATAATGAAACAACTCAGATACTTAAAAGAAACATAACATCAGAAACAAAACAGAGACAACACAGATACACTAACAAAACAGACAACTACAAAACCAGGTCAGGATCCTGACAAATTTTACCCCAAACATATGCAACCTCTGTCTTTCATTGTTCTCACAATCATGTTTAAGGCTTGCACAATTTTGCCCAGAGGGGCGTGGACAAATTCAAGGCGAGTGACAATCATGTGTATTTGTCCATACAATGGCCTGCTGTCACCTCTGTGTAGTCTTGATAATTAGCAAGTGATCCCATTGTCCACTTTTGTTTTGTTGTCAATGTTCCGGGTAAAAAAGTTGTTGTGTAACAGGAAATCAAAGATAGTTTTGATTTCCTATGGCAAAATCCTGGTTTAAGTTTAAGTCAGTTTAAGGTGCAGATGAATTTAAGGACACTTCAAGGAGTTTGACAAAGAACTGTCCCTGTCAGACTCCTTGACGACAAATTGAATTGTGTTATCTCTGTGGTTTAGGGCACTAAAGAGCCAAGTGCAGACATCTTGTTGAAGCATACAACATAGTAATTAGATCGATTCATAGTCTTTGAGCAGAGACTAGAGGCAGCAGATTAGATTCTCACTCGGCTCGTCACCAGACCTTTTTGCTAAAGCTGCAGAATCATCACTGTAAATGAAGTCTTTAGCTCCGAGTGCCTCAGACACATGAGTCCTCACTATTCCTCCAGTTAGCAGCCGCAAATGACTTTGAACAACCTATAAAAGTGTTTTTGATTTGAAAAGTGCAAATTGTATTATTTTGACTCTGCATAAATAAACTATTTATTTACTCATACTTTATTAAATAAAGTATGAGCTTTTTAGATGCATGGGGAAAAAAAGAACTGTTTAATCATTAACAGCATATTGTAACAGGCCTCATCTGTGAAAAAGGTGTCATCTAGACTATTTTATCAAGGAGTTTAATAGATGAGCTTGCTTCCAGTAAAGGGAGTGCTCCCATTGGTCTACACTGTTTTTTCAATACGAGCCCAGCCCTGCAGTAAATTTGGTCTGTATGTTTTACTTGAACTACCACATTCCATCCAAATCAATAAACACAAAGATGAGCCAAAACTGTTTGGAGCACATAAAGTTCCCTTTTCCCTTCTAACATCCCTCTGTTGATCTGAAACATAAAAATGCATAATACAGCAAACCCACATTCTGAATATTTGCATTGGTCAGCAAGAAAACCCCCATTTGAGATTTACCCTGAAACTTCCAAAAAAGCTGAAAAGAGTAAATGTGATCTTTTTACAGTATATGTCTAAATATCTGTCTGGATCTTTAAGAATGAATGTAATGAAGAGTGTAAAATTGAATCATCACTCATGAGTTTTGTCGCAGACATTAAGAATGTAAGTAAGTCAGTTTTCACACTGGCACTGTTTAGGTTGGCCCAAAGGATCGTTCAGCCGGAGTACGGTTCATTTGGGTCTGTGTGAATACAACAGCTGCACTCTGGTACACACTAAATGACTGTACCGAGACCGCTCTCTGGTGCGGTCCATCTGTGGGGGTCAGTGCTGTCAGCAGTGTTGGTCATCTTACTTCAAAAAAGTAATTAGTTACAGTTACAAATGACTTCTCCCAAAAAGTAATTGAGTTAGTAACTCAGTTACCACATTGTAAAAGTTACTCAGTTACTCAGCAAAGTAACTGAAGTTATTTTTTATGTTCTATAAGGGTATTACGTTCTATAACAGCTTAAATATCAAAGATGTTTAAATTAACTGAAGAATAAAAACACTAAATATAGTATTTTAGAACATTTGGTATTTATTTAAACTCAATAGATTGCAGTCTGCCATATGTTATAAATAAAAACATATAAAAAATAAATTGAAAATAAAATTCAATGGTAAAATTAAGTCACACAAATGTAAACTTGTGTAAAAAGAAACAAAGGGAGACCTGTCCATTAAGTCTGTACCTGTAAATTATTGCACAATAAACAGAACACAATCCAACTCTCTCTGTAGATTAACATGTTCATTCTCAAAGAAAATGAATAATACATTAATCTATTCTAAAATACTCCTCATCTAACAACTAAACCAGTTGTTGTTGCTGAAACGTAAAATCGAGCGGTGCTTGTTTTAACAGTGGCTCTGTCTAGGGTGACCACCTGACTATTGCTCTGTTGCAGGACAGCAGACCTGATTTTGCGGGACAATGCGGGACACGAGGGAGAGAAATTACTATTATTATACTAGGTGAATAAATATTGATTTTTTTATTAGATATCTTTTTGCAGTGATGTTAACATGTTTTAAATTGCTAAAAGGGTTTATAAAAATGTTAATGAGGGCGCTGACCGGCGCTGTGACACTAATAATATTTAATAGTAATATCAGTAAAAAAATATTTTAACAGCACGTGTCTATTCAATCCAAATTATTCAGTGAAAATAATAGTCCAATCGCTACAAAGCACATTTCCAAATAAGCACATAAATTCCATTAGGAAAGACTAGAAAGATTAAATGCGTTCTACCGGATTCAGTGCATCTTAAATTTATATTTTTTGTCTGATCTGGCAGCTAGTAGGGCCTTCTCGCTCATTATGTGTCTGTAGAACTCCTGGCAGGTGTAGCTGTAGTTCACTTTCACCAGGATTTCACTTTATGAGGTCCACAGTTGCGCGTTCCTTGTCTCTGTCCACGCAGCAGTCATGAGAGAAAACACCCTCTCCGAACGCATTGGTGACACGAATGCTCAGCCTCAAAGCCAAACCAGAGCTGTTATGTTTGGGGACGTGTCCAGTTTAAAGCTCATTTTTAATGCTTCCGCTTTTTCTCAGTGTTTATTTTCTAGAACTAATAATAACGGCTGCGCTGCGCATGTTCAGTGTTTTTAGACAAAATTAAAATGCGGGACACTGCTTACGACATGGACGCTGACAAAGCTTCAAATTTCGGGACTGTCCCGCATTTTGCGGGACAGGTGGTCACCCTAGCTCTGTCTCCTTCACTGGAACTCACGCAGCTGCCTTTGGGGTTAGCAGCAACAAGTGTCGTTAGCATGTGTTGATGTGAGGTGCTTCAAAGATTTGAGTTACTTGAGGCAGACGTGGATAAAGTCTTTTTTTCCTGGACATAGCATGTTACAGAAACATTCTTGCTTTTAATTTCAATTAACGAGAAGTAGTGCCGGTACTTCCAGTTCGAGAACGCTTCTCTCCATTGTCGCTGACGCTGTCTTGTGTTTAGTGTTAGTCAGACCAATCATCGCTTTTGCAGCGGTGTCATCATCCCCCCCCCCCTGCTCTCTCCAGCAGCAGCTGATGTGTCCCAAAGCATGACACCTCGCGTTTTATTCAACCAAATTGTAGTAACGCAACACTTTACATTCTCAGCAACGATAACGGCGTTACAACGATGGGAAAAGTAATTAATTAGATTACTCCGTTACTGAAAAATTAACACCGTTAGTAACGCCGTTATACTCTAACGCCGTTACTTCCAACAGTGGCTGTCAGTGACCAATGACAGCACTGGTAGTTGTCACATGGCGTATAATGCGGTGTTTGGGGTACGGTAAAAAGCAGACTTGTGAACACTAACCAAACTAACTAAAAAATTATACAAAGTGATCTAGTGCGCTCCAAGGTCGCGCCACTTTGGGCACCAACATGTGTGAAAAGTGTCTTTCACAATGACACTCTTAACCTGGCCTTTGTATCTAGCTGGTCTGGCTCTTTGAATCTGTTTCAAGAGTTGTGAGAGAGGAAGCAGAAGGTGACTGAAGTAGAGAGGCGGGAAAATAAACAACTCCATGAAGCAGAAAGAAGTAGGTAATAGAGGGACGCCAAGAGAAGGACAAAGAGGCTGTTTATGAAATACTTTTTTTATCTTCAGACATAACTCAAAATGAAACAATGCAGAGTACAGGGTTTATTTCAGGATAAGTGTTTGTGGTATTGTCTTCTTGTTGCTTTTCAAAGTGAAATAATCAGTGCTATGCTGCATTTACTACAAAGAAGGGATGCCAAGAACATTTTTTCTTGCCTAATGAATCTAAATTAATTTACGCAATCAGCCAACCAATGTTTCAAGTTTGTGTTGGCTCAGTCTGGGAACAGTAAATATTTCCTGTAGCTGTCTGAAAGGAAAGAGGTCCTTGTATAGAGAAACATGGCCTGTATGGAGAGCCACAGTTTACATTTATAGTAATCAAGATAAAGTCACTGTGTCCCCTTACAGTACAGGATAAAACCATATTTACAGATTATAAGATTCTTTTGAGAAAAGGAATTGTATTTCTTGTCATGCTAGATGTGACAACTTTGAACATGTTCAATAATGTGACTGAAGTTTTAATGCAAAACAGTTTACATTACATTTAGCAGACACTTTTAGCTAAAGCAACTTACATGAAGCTTCCATTCACCAGTGTTACAGCTGGAACACCACTGGAGGCAAGGGGGTTAAGTGTCTTGCCAAAGGACACAACGACAGTATGAACTGTGGGGAGAGCGGGAATCGAACCACCTACCTTCCGGTTGAGGGACAACCGCTCTACCACTGAGCCCCAGTTTATCTTATTATTCTAAATTAAAAGCTTTCAAAGAAGGTATCTGGACGTAGGTTTGAAGATGAAGACGTTTTGTCCCTCATCCAAGGGACTTTGTTTATTCCGAGTTCAACTGGTAAGAAGGTTTTATATCCCTCAGAGGGTCAGGCTTAACCTAGAACTACTGTGATTGGATGAAAGCTCATGAAAAACCAGGGTTTTAAGACTGGGCTGTGTTAGTGATGGTGGGGGAGTCCTTATGTTTCTGTGGACTACTCCCTTTAGGTGTTAATCTATTTTTTCTTTCTCTCTCTTGCTCTAATCAGTTGAACTCAGAATTGACAAAGTCCCTTGATTGAGGACAAAACGTTTTCACCTTCAAGCCTACGTCCAGCTGCCTTTATTGAAACATTTTCTTAAATATGTCCTGAACCTCAACAAACATTATGCTATGTGCACAAACTAACTGAAGAGTGATGATAAACCAATGTGGTTGTTGCTTCCACAAACAAAGGAGTTCAGAAGTTCAGAATGACTTTGGGTTCTGCATCTGCAGCTGTGCCCTAGATTAGTCTTCTGTTCACTACAACGGATGACAACAATAGTAAAACTATTAAAATGTGGTTATTATAATAGTGCTGATCAGAGTATGTGAGCGGTGCGGAGTGGGAGCGGAGCGAGGAGCGGAGTTGTGTGATTTTGCCAGGTGCGAGGAGCGGATTTTTTAAATGTTGGAGGGTTGTGATTTTCTCCCGCTCCGAAACGCTCCACTATCGCTCAATTACCAATCACGAGCCAGGAGTCCCAGGACCAACCCACTGTCAGGAGACGGAGGGGGACTCAAAATGTTTCTAATCATATTTTGCATTTGTTTACGCAGCACTGGAGATTTAGCTTCCTCGCTAATGTTCAACCAGCCAGCATTTTTTTTCTGTTCATAGGCCTATTTCTCAATATTAATATAGGCTAAAAGTTGGATAAAAGAGATCTTTATTTTTTTTGTTTGGCAATTTGTTTAACTTCATATTTTAGTTTGTGATTTATTTTATTTAATGTAATGTTTTTCGTTTTTACTACATGCATCTTCTGATCAGACACTGGTGTTATTAAAAAAAAAAAAAAAAAATACCCTGGAGCGAAAACGGAGCGAGACGTATAAGGACGGAGTGGGGGAGGGAGCGAGGAGCGGAAAATTGTACACCCAGAGCGGAGCTTGAGCGGAGTCATTATGAAATACTTTAAGTGTGGAGCGCAAATTCTTCCCGCTCAGCTCCGCTCACACACTCTGGTGCTGATGCTGTAATGATTAGAGTTTTAAAGGTCATTAATGAAAAGACAAACTTCCACCACCCCCTCACAAGAGTTGTTTCAAAGCTAGTATCTCTGACAATATGTGTGTCCCGCTGCAAAGATGTGACACTAACCACAATCATCTGTATCTCAATATATAACAGTGGTGTATTGTAGTTCTTGTCTTCAGTGAAGTGTTTTCATGTCTAAGTCTTCTATTGTCTTCCTGTGGGGCCTGGCCTCTGTGGAGAGCTCAGTGTTGTTCAACAGTGCTTTCCTAAAGAAAGCCCGACCCCACTGAGGATCAGGACACGGCGCGAGGGAAGGATAAGGGAGAATAATATGGGCTGGTCCGGAGCCAGCTCAACAAGGCTGTCAGGCTGAAGGAGCAGTGTGCCAGCAGTGACTCAGGCTCAGGGCTGGAAGGCGGCCAACACAATCACAGGCTGCAAGGAAAGAGTCTTCTAGAATAACGTTCTGCTCCCAGTGCTCTCATAGAGCTGTCAGCGAGCAACGAGCCCTTTCTCTGCCACTTTGGCCCGGGACATCTGACTCATACTTTAGTGGACTGTTTTTTTTATTTTATTTTTTTATTTATAGTACCATTTAGTAGCACTGCGATAACACAATATTTATTCCATGGTCTGGTTGAAAAACATGTAATAAATATTGTTGTGTAGTATAGTATAGTACATCTTTACATCAATACATACATACATACATTCACTCCCACAACTTGTTTCTAAGGAAAAACTTAACTTGATCTGAGCTATTTCTTTCAATTATTAAAGCAGTCTCAGCTTACTGGTCTCTTTAAATGGAAATATTGACTTCCATAATAAGTGTTTGGGCCTTAAAATAGCCAAAGACACGTCCTGACAGTGGAATGGAGCGAGCTATAAGTGTTAAAGCTCAGGACGATTTAGTATGAATATGGCTTCCTACAACCGCTGCAGTCTAGTGATAATCAGCTGTGTTTAGCACGAGCAGCTGTAGTCTTGGACAACCTGCAACATTTTGTGAAACATCAGTTAAGCACAGCACAGTTAGAAGCAAAACCACTAGCCTGAAGTTAGTTTTGTGTTTGAAATGTACATGCTCAGAAACCACACTACAGCATATACATGTTTTTTTTTTCTGGCATACTGGCCCATGCCCTGTTTCTATAATTAGGATCAGATTAAAACCAAACAAACCTACTGACTTGCATTATACTCAATATATGGATATTAAACACTGTTCTTTTTTGAGTATTTACAACTGAGAGCCCCACTCCAATAACACTGAACTGTCCCATTCTCACCTATGGGATACCTCCGTGACTACCTCTCAATGCAGGGGAAGGGGACAGAAACACTCAACACCCCCACTGCACCCTCTGGAACGTTTAGGATGAGGCGAGACAAAATAATTTCTCACAATGAAAAGTGAACATAAAACGGGCTGGAAACAGAAGCACATCCCAATCCTCAGGAAAAACAAAGCTTCAGATCTTTAATAAATCTTGGTGATGAAATACTGTTTTCTCTCTTTCTGAGTCAGTGTCCCGTGCTAGCACGGTAGAAACAATGAGGAAACTGGGTGGCAACTTGGTTTTAAATCAAATTAGCAGTTTGGAAGAGATTTTGACTCAATTGTAGCGTGTTGACAATCAGGGCAGTAACGTTTACCTTTAGTTTAGTTTATTTTCAAGTGTCATGGTTCAACTTTCTTTTTTCATGTGTTATAATTTACCAATGCTTTTTTTGTCTCTCTGTAACAACTGAGGTAAGCTAAATGTTCCATCTCCGCTGCTGTAGCTTTACATGCTTCTGCCAAACACTTTTGAATCAATCCATTTCCACACTTCTGCTAAAGTGATCTCAGGAAACCTTTCCTCTCCATCAAAATTCAGCAAAAACATTTGTGCAGTCCTTTAGCGTAAACACCACGTAAAGAGCTTGCCAAAGCTAAATGAGGAGCTTTGTTCCTTGACTTTCTATGTACACTCACCTTAAGGATTATTAGGAACACCATACTAATACTGTGTTTGACCCCCTTCAGAACTGCCTTAATTCTACGTGGCATTGATTGAAGAAGGTGCTGAAAGCATTCTTTTGAAATGTTGGCCCATATTGATAGGATAGCATCTTGCAGTTGACGGCGATTACACCACCAGCACCAGCCTGCACAGTGGTAACAAGACATCTATGTTCTCATTCTGTTTACGCCAAATTCTGACTCTACCATCTGAAGGTATCAACAGAAATCGAGACAGACCAGGCAACATTTTTCCAGTTTTCAACTGTCCACTTTTGGTGAGCTCGTGCAAATCGTAGCCTCTTTTTCCTGTTTGTGGAGATGACTGGTACCCGGTGGGGTCTTCTGCTTTGCTGCATACCTCGGTTGTAACGAGTGGTTATTTCAGTCAAAATTGCTCTTCTATCAGCTTGAATCAGTCGGCCCATTCTCTTCTGACCTCTAGCATCAACAAGGCATTTTCACCAACAGGACTGCTGCATACTGGATGTTTTTCACTTTTCACACCATTCTTTGTAAACCCTAGAAATGGTTGTGCGTGAAAATCCCAGTAACTGAGCAGATTGTGAAATACTCAGACCCGGGCCCGTCTGGCACCAACAACCATGCAACGCTCAAAATTGCTTAAATCTCCTTTCTTTCCCGTTGTGACATTCAGTTTGGAGTTCAGGAGATTGTCTTGACCAGGACCACACCCACCACTGAAGCAACTGTCATGTGATTGGTTGATTAGATTCTAGCATTAATGAGAAATTTAACTGGTGTTCCTAACAATCCTTTAGGTGAGTGTATTTATGATGTAATGTACTAAATTATTGCTCACGCAATTGAACATTTTGTGACATTTAAGTGCCACTAGCTGATTTTATTCTTTCTGTCCCGGGCTCAACCTCACCACTCACCACCAAAAGAAGCAATAGGGACATTTCCTATATTTTTTATACAGTCAGGTCCATAAATTTTGGGACATCACAACACAATTCTAATCTTTTTGGCTCTATACACCACCACAATGGATTTGAAATGAAACAAAGCTTTAACTGCAAACTTTTAGCTTTAATTTGAGAGTATTTACATCCAAATCAGGTGAACGTTGTAGGAATTACAACAGTTTGTATTTGTGCCTCCCACTTTTTAAGGGATCAAAAGTAATGGGACAATTGGCTGCTCAGCTGTTCCATGGCCAGGTGTGTGTTATTCCATCAATATCCCATTTACAAGGAGCAGATAAAAGGTTCAGAGTTCATTTCAAGTGTGCTATTTACATTTGGAAACTGTTGCTGTCAACTCTCAATATGAGATCCAAAGAGCTGTCACTATCAGTGAAGCAAGCCATCATTAGGCTGAAACCCTGGTGAAGAAAAAACCCTTCACAACAGTTGGCCAGATCAAGAACACTCTCCAGGAGGTAGGTGTATGAGTGTCAAAGTCAACACTCAAGAGAAGACTTGACCAGAGTGAATACAGAGGGTTCACCACAAGATCTAAACCATTGGTGAGCCTCAAAAACAGGAAGACCAGATTAGAGTTTGCCAAACAACATCTAAAAAAGCCTTCACAGTTCTGGAACAACATCCTATGGACCGATGAGCCCAAGATCAACTTGTACCAGAGTGATGACAAGACTTTACCTGTTTGCAAAGGGTAAGTACTTGCTTCCTTCAAAGATGATTTAAATCCCATACATTATAACAGTGTTTAACTAAGACTATAAACACAAAGAACTTAATCACAATACAAAAATACATTAAACTCCAAAATAAAATCCCAACAGATTTCCCCTCTACATGGTCTAGCCCATGACCTCCCCCTGAGGTTATAAAAATGGCCGACATAAGGCCCTTCCCCTCTTTGACCTACCATGTGGTGGACCAGGTAAGTTTGTAGATGAATGACTTTAACTCAAATGTATCAACTTTACAATAAATCATATTTAACAGAACTGTGTGTTGTGTGCTAATTAACTGAAGTACTAAATACGAACTAAACAAAACAAACCCGGGATAGTTTAGTTTAGCTGTATTGTTGAGATGGCATTGATTGTAAATTAACAAGTGTGAAATGAACTACATACTACTACATAAACTAAAGGTGAATTATGGGACAAACCCACTTTGTCACAATGTGACTGCTGACAGAAGCAGCAGGATGAATTCTGAAGTGTTTCAGGTAATCTGCTCATATTCAGCCAAATGCTCCAGAACTCATTGGACGGCGCTTCACAGTGCAGATGGACAATGACCCGAAGCATACTGCAAAAGCAACCAAAGAGTTTTTTAAGAGAAAGAAGTGGAATGTTATACAATGTCCAAGTCAATCACCTGACCTGAATCTGATTGAGCATGTATTTCTCTTGCTGAAGACAAGACTGAAAGGAACAAGCAGGAACGTCTCGGGTTACTTGACTGTAACCCTGTTCCCTTAAAAAGCGGGAACGAGATGCTGCGTAGCATTACGCTATGGGGAACATTCTTTGTGTGACCGGTTGTGAAGCACGTGTGTCAAACACGCCAAGAATTGGCTTATAATACCTCTGTTGGTGACGCAGCTCATCAGTGGCAGCTGTGTGATTGCGCGCACCTGAACAGAGGGTATAATAACACGTGACGCGGAGCGCCCTCAGGTCAACTTTGTCTGAAGAGCCCGACACGCCCAGTGCGGCATTGCAGCGCAGCATCGCTTCTCGCTTTTTAAGGGAACAGGGTTACAGTCAAGTAACCCGAGACGCTCCTCGTCAAAAGCTACACTCGATGCCGCGTAGCATTACGCCATGGGGAACGAATACCAACGCCGCCAAGACTGTGTGTCTGGACCCTCGGGTTGTGAAGTGTGCACAAACACAAAAGAGGTCTCAAACACAATTTTGGGATGATGACTCAAGGACATGCGACTCAAGGACATGCGAGCCCACAGTAGCATGAACATCCAAGCTATAGAATCTGATGAATGTGTGCGGAGGACCAGCCTGCCGCATCACAAACTTGCTGCAGAGGGGCACCTTTGCTAGAGCTGTTGAAGCTGCAACCCCTCTAGTAGAATGAGCCCTCACACCTATGGGCGTAAGTTTGACCGCGCACGCCATAGGCCAGGGCAATGGCATCCTCACCCAACGTGATATAGTTTGTCTGGTAGCTGCAACCCCAGCTTGCAGCCCCGTAACATATAAACAGCTGTTCGGACTTACGCCACTGGCTAGTGCGGTGGACATAAGTCTGGAGGGCATGTACTGACACAGTAAGTGAAGTCTCTCCTGCTCCGGTGTTGTAAATGGCGGAGGACAGAAGGCTTCAAGAATGACCGGATTTAAGGTCGAGAATGGAACTTTTGGAAGATAGTTAGGTGAGGATGCAAAATGGCTTTGACCAGCCCGGGAGCAAAGTCTAGGCAGGAGGGCGAAACTGACAGAGCCTGCAAATCTCCAACCCTCTTGAGAGTGGTAATGGCCGCCAGAAGAACCATTTTTAGAGTCAGAAATTTAACAGACGCTGACTCCAGTGGTTCAAAAGGAGTGCTTACTAAGCCCTCCAGCACTATAGCTAGGTCCCAGGAAGGAACTCTAGCTCTAGTTTGGGGTCTCAACCGCTTGGCACCTCGAATGAAGCGGGCAACTAGAGGATGTCTCCTATCGAGACCCCGTCAATCAGGGCGTGGCAAGTCAAATGGCGGCCACGAAAACCCTGAGTGTGCTAGGATTAGTGCCCGAGGACAGTTTGTCCTGCAGAAACTCCAGCACTGAAACAATCTGGCAGTGGACTGGGTCTGCATGATGTGTAGCACACCAGGCATCAAAGACACGCCATCTGCAGGCATAGGCTCTCCTAGTAGAGGGAGACCTAGCGCTCAGAATAGTCTCTACAACAGGGGCTGGGAGCCCGACATCTCTTAAGTGGTCCTCAGGGGCCAGACGTAAGGTTCCAGAGCTCGGGCCGGGATGAAACACTGTCCCCTGTGCCTGAGAAAGGAGATCCCTCCTGGTCGGAATCGCCCATGGCGAGCCGTCGAGGAGAGATATTAGGTCTGAGAACCACACTCTGGTTGGCCAACGGGGCGCTACTAGTAAGAGGCGCAACCCGCATTGACGGACCTTCGCCAGGACTCCCGGGAGCAGAGCCACCGGGGGAAATGCATAAAGGCGCAGTCTGGGCCACACATGGGCCATTGCGTCCAGACCCAGGGGAGCTGGAGGAGTCAGAGAGAAGTAGAGGGGACATTGTGCTGTCTGCTGTGAAGCAAAGAGGTCCACCTCTGCTTCGTAAAATCTTTCCCAGATTTGGCTCACTACCTCGGGTGGAGTTTCCACTCCCCATGTGTCACAGCCTGTCTGGACAATAAATCTGCTCCCACATTCATGCGCCCGGGGATATAAATCGCCCTGAGGGACAGGAACTTGTCCTGAGCCCAAAGCAGCACCTGCTGCGCTAGCTTGTTCACGCGCAGTCCGCCCTGACGATTTATGTAAGAGACCACCGCTGTGCTGTCTACTTGTACTAGGACATGGTAGCCCCTTAGCTGCTGGAGGAAGTATTTTAGGGCCAGAAATACAGCCTTCATCTCGAGGCAATTGATGCGCCATGCGAGAAGATGGCCTCTCCATATCCCTTGGGCTGGACGGCCATCTAAGACCGCGCCCAGCCCGTGAGGGGATGCATCTGTCGTTAGCATCATGCGACGACAACATGGACCTAGGGTGGGACCCAAAGTGAGAAACTGGGGTCTGAACCACATAGATAGGGTCAAGCCCTCGGCGCAGAACCCTTATTTGCTTCAGGGGTTGGCCCTTGGATGAAACCCCTGGCTCTGAGCCACAGCTGAAACGGTCTCATGTGCAGAAGGCCCAAAGGAATTACCGTGGATGCAGATGCCATGAGACCCAATATTCTTTGAATGAAGTGCACAGCCACTTCCTGGCCTAGCCTGATAGCTTTCAGGGTAGTTAGAATGGACCCGACACGTGCAGGAGACAGATGTGCCTGCATCTCGGTTGAGTCCCAAACAACCCCTAGATATGTTGTCCTTTGGGCGGCCGAGAACGCTCTTCTCGGCGTTGAGTCTCAAGCCTAGAGAGTCGAGATGAGCTAGGACGACGCCCCGATGTCGGGCACTAGCTCCTGAGACTGAGCTAATATCAGCCAGTCGTATGTAATTCAAAATGCGGATGCCCTGGAGTCACAAAGGAGCCAAGGCTGCATCCATGCATTTTGTATATGTCCGGGTGACAAGGCCAGGCCGAACGGAAGAAGCCGACTTGGCACGCTCCCGAAAGCGAACCTCAGGAACTTTCTGTGCTGTGGCAGGATTTGTATGTGAAAATACGCGTCCTTTAGATCGATGGTGACAAACCAGTCGCCTAATCGGATCTGGGACACAATCATTTTTATTGTGAGCATTTTGAATTTTAATGCTTTGAGGTAGCGGTTTAACCCGCGAAGGTCTAAAATCGGGCGCAGCCCCCCATCTTTTTTCGGAACTAGAAAATACCGGCTGTAAAACCCGGATTGTCTGTCTGGTGGGGGAACACGTTCTATGGCCCCTTTGTCCAGCAGAACCTGCAGTTCCTGTGTCAATACATGGGCTCGTTCCGGTTTCACGGAAGTGGAGACCACGCCGTTGAAACGCGGAGGACGATTGGCAAACTGAAGTCTGTAGCCTTTGGCCACAGTCCTTATTACCCACGGGGAGATATTTGGCAGGAGCATCCATGCTGCCAATTTCTCTGAAAGGGGCAGTAGTTTTGTCACCTCGGTTCTTGGGGGGGATGTAAGACATCCGCCGCCCTGAGCCAAGGCAGGAGACGGCCGGACACTTACAATTGCGCTGGAGACTGCTGCTCGAACGCCAGTGGCGGCGGAGAAAAACAGCGGACTCCTGAGGGTGTCGACATGGAGTCTTTAGACTCTCTTGGATTTTGTTGCGCCCACCCGGTGAGAACACCTCACGCCATGGGCGCGCCAATTTCAGGGCCTCTGCTTCCTGGCGGAGATAACATTCCGCAGGTCTGTTCTCTTTTGAGCAGCGAGAGAATCCGCCCTCCAGTCCTTACGAGGGGGGGCACGATTCGCCACACTCTCCTTCTGGGCAGCCCGCTTTTCTCTGGAAGGGGCTGGACCTGGCCGGGACAGGGTGGCCGACGGTCCCGGCTGCTGAGCACGGCGAGGAAGGAACCTCACAAACGCCTCCTCGTAGCGCGTTAGCCTCGCGGAACTTAGTGGCGACGGAGTCCACCGCGTTGCCAAAAAGACCGGAAGGCGAGATGGGTGCATCCAGGAGGAAGGCGCGGTCCTTCTCTTTGATGCCCGTGAGGTTAAGCCACAGATGTCTTTCTGTCGCAACCAAAGCAGACATGGAGCGCCAATAGCGCGGGCCGCCTGCTTAGTTGCACGGAGAGAGAGGTCTGTGGCACGGCGTAGCTCAGAAAACGCGCCTCGTCCCACAGAACCCCTGTGCTCAAATCTTTGAGCAGCTCAGCCTGGTATGCCTGCAAAACCGCCATGGTGTGCAGTGCTGCACCAGCCTGACCCGCCAGCCTGAAAGCCTTCCCACCAGTGATGACGTGAACCGGCATGGCTTGTTGGGGAGTGTAGGTTTTCTTAGGGAGGACGATGTCCCGGGGAGAGATAGCCCGCAAGCCGCCTCTTCCACCTGGGGCATCGACCCATAGCCCGCACCTGTGCGCCTACGATAGTCGAATAAATCGATGTCGAAGGCACAAAAACACGGGACGAATAGGGCTTATTCCATGAGCGTGCCAGCTCCTCATGGAGGTCCTCAAAGAAGGAGAGACCGCCGCTGTGATCCCTCCCCTGGCCACCTGACAGAAACCTGTCATCCAGTTTAGAGTATTTAGGGGGGCCCTGCTCCTGAGGCCACTCAATATTCAGCCTCGCCACTGCTCTTGTAACCACCTCGAGCAGCTCCTCAAACGCCGTGTCAGAGCGGGAAGAGCGCTCCGAGGCTGGGCGCCCCAGAAGCCAGGGATGAGGTTTCATCGACGTGCTCACGGAAGCGCCGTAGCGCGCCCGCCCGAGCACAGAGCCGGTGTCTGCCTCATCTGGTGAGAGCGCGAGGGGCATAAGACTATCTGATCCCTGCGCCTCAGCCAGATCAACACGCGAACCCCACGACCGAGTGGGGAGGCGGCTCGCTCCTCTGCAAAGAAAGCGAGCCGGGCACGTAGGATCTTGGCAGGCAAAAGATCACAGTGCTCACACTCCCAGAAAGTCCGAGGGCTGCGTGTTCTTCCCAAACACTCAAAACAAAATTCATGCTGATCATCGCCAGCAATGTGCCTCTGGCAAGGAGGAACACATTTCTTTCTGAACCCAGCCATGATACTTTTGTATTTATTATTTTATATATATTCGTACTGGCACAGAGAAAGGTTTGCTCACACTTCACACAATGCGATCTGAAGACAAAGAAACCTGAGGACGCTCCCGCGTCACGTGTTATTATACCCTCTGTTCAGGTGCGCGCAATCACACAGCTGCCACTGATGAGCTGCGTCACCAACAGAGGTATTATAAGCCAATTCTTGGCGTGTTTGACACACGTGCTTCACAACCGGTCACACAAAGAATGTTCCCCATAGCGTAATGCTACGCAGCATCGAGTGTAGCTTTTGACAGGGAACTGAAGACAGTTGCAGTAGAGGCCTGGCAGAGCATCACCAGGGATGAAACCCAGCGTCTGATGATGTCTATGTGTTCCAGACTTCAGGCTGTAATTGACTGCAAAGGATTTGCAACCAAGTATTAAAAAGTGAAAGTTTGATTTATGATAATCTGTCCCATTACTTTTGATCCCTTAAAAAGTGGGAGGCACAAATACAAACTGTTATTCCTACAACGTTCACCTGATTTGGATATAAATACTCTCAAATTAAAGCTAAAAGTCTGCAGTTAAAGCACATCTGTCATGGACCTACTGTCCGGAACAGGCAAGAGGACTCACTGTGCAGACCCCACAAAGGCAGATGGTTCACAAGGTTTATTGTCAGGCAAAGGTACAGAATCCTAATCCAAAAGACGTGGTCGAAAACAAGGCTCAGGTCGGAATACATTGGAAATCCAAAACGCTAGACACAAGGAATACATTAGAAAGACAAAACCCTGAACACACAGAATACAATACACTTAAACACAAGGAAAACTGACCGGCAAACTAACAACAGGAGTGACCCTGAACAGGGGAAAACACACACGTTATAAAGGAAACACAACGAGGGACAGGTGGAACATAATGGTGGCGGAGAAAGACACCAGGGCAGGAAGTCAATCTGACAGACACACAGGGGTATGAGACTTCACAATAAGTAACAGGAAATTATATACACTACAGAAACAGACTGACTACACAGAACATGAGGAAGGGCCATGAAAAATATCTTGTTCGTTTCAATTTCAAATCAATTGTGGTGGTGTCTAGAGCCAAAAAGATTAGAATTGTGTCAATGTCCCAATATTTATAAACCTGACTGAATATGTCGGACCGATGTGATCATTCAATTATCTCCACCTTTTTTGACATTGTGGTATTGCGGCATTGCATATTTAACTTTGTTTCACTTTGCTTTACTTGGTTATTTGGTATTAATAGTTGCCATTAATCCCCTAACATTGGTGACAACCAATGAGAGTGCTTCTTATTGAGGAATGAGTCTGTGATTGGCCAAAGACCCAGTATGTGCTGAACTTTCTCATGGTACACAGTGTTCTCACCAGCTTTTACAGTATTGCAGCAGTTTGTGCTATACTATAAAATGAGAGCTACATAACTTTAATATCACCCATTTACTACATGTCCGTTTGTCAAGTTTTTTGCATGGACTAACAGGTAGTGGTACAAACTGGAGAGGGGCAGGCTATTTTATTATTAGACTGGCGAAGGATACATGAGGCATTGGTGACATTGGCCTATGTGGTGCCCTAGGCGAGATTTTGTGTGCATTTTGTGTGCATTGTGACCAATATCACTTAGGCTGGACATACACCAAAACCAGGATTTGTACCCAGCCCAGCCCCGACTAACTATTATCCTATACAAAGAATAGAAAATTGAATGCAAGCAAAATACCCTTTTGCTTGCATTCAATTTCAAGGGCAGGGTTTACGGGCTTAATGTTAACCAATCAGAAAAACACCAGATGTGATAAGAAAAAAGTCAAAACCACACAAGAAGCCACGTTAGCGCCGCTAGTTAACATGAGCAGCAGTAGAGCGGACACCAGAGCAGTTTCATTGTTTTTTTACTTTGCTGGATATTCAAAACTGAGACGAGAGCAGAAATAAACTGCTTCTCGGTAGCAACGTGCGCCTGTTGAATATTTTGGACCAGCCGTGTGAGCCAAGTTACTTGTGTAGGACATTGCCAGCAAACACCCCCCTGCTGCAGACAAACGGCTTGTGATTGGTCCAGTGGTGGACGAAGTACACAAACCAAGTACTTGAGTTATAGTACAGATACACTAGGTAAAATATTACTTCAGTAAAATCCAAAGTACTCCCTTTTAGCTTTCCCTTGAGTAAAATTACAAAAGTATTTGCCTTCAAATGTACTTAAGTATCCAAGTACTATTATTTATTATGGCTATAATGCCCTTATAATTTTTGTCAGTCTCTTGCTTAAAATAATTTAATATGCTTTTTGCATGTCATAGATGTAATTGATTTCAATAAATCTAGTGATATATTTAAAAATTATTCTTAAAGTAGATCACTACGGAGCCTCAGACATGACATGCAGAAAAAAAATAAGCTAAATCGTGCGCACGATTTACTAATTCATTCCCTTTCAAAATCAGTTTCAAAGTTTCAAAATCATGCACATAATTTATAAATCGAGGAAGCGAAATAGTAAATTGTGCGCACGTTTTAGTAAATCAGTCTGGGGGAAAACATGTTAATGTTAAATCGTGCACAATATTTTTTTTCTTGCATGCCATGTGCAGGGCTCTGTACATCAGTCTTTGGAAGCTGAACTTTTGAAAAGAACAATCTTGGTTTATAAGCAGCACTCCACTCCACCTTTCAACTGTTTAGCATCATAAGCTGCAGATAAAACTAGTCAAAATTTAATTTATATTCTACCAAAAGTGTTAACATCAATCAACTGTCATATCACAAAATCGAATCACACAGTTTAAAATAAATACTACAAACGTTGGTGAAACAGCTAACTAACGTTAACTTAAACACAATGGTGCTACTGTTAGATTACTCAATAAAAAATGACCACCAGAATGAAAATGGCTTACTTCAATATGTTTCCTAAGATTGGAAGGAGAATTCCAGTACGAAGAAATTTTACAGTTCCGAGGCAGGCAAAGAAGGCAGTTGAAAATGAAGGACTCGTTTTTCTTTTCAACGACTTCAAAATAACACCGCGAATAAGGCCACGGATGTTGTGGCACTGGCACTTTAGATTCAGGAGTTTGTGATTGTTCCATCCTAATGAAGAGTGAAAACAATCAGCACTCTCAGAATGATATGCCGTTGCACTGACGCACTAAATAAGCGGTAACCAGAGTTACCAGACCAGGTTCAAAACAAACGCGCACTGTATCCTGATTGGTGGCTTGCCGCGTGATTGCCCTCTTCAGTTTTTTTCTATCCACTCATAAATAAATAATACTTAAATAAATAAGAAATACTTAGTAAAGTACAGATACTGAAAAAAACTACTTAAGTACAGTAACAAATTACATTTACTTCGTTACTGTCCACCACTGGATTGGTCTGTCCACTCTATCACAGATAGAAGGGATTCGCTGTGAGAAAGGGACTAGACTGCCCCGACGGTCTTGTATATCAGGCTATCGGCACACAGGTACAATACTTTACCAGTTGAGCTAAAGAGGCCACAAGTCAAGATCAAATTAAATAAGCTATATAATGGGATACCTTTGAAGTCAAGATTTTATTAAGCTAAACTGTGCTGTGAATTTGAAATATCAACAGAGGAGAGGGATAATTCAGTTTTTTCAATTCACATCATGATTTATTTGTAATGTTACCTTCACAGCTTTACTTTCATAACATAAATGAACAGACCAGGTTTTGGGATAGGCCTTCTATATGTGTTTAATCTTGAGTACAACTCTACAGCAGGTCTGTGAAGGTTCTCAGTCATCCAGGACATCTTGAAGAAAAGGTTAAAGCAAAAGCATCTGGACTCAGTTTTCAAGGTGAACTGAGACTTCATCAATTCTGAGATCAACTGGTAAGAGAGCTGAGCTTATATCTCTAGAGGGAGGAGTTTCTCCTGAAACCAAACCTGATGGACCAGGCTGTTGTAGTCTCACTGTACCATTCAGGTGTTGTTGTTGTGGACGGCAAAGTAAGAATTTCATTGTCTGTCTGTGCACATGACAATAAACAATTTGATTGATTGTTCTAGAGTGAAACTGTTTTGATTTAGGTTTCAGAACACTGTTGTAAATATCAGGCAGCATTAATCTGAGGCCACCTCATCTGTTCAAAGAGGGCTTATCCATTTTAACAAAGATGGCTTCCTTCACACCTCTCACAAACCATCTGGCCTCTCTGGCCAAAATTCCGGACTGTCCTCAAAGGAAAGCCCTTTCTCTTTGAGGTGGAGGTGGACTGCAGACTCAGCAGTTTTTGACGCAGCGTGTTCCCTGGTTTAAAGTGGACTGGAATGTTGTGTTTGTTGAAAATCCTTTTAAGTTTTTCAGATAAACCAGACACATAAGGGATAACTACACCCTTCCCTTTTGTCCCTGGTTCCTGTCTGTTTGGTTTCTGTGTCCTCTTGGTTTTGTTGAAAGTCCATTTGGGGTATCTACAGTCTCTCAGGGCTTTACAGATGTGTTGTTCTTCTTTCCATTTACCTTCTGAGGTTGTTGTTCTTGTTTCACTCCATTATATGTAGTTAAAATGAAGATTCTGGATTGAGATTCCTCTTACTAATTTAAAATTGTCTTAGCATTCCCCTAAGGACATTATTAATATAGATTTTAATCAGTCTATTGTGATTTTAGGGTCACTGTATTAAAATGTAAAACTTTACCCTTAAGATAGCAATAATGTAGTGTAGTGTTATTATCACCACATTTTACTGTCTTCATGAACAGTTACAATTATGCCACCACATCTTTGTATGAGACTGCCCTAAATGTTATAAGAATTCTATATCCTTATGTTATCCAGAGAGACACGGAGACAGATTATATTATAAAAAGCGAAAGGCCAGGTTTAATTCTTGCAAGAATGAAGCAAAGACACGCATGTATCAAAGGTACAGAGTGCGTTTTGCTTAAAGAAGTAAACAAAACATGAGATTTTATATCACTGCAGTGGGGGCTGTCAGTGGGAGGTGTATCTCTCATACACACTCCCCAAGGCCCCAGCTCCAGGTGCAGAAGTCCCTTGGCAAGCCATGTCTCTAGTTATGTCTACTGCATGCTTGGACTAGCATGGTGGACATGACATGATTTGACATGACCTGTAGAGAACTATGAGCACCCAGTAACTATAAACAATATAAACAATATAATAATAAAAATTATTATAACATTCCCCCCTCTTTATGCTGATAACCATTAGCATAAACAACCTACTAGCTTGAGTGTGAGTTGTAAACTATGACAGAAGCGAAAACCCAGCAGGGCGTTGACCTAGCCAGAAGAACATTTTGACCCATTGGTAAAATGACCTAAAGCTGGGAAAAACTCTTCTATCCACCCCTTGCCCCAAAGGCGGTGACAAAACACAAACATCAAGCATCAAACGTATGTAATCACTTCAAATGATTAACTTACAACACATGTCAAAACAAACATAACAAATGATTATAATTGGATATGTTTCAAATCAAATGGGAACCCACAGAGTAATGCACTGATTCTTCAAAGTCAAATTCTTTAAAGTCCATAAATCATAAATGTCCATAAATCATAAATCAAAACACAGTGTCACTCCAAAATAAAGTAGAAAAATTTGCCAGAGGTTGAGCTGGTCGACCCAATGGACTCAAGATCTCTGGCCTGTCCCTGCCTGTCCATTTCTGTCCCTGTAACGAAAAGAAAAACACATGGAGTGAGACATATGCACATTCATAATGATTAAAATCAATTCTTCTTGATCATAATAAATTCAATGAACCATACGGCCCTTAGGTCTGTAGTATGATCCGTCCTGGAGCTGTTGTCCCGTTGGTGTACATGCAAACAATAACGTCCCTCAGATATCAAAGTGTTCATCTGAGGTCAAAGCCTTGACCTTAGTCGTTTGGCAGGTGCATGTCCCGGAATGTTGACCCAGCAATGGCCACATTCATCAATCTCACCAACAAGCTCCGGATATTTTTATTTTTATTCGTTTTTTTAATGTCTAAAGGGGCTAAGAGAGTTGGTTGAAGGTCACCCAGGGTAAAGCAGGTACAGTGGAGTGGAGTGGAGTCAAAACTGAGCAGACAAAATTCACCCTCTAGTAGACTGAACAACGTGAAGATGACTGTCTGGAGAGCTTTTTGTAGGCTGAAACCGGAAATTCAAGCTAGGTGAATCTCATCAGCTGCAGCTCCCAGGAAATCTCCGCCCACTCACACACACACCCACACACACACCCACATGCACACACACACACACACACACACACACGAACAGAGGAGTGGAAAAAACTAATGGTACAGCCAGGGGTGTTACATCAGCATCTGGAGTTTTTTTTTTTTCATATAAAATGACGACAATGCTAATGGAAGGTGTTAAAACCAGCAGTGTAATTCTGGGAACCTGGTCTGTAGATAAACATCATAATCATAACAGAGCAAACGTATGGACCAGTGTGTGTTGGGCATTCCAGCGCAAACCTGCTCCACACGAGGCGTAGAAGATGCACCCGGGTGTAACGCACATTGGGCTTAAGTCTAACATTAAGTTGGTCGTTCAATTCTAAGTTGGACTTTTAGGCTACAACAAGGCGTACGGCCAGCTGGTGCACTCCACTCAGCAAACCAGAAAAGCTCACGTAGGATCACTCGTCACCAAAATGTGGTGTAGCCGAATGAAGAACCTACACAACGTGTATTGTGCAAAGTCTCCACCATCTCGCTTCTTCTTCAGTTTGCACCCTCTGTATGCATGTATCCAACTAGTGACCTAACATGGCATTAAAGAACACAACAATGGGATTGGCACAAACCAGACATAGTGGCACTGAGTGATGCCTGTTCTGATGCTTATGTATTTTGTGCCAGCAGACACATAATGAGAAGCACTCCAAGGTTTAACATTAATTTACAATAAAAAAAGTACTAGTGAAACAGCAGTTTTCTTGATGATGACTGTATCTATGTATACTTGTACTTACTAATACTATACTATTGACTGTATCACAGATAATGCCCTGTAGAAGTGTTGATGTCCAGGTAGAACCCAGGATATTTCCACAGTCAGTGATCACAATTGTTGACATTTTGTTGGAACAAATTGTCAAATCTTCTGTTCTTTTTTTTCTTAAATGTTTTGTACAAATGTTCATAAACAATGCATAACTTCACTAAATTTATATCATGCTCTCAGTTGTTTGAATAATAAATGCATAACTTCATGCAAATTCTGTAATCCCTGCTATCTCCTGCTGCCACTCCACCTTGCTCTTGCAGAAGCCTCATTCAGCGAGCCTCTCCTATGTACGACTCTTAGTATCTGCTCCTATATTCAGTGCTGTATACAGTGAGTGTTTACATTCAGGCCTCGTAGTGCAGTTTTGTAAACATTGCTTGTTATTCCTTATTCGTGTCCATAGTCTCTTTCTGAGGCTTAACTCTGCCTTTCTACTCGATTGACCAATGCCCCTTTACAAAGCATATGTACTGGACATCGTACAAATAAAGTCCTGTTAGGCCACACTCGCAGCCAATTGAACAGAACTTTGTGTTGTAAAAAGAGAGAGAGCTATAGAGAAATAAAGGAGCAACACAAAGTGTACGTATGTGAAAGACAAAGACATAAAGGTTTGGATTGTGTGGAGCAGCAGGGTTGATTGCTTTAATACACACTGGCAGTGAATTAAACAGTGGGAAGTGTTGTGTTGTATATGCGTACAGACTGCTGTGGGTCAACAGTCTACGACGAGATTCTAAATGATCATGGACACAAATGCTTTTTTATTCTTCCCACTCAGACAAAAAGTTTCCCGAGAACCCCGGCTCTGTTCCCACCAAGTGGTGTAGCACTTCAGTTTAATATGCATGGGTCCACGGTGTACATTTGAGGGGCCCTACATATGATAAGTGCAGTGGAAGTGTCACCATAGATTTTTAGAATCAGTGAATGTGCGCCAAAATAAGATATTGGGTATTCTTTTCATAGTGTCAAAATCAAGGGCCCAAAATTATTACATTTTATTTAAAGTAATAAATTCATCATATTATTGATTGTAAACCTTTAATATGTTTAAATGTATGCTTTATGGCACCGGTTCCCGGGGCTGAGGCAAATGACTGAAGAACTGAAGAGTGTGCTGAAGGAGCCTAAATTTTGCTCTGTCAGATACAATGAAGCACAGTCTCCGGCCACAATTTCAAATGTTCCATGTTCTTTTGTGGCAGAAAACAAAAAAAAGCCCTGCACTGACCATTAGATGTTTTTTCTAGTCCTCCACCTAAGTAACTATTGATACAGCACCACCACATGTAATTGAACTGAGTCTACCGGACTATAAAGTGTGAGAACAACCTAAGAAAGACCAATGAAGTGAACTAAAATTGTTACAGACGGAGAGAGATTAGTTTGTTTTGGACATTATGCATCAGCAGGTAGGCTACTGTGTAATTTAGCAAATACACGCTGGTGAACTTTGCGGTTTCTCAAGTCACAGCAATACACACGTGGACAAAAATGTTGGTACCCTTCGGTCAATGAAAGAAAAACTCACAATGGTCACAGAAAAAACTTTATTCTGACAAAAGTAATAATAAATAAAAATTCTATGAATGTTAACCAATGAAAGTCAGACATTGCTTTTTAACCATGCTTCAACAGAATTATTTAAAAAAATAAACTCATGGAACATCAACAAACTTACAGTACATTCACACAAGAGGACTGTGGAGGTTCTCAGTCCTCCAGATAGTCATTTACAGAGGTTCATACGTCCATAAGTACATTTTTGTTGTATGTTATTAACAACCAGCAGAACATGACATGAAAGATCTAGACCCTAACAAAAAAAGCCTAATATTCTCAAAGTGGTCTCAGAGTGGACCGAAAAGCCTGAATCTGGAGTTTCTACTACAAACCATGCTGTTCTCGATCATACTGTTGTGCTTGGTTTTCAATTGTTTTAACTGGGACTGGCACAAAGCGGATACAGTGACACTGGGTGAGGCCCTTTGCTGCTTGTGTATTCTGTTGCAGCAGACACACAATGAAAAGCTCTGCAACTAGGTTTTGGTTTTAAATTAAAAAAGTAATAGTAAAAAAGCTTGTGTGTGGTTTTCCCGCTGATGGATTTCTCCGTCAGAATGTATGAGGCTGGACTTTTTAAATTAAGGACACAATTATGTTATGTAAAGAACTATAAAAATAGGTCAGAAAGTTGGAGTTGAACAAATGTAGCTCTAACACTTCAAAGGTGCACACATCACACTGCTCTGAGATGATTGCAGTCTGTGCTTTAATAAAGTCAGAATGCAGACTGATGTGGGTATAGCTGTAAACACAATCACAGGGCATTATGCAATAACACTGCAATTTTCCTGTGAAACTGTGAGTTGGTAACTTTTCAATTGTTTTCAATTTAACATATTACTTCAGCAGCAGGGTGCTTATGTATTTACTGTTCATGCTGTGAGGCTAAGCTCTGGGTTCTCACCACATCTCCAACACTTAAACTTCAAACGTGAGTAAACGTAATCAGTTCATGTATGCCAATTATATATTAATTTAGGTTTATTCTGGCGGCGCTTCACAGTGCAGATGGACAATGACCCGAAGCATACTGCGAAAGCAACCAACCAAAGAGTTTTTTAAGGGAAAGAAGTGGAATGTTATGCAATGTCCAAGTCAATCACATGTATTTCACTTGCAAGACAAGACTGAAGGGAAAATGCCCCAAGAACAAGCAGGAACTGAAGACAGTTGCAGTAGGCATGTCCTCGGCATGTCCTCTTTTGGGTAGGAGGACCTGCAAACGTCACTCTGCTTTTCTCCCTTCATGCATCACACAATGCTTTCGCTGCTTGAGTCAAAAAATTTAATTTTCTTATTTAAGACTTAAAAACTGTTCTGGCTACAACGGGACACCCTACATATATAGACACTATTTTTCAGAGCTATGAAGTGTTTTAGTGTTTTTAAGGCTGATGGAGGGTATAGGTAATAAGCTTGTTTTATCTTGTTTTATAAACTACAGACACAAGTTCAGGAGATCAGGAGTAAAAACAACACTGACCATTAGAATTTCTTTTGCACCGGGTCTGTTCTTCTAACTTTTGTCCAAACTTAGTCTCTCAAATCCTTTCCTTTCGCTTTTGTGTTTTATCTGCCTTTTAAGTGTTTAGCAAGAAAAGTATCACCAAAATTGAGAAAACAGCTGCATTCCAAATTGCTTCTACAAATTGCTTTTAAATCCTTTTAGGAAAACCTGACTACTGTTGCAATCTTAAATTTTTTCTGAGCGTATCTCGTAAATACACTATATTGTACACTGATACAACTATTTTATTGAGGCCTAGAGTGTTGCAGACTGTGCTTTGTTGAACACACACATAAGCATAGTATTCAGAACAAGTATTCCAGTTCGGTGCCATTCGCTGGATGTCAGAATGTGGATGTGCATTCAGAGTCATGCACCAGTGGAATCTAACATTTTATTTAAAACAAGGAATGAGCTCCATCTGATTCTGTCTGCTTTCCAGGGAGCGACAGTTGCAACTGAGACTGTAAATACCGCACGCTGACATCTCCCGAGTCACAAAACGCTCTGTAATTGAAACTGTTTCTAACAATAAGCCCTAGAAACTGGATGAACATGATGGACCTTGTGCTGAAATGTAGACAATAAAAAATGGATGAGACCAGGGATAATCCCCTGAGAGATTCAATTACAATCTTAATCCACATGTTCAGCCAAGCAGACTGGGCAGAGACAAGTCACGGCAAGAAACTTTTGGGTACAAGGATGGTTCAAAAGGAAGGAAAAGAAGGACAAGGAAAAAGTCTTCCCCATATTATATGCATGTAGGAACTTTGTACTTGCTATTCATACATTATTTATGGAGCATTTGTCCTTTTTGTTATCTTACTCATTGATCCGGGATTGCATTTATACATGTCCCAACTCCATACATCTCTTACAGTACATTGGCACAGTAATATCTGAAAAGCCTTTTGGAGCACTACTAATTAGAGTAATAATGTACATGTAGCCATGGCATAAAGGTGAATCTTATAATATCATAAGACTATGGTGCAACGCAATCCAAGTAGGACTCAATTCTGAAACTGTCAGCAAATAAACCTATTTTCCACTGGGAGGGGATGGTGCAGGTTGGTTTTGGTGCAGCAACAGACGGAGCCCAAATTGTCCTCTAAAATTGTACCGTACACATTGGAGATGCCTCGGTCAGGGGTCCCAAGCTGGTCTGGCTTTATGGTAGGCTTTTGGAGATGGCATAGGTAAATCCTGGAGTCAGCTGATTGGACAACAGATAATCGTCACTCAAGTGAAAGTACAAGTAGTAAGAAAAAAACTGAAATGTTTTTTAAATAAATTACCCATGATTTTTGTTATAAAGGTCATATTCAAACACAGAACAGGCTCATGAGACAGTGTAGTATGGCTCGGGCTTCATGAATTTAAACACTGTATTTATTGTCAACACTGCATTAAACACAAGAAGAAACTGTGCCTCAGATATTGAGTCCCTAAATTATTGGAAACTGCTGCAGGTCTATGAATTTAATGTTCAGAAAGATGGGGATAAAGCAGAAAAAGTATAATGTTTACTGCAGCAGCTGTACCTCCAGCCTCTTGCTGCTAAGAAATTATTTGCACAATTACTTACATACTAGGGGTGTGCTCAAAATATAGATTCTTAGATAAATACCGATATAATAAAAAAAGATACAGTATTGATATTCTAGCCCTTAGTATCGATACTCCGCCCAGCCAGCGGCGCCCGCGAGTTTCAAAAAACTCATAGAAAATGTTGAAGGTTTTAGAAGCACCGTTGTCCCTAAAGGCAGATGTTTGGACACATTTTGGTTTTAAAGCAAAGGAAGGAAACCAAGGGATCGATAAAACAAATGCAATCTGCAAGCATATCCAGGCTTCTATACGCTACATCGGTAAGACAACTAACCTGTGTGCCCACCTGCAAAGACACCATGCAGAAAAGCTAGCTTCGCCACAGCCCCAAAAAACATGGGACCCCTTCACAAACTACTTTGGACAACACAACATCCAAGCTGCCATCTTCCTGATGATGAACGAGAGGATATATATATATATATATATATATTTGTGTGTGTGTTTGTTTGTTTTTTTATGTTTTTTAACCATGTAATGCTAATGTTAATGACACAGTGAAAGGGCTTGCCTGAAATAGTTCTTGAATTCTTCGAGCTTCTGCAGTGATTCTTAAGTATATTTCCTCTCGTTTAAGGACATGGCCTTTCACACGGGGGACCCAGGTTCGAATCCCCCTCGGGGTGCTATCCAGTGTGGGTCCTTAGGCAAGACCCTTCGCGCTACTGCCTACCTCATAATGATGAGAGACAATAAATGCTATGAGATGCCGGATCAGACGTCGCCCGGCCAAACAAGGTCTGCGTCAGGTGTTGGGGAACCAGAGCAACTTGATGACAAATGGGCTACTGGAACAAGACGGAGATGGGCGAGATGCGATAACAAGGCTCTGTTGGAATGCTACTATATATATATTTGTGTGTGTGTTTGTTTGTTTTTTTATGTTTTTTAACCATGTAATGCTAATGTTAATGACACAGTGAAAGGGCTTGCCTGAAATAGTTCTTGAATTCTTCGAGCTTCTGCAGTGATTCTTAAGTATATTTCCTCTCGTTCAAGGACATGGCCTTTCACACGGGGGACCCAGGTTCGAATTCCCCTCGGGGTGCTATCCAGTGTGGGTCCTTAGGCAAGACCCTTCACGCTACTGCCTACCTCATAATGATGAGAGACAATAAATGCTATGAGATGCCGGATCAGACGTCGCCCGGCCAAACAAGGTCTGCGTCAGGTGTTGGGGAACCAGAGCAACTTGATGACAAATGGGCTACTGGAACAAGACGGAGATGGGCGAGATACGATAACAAGGCTCTGTTGGAATGCTACTACTCCAGTAACCCTAGTCAGAGGGGTTACATGAAGAGAATGTGGGATGAATGGTTACTACGAAACCCACAATCCAGGCTTACATCGAAGCAACTAGTAGCTCAGTGTTTCAACATCCACAAGCGGCAGCTGCTATCACAACTTGAGATTGACGAGATACAACACAAAAAATGCTACGGCAAGGGGGAGCCAGGACGCAAGGTCAGAGGGAGCCAACAGGTGCTCCCCAACCGGAGATTGGGTATGAAGCCCCAACAATTGAAATAACGCTGAACGAGGCAGCGACTGACCTGAAAGACAAGATCATGGCGAGAATGAATGCAAGGCAACCCCGACGCCAATTACAACGGCTAAGTGAAGTACCATCAGAAAGTCTCCTAGAAGATGTGAATGCAGCATTGAGTGCGATCCCTACCACATCCATCACTGAAACCAATGAGCTGCTATACACCTCCGCAGCAGTGATCCTCGAGATGCTTGGCTATAAGAGCAACCATGGGAGCCATGAGAAACAGTACCCACCATGGAAACAAAGGCTGGAGGCTAAGATCAAGCAGACACGTAGAGAAGTAAGCCAACTCACAGAGGCCAAGAAAGGTGCAATGAGAAAGCGGGTACCCAAGAGGTACAACCAGATGCCCATACCTGAAGCACTTGAAACTGCCAAACAAAGGCTCCAAGCCTTGGCCAGCCGCCTAACGAGGTACACGAGAGAGAACGCCAGAAGAATAAACCGGCTGTTCGCAACTCAACCTGCAAAAGTGTATGCTCAATGGCAGGGTAATAACAGCAGAGCAGACCCTCCAAGGCTGGAAACTGAACAATACTGGAAAAGTATATGGGAGAGGGAGGCATCACACAACAGCGATGCACAGTGGCTGGTGGCTCTGAGAGAGGACCACAGCAACCTCCTGAACAGAATCCAGTTACCATCACAGCGGCAGACATCCAAGAAAGACTCTCAGGTATGAAAAACTGGACAGCACCGGGCCCTGACAGGATCCACCCCTACTGGCTAAAGAAGCTCACTGCACTCCACGGCGCCTTGCAGCACAAATGAACCAGCTGCTAAGGGATGGGGCGCACCCTGAATGGCTTACCGAAGGGCGTACAATCCTGATCCTGAAGGATCCCACAAAGGGTACAGTCCCATCCAACTATCGGCCAATAACCTGTCTCTCCACAACATGGAAGCTCATGTCAGGCATCATTGCGGATAAGATAAGTGGGCACATGGATCAATACATGAGCAAAGCACAGAAGGGCATCGGCAAAGAAACCAGAGGAGCTAAACACCAACTCCTGGTTGACAGAACAGTCACCCAAGACTGCAGAACCCGACACACCAACCTGTGCACTGCCTGGATTGATTACAAGAAAGCATATGACTCAATGCCACACACATGGATCACTGAATGCTTGGAGATGTACAACATCAACAGGACTCTAAGAGACTTCATTGCAAATTCAATGAGGCTGTGGAAAACCACCCTTGAGGCCAACGGCAAGCCACTTGCACAAGTATCCATCAAATGTGGCATATACCAAGGAGATGCTCTATCCCCACTGCTGTTCTGCATAGGCCTGAACCCCCTCAGCCAAATAATCGACAAGACTGGCTATGGATACCGACTCAGGAATGGGGCCACCATCAGTCACCTCCTCTACATGGATGACATCAAGCTATACGCTAAGAGTGAGCGGGACATCGACTCACTGATCCACACCACCAGGATCTACAGCTCTGACATTGGGATGTCATTCGGGCTTGAGAAGTGTAGTCGAATGGTGACGAAGAGAGGGAAGGTAGTCCACACAGAAGGAGTCTCACTCCCAGAAGGAACAATAGCAGACATTGAGGATGGTTACATTTACATTTTACATTTATTCATTTAGCAGACGCTTTTATCCAAAGCGACTTACATTACATTACCAGTGTTACAGTCACTGGAGGCAAGGTGGGTTAAGTGTCTTGCCCAAGGACACAACGACAGTATGAACTGTGGGGCGAGCGGGAATCGATCCTACTACCTTCCGATTGAAGGACGGCCGCTCTACCACTGAGCTACTGCCGCCCCAAGGTTACAAGTACCTTGGAATACCACAGGCAAATGGCAACCTCGAAGAGGTAACAAGGAAAACAGCAACTGCCAAATACCTCCAACGAGTAAGGCAAGTCCTAAGAAGTCAGCTCAATGGCAAGAACAAGGCACGGGCAATAAACAGCTACGCCCTGCCAGTGATCAGATACCCTGCGGGAATAATAAGGTGGCCAAAGGAAGAGATACAGATCACAGACGTTAAGACACGAAAGCTCCTCACCATGCATGGAGGGTTCCACCCCAAATCCAGCACCCTGAGACTGTACGCTAGCCGTAAAGAAGGCGGCCGTGGACTAGTGAGTGTGAGAGACACTATCCAGGATGAAACATCCAAGATCCACAAGTACATCAAAGATAAGGCCCCAACAGATGACGTGCTCAGTGAATGTCTCAGGCAATGGGGAACAGAGGAAGAGGAGCTGGAGGAGGGACCATCATGGGAGGACAAACCCCTACATGGAATGTACCACCGGAACATAAGTGAAGTGGCTGATATCAAGAAATCCTGCCAATGGCTAGAACGGGCCGGACTGAAGGACAGCACAGAGGCACTCATCATGGCTGCACAGGAGCAGGCCTTGAGCACCAGAGCAATAGAGGCCCAAATCTACCACACCAGACAAGACCCAAGGTGTAGGCTGTGCAAACAGGCCCTGAGACAATCCAACACTTAACTGCAGGGTGTAAGATGCTGGCAGGGAAAGCATACATGGAGCGCCATAACCAAGTGGCTGGCATAGTGTACAGGAACATCTGTACGGAGTATGGACTGGAAACCCCGAGGTCAAAGTGGGAAACACCTCCAAAGGTGATAGAGAACGACCGAGCTAAGATCCTGTGGGACTTCCAGATTCAGACTGACAGAATGGTAATGGCAAACCAACCAGACATTGTGGTGGTGGACAAACAGCAGAGGAAGGCCGTTGTGGTTGACGTTGCAATACCAAGTGATTGCAACATCAGGAAAAAGGAACATGAGAAACTAGAGAAATACCAAGGCCTCAGAGAGGAGCTGGAAAAGGCTTGGAAGGTGAAAGCGACAGTGGTGCCTGTGGTCATCGGAGCACTCGGGGCAGTAACCCCCAAACTGGAAGAGTGGCTACAGCAGATCCCTGGAAGAACACCAGACATCTCGGTCCAGAAAAGTGCAGTACTAGGAACAGCAAAGATACTGCGCAGAACCCTCAAGCTCCCAGGCCTCTGGTAGAGGACCCGAGCTCGAAGGATGAGAGACCACCCGCGGAGGGTGAAGGACAAAGTTTTATATATATATATATATATATATATATACACCAAATGTAATAAAACAAAATATTCAGTTCATAATTTCAAACTCATAATAGTATGTTAGAGCTTAAAAAACTAAATGGTTTCAAACATATACTTCATGTACCCTTTTTCATGTTCATGTTCAGACTGTTTACTTGGAAAGTTAAATGTTGACTTGTGGTAATTTCCAGGTTAATACAATTTGTGTACAATTAATCAGAGCACTTAAAGTATAGTATAGTAAATATTTAAGCAAAATGCACTTTGTTATAATGCACTTTTGTCTTCAATAAATTGAAGAAAAATGCAGAGTTCTGTTTGTTGAGTAAATGTGTTCAGCATTAACTAATTGGCTCTGGCCCATTTATTTTTATTGAATCGTATCGAATCGTGTCACATTGTATCAAATTGTATCGAGACATCTCTGTATCGAGGTACGTATCGAATCGTGACCTGTGTATCGAGGTATGTATCGTATCGCCGGGTTCTCCAAGGTATACAGCCCTAGTACATACAGTTGCTACAAAACATACGTATGAAATAAGACAATAATGTCCGAAAAGGAGTGTGTAGAAGTTTAAACTTTTATAATCCCACCCCCTTACAATTTATAATCAAAGACAATAACAATTTTAATGATAATTAGTAAATAAATGTTATTGAAGTCCCTCCTCAGCCCCGTACTAGTGATGAGTCGTTCATGAACGATTCGTTCTTTTTGAACGAGTCTTTAATATGACTCGGGAACGACTAGTCATCTCAGAGAGCGAGTCGTTCATTTTTATGTAGACCCGCGCATGCGCATTGCACCACATCTCATACAGGAAACAGAAAGGACTCATTCATCTCCCAAGTCGTTCGTTTCGTTCGTTCGTTCGTTCACCAAGTCCCAGCCCCATAGAGAAAGAGTATGCAGTTACCGGAAACAGAAAGGAACTGTTCATCTCCCGAGTCGTTCGTTCGTTCGTTCCTTTCTGTTTCCGGTGAGCGAGCGAGCGACGACTCGAGATGAACAGTTCCTTTCTGTTTCCGGTAACTGCATACTCTTTCTCTATGGGACTGGGACTTGGTGAACGAACGAGCGAGCGAACGAACGAAACGACGAACGGCGAACGGCGACTCGGAGATGAATGAGTCCTTTCTGTTTCGGACGGACGGATGTATTAGCTACAGCTACATAAGGCTGTCACGGCCCAGACCAGACATGTTGACGGAATTAATGCTAAGCTAAATATGAAGTGACAAAGGAAAACAACTATTTGGATTAAGAGGTGAGTTGAACTCTCTGCCTGAAGTAAGCTGCAATTAATTTATAATTTATTTTTCAAAGTTTGGCCATAAATGCATTAGCTTATAGTTATTATAGTTTTTATTCCAAAAGTACTAAATGTATTAAAAATTGTAATATGTAACATTTTAATTAGATTCTGCTGAAATGAGCAAATGAAAATGACTTGAAAAGATTCGTTCATTTTGCTGAACGAGACTTAAAGAACTGAGTCAGTAAAATGAACTGAACTTCCCATCACTACCCCGTACCGTGTGGAAACTATACATTCCTTTGAACTGGGGAGTATTTAAACATTGCTTTAGTGCCCCATTCCAATCCACAATTTTAGCCCACAGACAAACCCATAGTTTTCCTGGTGCTTTGTACAATCTCCATCTATCTTCTACCGCTTATCCGGGGCCGGGTCGCGGGGGCAGCAGTCTAAGCAGAGATGCCCAGACATCCCTCTCCCCAGACACTTCCTTCAGCTCCTTCTGGGGGGGATACCGAGGCGTCCCCAGGCCAGCCAAGAGACATAGTCCCTCCATCGTGTTCTAGGTCTCCTCCCGGTGGGACATGCCCAGAACACCTGCCAAGGGAGCCGTCCAGGAGGAATCCGAAACAGATGCCCGAGCCACCTCAGCTGGCTCCTCTAAATGTGGAGGAGCAGCGGCCCTACTTTGAGCTCCTCCCGAGTGACAGAGCTCTTCACCCTATCTCTAAGGGAGCGCCCCGCCACCCTGCGGAGAAAGCTCATTTCAACCGCTTGTATCCGGGACCTTGTTCTTTCGGTCATGACCCAAAGCTCATGACCATAGGTGAGAGTAGGAACGTAGATCGACAGGTAAATCGAGAGCTTTGCCTTACAGCTCAGCTCCTTCTTCACCACGACAGACGGGTACATCGACCGCATCACTGCAGAAGCTGCACCGATTCGTCTGTCAATCTCACGTTCCCTCCTTCCCTCACTCGTGAACAAGACCCCAAGATACTTGAACTCCTCCACTTGAGGCAGGAGCTCTCCACCAACCTGAAGGGGGCAAGCCACCCTTTTCCAACTGAGAACCATGGAGACTTGGATGTGCTGATCATCATCCCAGCCGCTTCACACTCGGCTGCAAACTGAGGTCCTGGCTTGATGGAGCCAACAGGACAACATCATCTGCAAAAAGCAGAGACAAGATCCTGTGGTCCCCAAACCGGACTCCCTCCGGCCCCTGGCTGCGCCTAGAAATCCTGTCCATAAAGATAATGAACAGGACCGCTGACAAAGGACAGCCCTGCCAGAGACCAACATGCACTGGGAACAGGTCTGACTTACTGCCGGCATCCCTCTGTGACCCCTCTGTAGTTGGAACACACCCTCCGGTCCCCCTTCTTGAAAAGAGGGACCACCACCCCGGTCTGTCAGTCCAGAAGTACTGTCATCAAACGCCACACGATGTTGTAGAGGCGTGTCAACCAAGACAGCCCCACAACATCCAGAGACTTGAGGTACTCAGGGCGTATCTCATCCACCCCGATGCCTTGCCACCGAGGAGCTTCCCAACTACCTCAGTGACTTCAGCTTGGGTGATGGACGAGTCCACCTCTGAGCCCTCGGCCTCTGCTTCCTCAGTGGAAGACGTGTTGGTGAGGTTGAGGAGATTCTCAAAGTATTCCTTCCACCGTCCAACAATGTCCCCAGTTGAAGTCAGCAGGTTCCCACCTCCACTGTAAACAGTGTTGGCAGGGCACTGCTTCCTTCCCTGAGGCGCCAGAAAGTTTGCCAGAATTTCTTTGAGGCCGACCGATAGTCCTTTGTACAATCTGTATTTTGAACCTCCTGCTCAGTGAAAAGTCTTTGCTGGTTGGTAATAAGTTATTTTTTGCTTTGAACATTATTATTGCAGTGTAGTATTGAAGCTTTTGTGGCACTTTGATGAAGTTTTTTTTTTTTTTATATGTAGCAGAATTTTTTTTTTATATTTAGCAGATGCCGCTCTTTAAGACCCAGGTCATTGAAAGGGTTACACATAACAAACTGTCCCATACTTACTCATTGCATATCCTATCAGCAGTGTAAACAAGACTACAGGTGCATAACACTTTGCATATGGTAAATGGTAAATGGCATGCATTTATATAGCGCTTTTTTGCACCCTTCTCGGGCACCCAAAGCGCTTTACATCGTGCTTCCACTCACCCCATTCACACACATTCACACCTGGGGCAGACAGAGATGGGGGCTGCCGTACAAATGGCGCTCAACCTTCTCCCACCACCACCAAACACACCTCTACAGTCACACACATTCATACACCAGTGCTACGGACACTGGAAGCAAGGTGGGTTAAGTGTCTTGCCCAAGGACACAACGACAGTATGAACAGGGCAGAGCGGGAATCGAACCGCCAACCTTATGGTTATAGGACGACTGCTCTACCACTGAGCCACTCTGCCCCATATAACTAAGAATACTTCCCTTTTGAGTCAAGAAGTACTATTGTCTAATGTGCAGTTACTTTTTGACGTTTGATGTTTCTTGCATGGTTGGATTTATTTGATTTGGGAAATGTCATAGCCTGCCACAGTCTTTCCTATAATTGCTTTTAAGCCTGGAGGAGTAAACATGAACACCCCTGCACACCCTGGGAAAGGCACCACCAACCAAAGCAAGAAGCTGCCTAAACCTGGAGTCACCCACAAAGACAGAAAAACAATAGTGAACTGCTGTGTCTGTACACACCAAGTCAAAGATGAGTCTTTCAAAGTGCACAGCCACTAAAATATCTTATCTTTCATGTGGCATTTTCAAATTAAGGTGTGCCCAACTTCAAGGAAAGGAGTTAGCAGCATGTCACACAGTGCCGATGACACAAACAGGGACCAGATAACTCCCCAAAACCCTCTCCTGGAGGTTAAGTACTTTCATGCGGTAGGGGTAGGAAGAAGCAACAGATTGTGAATATGCATGGGCACCTATCATTATATTCAACAGTATTCAACAGGCACATTGTTCCACAAGGCTGCATCCTTGTTTACATCATATACACGAGATTTTGTCAACCATCAGGAGAAATACGCAGATGATAATGGGGCATAGTCCAGAGCTGAGATCAACAGATTACATGTGTCCCAAGACGACTCAGTGATTGAAGATGCAAAAAAAAATATTTTTATATGCTATATGTTTCGAATGTGTCCAGGCCGCCTTCATTTCTTATTCTTTCTTACAATCTGTTGAAATTTTAAGAAGAAATTCTTAGTTGTCATAAATGCAAATCACAACAAACAACTCAAGTCAAACAAACACGTGGTAGTCCATACAACAGACTTAAATTAAGTCCCTTTTATCTATCCCTCCTCTGCAGTCAAATTCAAATCTGTCAGCTACTTCTACCTTTACAAACTCTATCCCTTAACTTTTTGCCATATCCATCATGTCGCCATGTTTTTAATACTTAAAAAAAAAAGGCAAATGCATTTATGGATTGTTCTATCAGAAGGCAGTAGGAAAAATGGCACAAATAATGTTTTTAATCTACTTCCTTTGTGAAAGTGTCCACTTCAGCATCTTTGGGCTAAACAATAAGATAAATCAAAGCTCTAATCCAGTGTGTGTGTCACGGCCCAAACAAATGCAGTCTTTATCTGCCTCTCTCTCTCCAACTACACAGACGAGCCATCTTTTTCAAAATCTGGATCAAAAGCCATCAAGCCTCCCCCTCACCCCACACCAAGGCTCCCTTATAAACTGTACTTCAATTAATGTCAAAGGGAAAAGGCTCTGATGAAACATTAGCTAAGACTGGGGAGAAAAGCTTTGATGTTTGGAGAAGCCTCAAATAAGTCACAGGAAACTTTTCACTCATGCAACAGAGCATTTACCGTTTAGTTTCTAATAATAATATTAATAAAGATTATCCTGCCGGTTTGTTTGCCAGGCAACCGGAAAACGAACTGGCCGAATAACCTTAAATGTCACACCAGTCATTTACTTTATTTCTAAATCACTTTCCTAGATCAGTATTAATTATAATTAATACAAGCAAGAAGAAATATAAGCAAAAATCCAATGGCAACTGTGTTTACAGCCTGGTACAAAAGATGGCTTGGGTCTCTAGAGCTAAGTTTATACTACATGACAACTCTGGGGTGATTAATATATCTGAAAACTATTGTTTTGTCCATAAGCAGCAGTCAGAAAAGCCCAGATGTAATCAGCATTTTATTGCCCTATGGTAAGACCAATATCAGTAAATAGGGGGACCAATGGACACACCCTATTTATATACAATCTATGGGTATATCCTCCTTTGTCAGATGAACACATGCACAATCATGCACCACCATGGTCTCCCTCCCACAGGGACTACACCTGTGTTGGCAGTTCTCACAAACAGTGTCTGCATTGTTTCAATTCAATTGAACTTTTCTCATACAACGTACCATAGAAGATTCTATGGAAAAGTTCAGAAACAGGAAGTTTCAAAACAAACTTCTTGACTTTTGACTTTTAATTTGAGTAATTATTTGTGTGATTTATGCTGTGTTTAATCTGTTTGATGTCTTCTGCATTTTTATTGTACTGTGTTTTGTGTTTTTGCGCTTTTATTTATTTGTGTACAGCACTTTGGCTGACTGCACAGTTTTAAAGGTGCTTTATAAATCAAGTTGGTATTGTATGAAACTTTTTATTAAGCATTTACGTGGTTGTATTTAGTTGTGTTGGTATTTGTTTGTAAATAAAAAAAAAACAGGAACACTGCTAACACCGCTTTTAGTACTGTCCCTGTGTCTTTGTCTCTGAGCAGAGGGGTATACCTTTATTCCCCTTCTGACAATGGAAATGCCTCTAAAAAGCATTTCTCAAAAGCATGTCTATAAGCAATTCAGCCTTTCTCATTTAGCTCTGAACAAATGTTCTATATTTTTCTGTTCTCCCCTCATCTGTGGTTCCAGACTTAATTCTGTAAACATTGCAAAAAGAATGAGTGTTAAAGAGTGACGCATTTGAAAGTATTGACACAAGATGCAGATTGCCTTGTGTGTCATTCCCCAGTGAGTAAAACATAGGCTGGGCAGGGGGAGGCGAGTGTGTGTGGGGGTGAGGGGGCAGCTGCTCTCAGACAGACTAGTTCTGGTGTGACAGGCTGAGTGTAGGAGGCAGTGCAGTGTGAGGAACTTCTACTTTCATGCCTCTGTGCTGCCGACAGCTGGGGCTCCAGGCTTCACAGCTGCTGTCGTTTCATTGTATCTCAGTGTGAACAGTAGTAGGACACGCCGTTGATCCAATGTGCTGTCAGTTTGAACTTTGTGTGACATTTTCCAAACTAACAAAATGCTTTTCCCTGATCACTAAAAGTCAGTTTTAGTTTGTAATGTGTCAACATCATTCCACGAGCACAGACAAAAGACTAGCTTGTTTAGGATCCATCAGGATCAAGCAGCATAGCCACACATATGGTTTATGTATCGTCTGGGGAATAATGGAAACAGAAAGCAGAGATTGTTCAGAAGTTGATTAAAACAGCCGTTATGGATGTTATCCTGTTTGACAAGTCTACATTCTGGTCAATAAAGTAATTTATTTTTTCAGTACAGAGTGACCACATGTAGTAAAGGCAACAAGGAAAGGGCACAATTCTCTATAAAGTTCTGAAAATACAGCCACTGGAGGTACTAGGTGCTCACACAACAAGAAAAACGATGCAATGTGTAGCTGTGTCACAATAGTTCAAAACACTATTGAAAAACACATTCTCTCCAACAATGCTCAATTTGTTCACCCTGAGCTGTTCCACAAGAACAGGTGGTAATAGAAATTCCAGGGCTTCCCTGGATTTTAAATGACTATTTTTCCAAGATACAACAGCAGCACAAGCAACATAAGCAAAGAAGTGTGAGTGTGCACTAAGAAAACTTTTATGACACTAAATAACACAATCTGAGAGTGTCTTTGCAGTGACATTAACATACTCTGTAAATTCTGACTAAAGTGGAACATAACAAAAAAGGCTGATGTTCTAGCATTGGTGTCCTCATGTCTCTGCTTAGCGTTGAAATCCCAGCTCGAGTCATTACAGCTGAAAAGAGACGCATTAAGGTCAAAGTGTCATGTATCGACTGGAGACGAGTTCAGTATTATCTTACACTGATATTGGATCAAAGTGGTGCAGTGATGCGTAGCTTCTCCGTACATACTGCTGTAAGCTGAGCGTTTGCTGATAGCGTATGCTGAAGTGCTGAGCCGGCGTTTTGCAGTTTGTCAGGTCACATGTCGCTGTTGAGACTAATAATCAGGTGAAATGGCTCTTGTGTGTGAATATGAGATAGAACAGCTCGACTAACACAAAGGCTTATGGAGCAAATGGAATCTCTTGAGCACCAGACGCTGAGACTAAGCAGCTAATCTGACAAGCTGCGACACAATGTACTTTATTTTAGCACCACATTGGAACAATATGTTCTTAAGGGGCTTTAAAAATCCTCTTTTTTTTTTCTTTTACTTAAATCTTTTGTAAAGGAAGCAGTAATATTGAAACTGTGAGAAGAAGGCTAATCTGTGGTACATGATGTTCAGAGTCTAAATCAAACAAGAACATCTGGGGTGAATAAGTCAAAAGACTCATCAATCTTCACAAAGGATCTGTTCTTTTTCTTTCTTTTTTTTTTTTTTTAAACAATACTTAAATACGTAAATGTTGAGCAAAGTGGCTCAGTGGTATGAGCATTCATCCTTCAACCGGAAAGTAGGTGGTTCGATTCCCACTCTCCCCACAGTTCATACTGTCGTTGTGTCCTTGGGCAAGACACCCATTGCCTCCAGTGGTGTTCCAGCTGTAACACTGGTTAATTGAAGCTTAATGTAAGTTGCTTTGGATGAAAGCGTCTGCTAAATGTAAATGAAACTGAATACATTTTCCCTTTTTTTTTCTTTCTGACTTGTAAACTTATTTAGGAAAGTTATTTGGATGATGGATGCAACAACTGCTCACAGCACTTCTTCAGAGCAGGCCAGCAACGACACTAGCCCTGCAGGGATATAATGGCTCATAGTCAGGTTAAGTTCCAGGCAGAGAAATGAAACACAACTTACTGACCAGTCAGCAACGAGAAATAAAATGTGGTTGTCATAGAGAGAAAAAGGTCAACAAGTACAAACGTAGTGTGAACTAGTGTCACTGTAAAGTGTTGTTGTATTGTAAATTAGAAGTTTAAATACATAAATGGCATTGTATATAAAACGTGTTTTATGGTCAGCTTTATGTTGAAATCAATGGATTAATAGACTTAGTTAGTCTTTGGCTCTTTGTGCGGCATGTTGGCCGACTTGCTGACACTCCTGCCTCACAGCAAGAAGGTTCTGTGTTTGATTCCCATCCAGGGCAAGGCCTTTCTGTGTGGAGTTTGCATGTTCTCCCTGTGTCTGCGTAGGTTTTCCCTCACATGGGGCCAGGACTGACCTGCAAAAGAGATTTGTAATCTCACTGGGACTTTCTTAGTTAAATAAATTTAGTCTCTTGTGCTGTTTGTTTTGCAGGAGTTTAATGTACTTTCTTGTTTCCCTAATGCTAACTCTCTCCCATATGTCGCGATGATTGCCATGTCTGTCAGTCTGCCCCAGGGCATGTGTGTATGTACTGTAGCTTACCACCACCAGTGTGTGACTGTGGAGTGAATGAATAATGTGAGCGCTTTGAGTCACTTGGGAAGGGATGAATTGAATATGTCAATGTCAATGTCAATTTTATTTATATAGCACCATTTCCACAACACATGGTTGACCAATGTGCTTTATACAAAACACACACCACAATTATACAGTAAAAGAGAGATTGAAAATTTAAATTTAAAGAATTAAAAAGTACCATAGACAGACTCATGTCTTAATGTTTAAGACATGATTTAAATCACTGTAACACTCATTAGGAAACGATTGGCTGGACTTTGGTTCAGTTTGAGGCCAAAGATCAGCTGTTAGGTCCAAACCATTGTCCACTGGAGCTTTCGCATTTGAAGATTTGTTTCAAAGAAAACATGAACGTCCAGACCAAACATTGCAGGTGTAAAAGCATCCATAAGTTTATATAGGTTTATGAATAAATAAACACTGTATTTAACCATTGAAGAAAAGCAAAAAAAAAGCAAAGGCATCTTGACTAGGTTTTCAAGGTGAAGATGTTTTGTCTGTTATACCAAGAGACCTAGAGAAACTTCAATTCTGAGATCAACTGTAAGAGAGCAGAGCTTTATCTCTAGAGGGAGGGGTTTAACCTGAAACTAAACCTGATTGGACCAGGCTGTTCTGGTCTCATAGTCATTGGGAAGTGTGACTCTTGATGTGAGAGTTGTTAAAGGCTCAGGAGAGTCGTTAGTGACACTGTTCCATTCAGGTGTTGTTGTTGTTCTAGAGTGAAACTCTTTCGATTTAGGTTTTTAACAATTGTAATTCTTTCACATCTGTTCTAAACAGAAAATGTTATAATGCTCATAAAGGTGCTTTACAAGAAAGAAAACTTTATGAAAAAGAAGAAAATGTTTTTATAGAGCACTTTTTGTACACACGTAACTCCATGTGCTTTGCAGAAGTGACAAAGAAAAGATGAACAAAAAGTAATAGCAATAGTAATTTTAAATGAAATGAACTTGACATTTCTTGGGATAGCATCAGCACCAGTAATGTGGAAGGACGGGGCTTACAATGAGTCCACTAAGATATTTAAACATCACAGCACACATCAACAAGCCCCATGCTTTATAAATTATGTTAATTACACAGTCGGTGCTCTGTGTGCCGTGAACAGGAGTGTTTTTGTGCACGTTTGTCATGTCTGCAGTAAAAAGTCAACCACTTAGAGAGTGCCTGCATCAGCATCGACAGTGGAGAACAGCCATCACTCTGTGATCCACAAAAAACAGTATTCTCGGCGTAACTGCGAAAAAAGCACACATAATGATCCGCAGAATGAGAACACAAATAGTACATTATTAGAACAGATGTGCTGTATCATGCATTAAGACCTGTCACATGCTGTGATTTATACCCGTGATTAGCAGCCATTTGTCCGCACTGCAGGAAACAGGCTAAAAAACATCAGCAAACTATCAGGTTTCTAGCAAAGAGTAAAAGAGTTACACAACTGCAAACTGCCTCTGGGGAATAAAAACAACACTGAAAGGCATTTCCACCCATTGTGCACCCCCATGCCATTTATGAACTATATATATTGTGCAGCCAAAACAATAAACTGCTATATGCTTTATGCATTTGGATTGTTTAGTCTCACACATAACTGTCAAAGTTAGTTAAATAGTATTCATATTAAAAAACAAAATATTTAGATGCCTGTAATGTTACATGGATGATAATCTTATCAGCTCCATCACAACAATAACATACAGTTAATATAAAACCAGAGAGACCAGGGTTGTGGAAAATCTTGTTTGCTCCTTGATTAGGTGAAAGATAAGTGTGAAACTAAAGACGCTGAGGGATCACCATACAGCAGCCAGCCTCAATTAATTATCCAGGTGACAAGAGTTTGTGGCACATTTGCCGAGGTGTGTCCACCAGTCCCTCTGAGGACTGTGTGCAAACAAACTTTCTTCATGTCCAATTACACGTTCTCCCTGTATCTATGGTTCATTAGAGTGACATTTGTCAAGGGATTCCAGACAAAGCTAGGGAAGAACAAGCTGTGGTCGTTTTTTTGTCAAACCAACACTGAATCATCTGTGGTTACCTCACAAAATACACATCAAACACAATCCATTTGGTCTAGTCCTGCGAGGACTTGCAGTCTGGTTTTGTCATTCTTTAAAGCTGTGTATATGATTACTATTCTACTGGGGTTAAAAGTAGGGCTGGGCGATATGACCTAAAAATAAAATCTCCGATTTTATTTTTTTTAATTCGATTTACGATTTTTTTTCCGATTCCCCTACTTATTAAGAAAAGCAATAAGTATAAACGGCAGACAACTTAAAGCAAATTTTGCTTTTATTTAAAAGCAAGAAAAATGTAACCCCCATTTCTGGGATGAATAATAAATAAATGAACAGCCTCTTGGTACTTGCGGCTGGGTAGCTCATATCTGGGGTCTAAGGTTTTAATCAAATTAATAAACCCAGTCTTCTCCACTGTATATATGGGTACCATGTCTTTGGCTCTGTGCAAAGTGACCGCTTTAGTGATTGTTCTCCACCGTGCCCCTTTCCTGTCATATGCGGTGCCGTGTGAAAAGGATTCGGCTACAGTTAGCATTTTTCATATTCGGCTGGATGTCTCATGTGTTGGAATAGGTTTGTGGTGCTGCTGCCTTTGACTGCGATGGGCTTTAGGCAAATGTTGTAGCGTGAGGTCTCTTGATCCACGTCTGTCGCAGTAAACCCATACCAGTTCCAAACAACAGATGATGATTCCTTTCTTCCTCTTTTTAACTTGTTGTAAAGAATTCTGCTTACGTTGTCATCTACAAGCTGTGCCAGTGAGAGTGTGAGGTTATCGCTGTTGGCAGCATGAGCACTGCCTTATCACTACACTGACCTTACTGACCTTGAATGTTCACTTACACTATATTGTCTATTTAAATGCCATGAGAGAATTACAGAGGAGTGGTTCATAAATGCACTCCATATGTAGCAGAGGTAGGCTCCTCTCACCTTCAGTGTGTATCTATTTACTCCTGGATACTCAGGTTAATGACTGCTGGGCTGTAACACAAGTTGTGATATGTGTGTTAATGATACAATTACTATTGGAGTATATGAGAGCAGATTTGCTTGGACATGACTTCTTTGGGTTGGAATGAAAAGAACAGGCTTTTGCCTCAGGTCAGTTTAATATTTACTTGAAATTGGACTCAGAGTCAGATGCACTGCACTTTGAATGAAAAAAACCTCTGGTCTACCAACCTCTTTATTACCTCCTCTAACCTCTGGTTAGAACGGTAATAAACACTGACATTAAGCTAATAAATGTCAGCATCCATTGACAACGAAAGTGACTGGCTTTGAGGTTGGATCCAATTGGTTTATTGCATCAGAAGAGAAAGCAAGTTAGTAGTTAATTTTCAGATACAGGTCAGATCCACCAGACCATGCATTGTCCACATTAGGAGAAGTAATGATTAACCAATAATTAGATAATTGTCATATAGAATGTGATTCAATCCCAATTTTATCAGCCAATTAATTCTGCTGCATTGTGTAACATTAGCCCGGGAAAAAAGGGGTGACCGGTGGATTTCTCCATTGTGTTTTATTGTGTGTGGTGGCTGAAGGTCCAACAAGACATCGGGACTGCGATTGGAGGATCATTCCATTTATTCTGACAACCTGACAACATGAAAATAAACAACAACCAGTATGTGCCGTTGGATCCCTAGTCCAATCTACACAAAATATACAGTAGTACATGTATGAGTGTACCAACAGTCATCGTTAATACAGAGGAGATAAAAATATAGACATAAGAAATAAAAGGATGACAATGGATTGTAAACTGACCTCTTCCCTTTGGAACATAGAGTTGTGCTCATAGGTTTACAAACTCACTGACCTTTTATAAACACACACTGATTACAAGCAAACACATCACAGGTGAGGAGGGTTACCTTAAGTAGACATTCCAACCCGTTTGTGTCACTTGTGCATGTTATCAGGCCAAAATCACCAGGATATGTAAACTACTGATCAGGGTCGTTTGGGTAGTTTCTTTATTGTTTTAAAAAAAAAAAAATTCAGTTTTTTGACAATTAATGCCTTCACCCAACCACTAACTGTGGCACAGTGGGTCAGTGGTAGAGCGGTTGGCCCTTAATCAAAGGTTGGTGGTTCAATTCCTGCTCTCTCCACAGTGTGTTGTGTTGTTGTGTCCTTGGGCAAGACACTTAACCCACCTTGCCTCCAGTGGTGTTCCTGCTGTAACACTGGTGAATGGAAGTGTCTGCTAAATGAATAAATGTAAATGTAACTACAAGTGAAAGAAATGTTTTTGTTGTTACCATTCATATTCTCAGAAAAATGGCCCTTAAACACATCTGCACTTTTAAGTCTTGTCTTAAATATTGTAGCGTATGAGCTATGTTCATATATTAGATATCAGATTAATTTTAATAATTTTATTTATTAACTTTGATATTAATATTAATTTATTAGAATTAATTTCTGATTAGAAAGGGGCACCACTTTAGTTTTTAACAGGTCCAGAGAAACTGTTTCGGTTTTGAACATTTCTTAATATAAACAGAGAAACATTAATGTCTTCTAGGTGATTTTATTAAAAATTACACTGTTATAAGAATTCTATATCCTTATATTACCCAGAGAGACACGGAGACAGATTATATTATAAAAGCTAAAGCCAGGTTTTATTCCTTGCAAGGGAAGCAAAGTACACACGGATATATCAAAGGTACATAGTGCGTTTTGCTTAAAGAGGTAAACAATACACGTCGTTTTATACCCAGCAGTACACAATGTTAAGGAGGAGGAGGATGTTCACTCCTACGCAGTCTGCGACCTAGGTCGTGATGGCCTGCATGTCATAGCATGGAGCAGACAGAAGAATCATATCTAAAACTAAAACATAGACACTAAATGAAAACACATACAATTCTTATAACATTCCCCCCTCTTTATGCTGATAACCATTAGCATAAACAACCTACTAGCTTGAGTGTGAATTGTAAACTATGACAGAAGCGAAAACCCAGCAGGGCGTTGACCTAGCCAGAAGAACATTTTGACCCATTGGTAAAATGACCTAAAGCTGGGAAAAACTCTTCTATCCACCCCTTGCCCCAAAGGCGGTGACAAAACACAAACATCAAGCATCAAACGTATGTAATCACTTCAAATGATTAACTTACAACACATGTCAAAACAAACACAACAAATGATTATAATTGGATATGTTTCAAATCAAATGGGAACCCACAGAGTAATGCACTGATTCTTCAAAGTCAAATTCTTTAAAGTCCATAAATCATAAATGTCCATAAATCATAAATCAAAACATAGTGTCGCTCCAAAATAAAGTAGAAAAATATGCCAGAGGTTGAGCTGGTCGACCCATTGGACTCAAGATCTCTGGCCTGTCCTGCCTGTCCATTTCTGTCCCTGTAACGAAAAGAAAAACACATGGAGTGAGACATATGCACATTCATAATGATTAAAATCAATTCTCTTTAGCATAATCAATTCAATGAACCATACGGCCCTTAGGTCTGTAGTATGATCCGTCCTGGAGCTGTTGTCCCGTTGGTGTACATGCAAACAATAACGTCCCTCAGATATCAAAGTGTTCATCTGAGGTCAAAGCCTTGACCTTAGTCGTTTGGCAGGTGCATGTCCAGGAATGTTGACCCAGCAATGGCCACATTCATCAATCTCACCAACAAGCTCCGGATACATGGAAATTAACACAAACAAACGTTATTAGACATGGAAGTGCAACAACAAGTACATGTACTGTATCTCAATACAGATTCTAAAATCCCATTAAATCTTCCAAATATGTTTTAAAACCAGGTCAAAATTAATTTCTCTATACCAGAATACTCTAATTTCTCTGTTAGAGTTTGAAGTCCTTTCTCAAAGACTTTAGTTCTGCTGTAACTAGTCCTGTGTTACTTTGGAGGAAATCCTGTTGTAGATCCCCCCTCTTCAGCTAAAAGCATGCTCAGTGCTATTTTGTTCTGTCCAGTCCTTGGACCAGTTTTCTCTCATTTCCAGTTTTAATTAACAGTTACAGCATCTCTCGTACAATTCATAAACCTTTGTTGGTTATAAATATACTTAATTTAATTCACATTTTCATAAATTGTCTCAAATGGTAAAAATTCAAATCCTAATGCTAATTAAATTTTAGCCTTATATTCATTAAGGACACCTTCGAAGTACACCTCTGTCGTCAATGGGGCTCTCAAATGAACCTGAGGGAGCTGCTGTTTGGCTCCTAAAGTGTGAGTTTCCACTCACGATGTTCTCCGTCACATTGTATGTGAACACAAATAAAACAAGGATCCTTTAAGGACGCATGTTTCCGGTCAGCAGGCAACGCTGGTCTAATGGTCTTACTTTCACAAAACCTCCAGACTTCTGCTTTGCACTGCACCTGTCCCTGATCTCTACGTTTGTCAACTTCAGAGTGATGTCACAGGAAGTCATGTGACCCACGTCACTAGCCCTGCTCACAGGTGTACTTCCCTTCACAGGTGTAAACCAAGATGATATAAGTTCAAAGAACTATGTTAATATTAGCTCTTACTGGTGGTGGCTATATTAATTGTCAAAACTCCTTTTCTGAACTGGTATACTTGTTGTAGTTGGCTTCCATCCAAATAAAGAACAAACAAACAAATCAGAACGTTCTCTGACATTATAGACCCATAGAAAGTGCCTCCTAGGTTTTCACAAACGAAACCATAAAAGCCCTTAAAATGATCAAACCATAAAATTGAAACAGCAGATAAACCCTGTTTCCACAGATATGGTCTGCTGGAAATCTACTTTAATCTGAAAAGGTTTAATCAGACTAAACAGTGCTTCTCCAGAAAAGTCCTGTCAACTTTCTTTATTTCATTATTTGATTTAAACTTTTAACTGTATTAAACCCTGTTGTTTCAGCCTCATGCTAACCATTAGGTTAACCAAGCATCCCTTCAGCACTTTAACACAGCTTTGTCTAAACCTTCATCTCCCCCCTTTTTGAGACGTGGGACAACCATGGCTCAAAACACCAGAAAAATGAAACAAAAATCAAAAATAAAATCAAAACAGAATGTTTTTTTCCAATTACCACCTTAAATTGTTATTTCATTAATCAGCATTTCTAATTATTCATCTTCTTTATGTTTTACAAATAGCATCACTTTTGTTTATGTTATATTTAAAACTTAACTTTGTTTAGTTCAGTTTTAATTTTAGTTACCATTAGTTGTAGGTCTTTACCTGTAACTGTAATTGGTATCATCCACAATTTGATAAATTTTAACTCAGTTGATGCAAACATAAATAATTTATATAGATCAGAACTGGTTTCTCATGATCTATTTTCACAAACCTTTAAACATTCACCTTCAATTTACAATTTATTTCACATGTTCTTTTAAATTAGAATATTCTCAAAATATTGTTTAATTTACCTCAAATTACTTTCTTTAGAAAGAAAACACATTTTTCTCTTACTTCAAAACAAAATTTCTTAATCCCCCTTGGGTTCAGACCCCCCTCTCTGGGGTTAAACCAGTAACAGCAGCATGTCCCAGCTGCTTGAACACACCACAAAGCCTCTGTTCTGTTCACACTGCTTTCCTCTAAAACACCATCATCTCCGTGATTGTCGTTTTTTAAAAAGAAAGACCAAACATAAAATCAACAAATTTCCTCTCAAATTCTGCTTTATTTTTAAATAAAATTCCTTTAGTATTGTGTTCAGTATAGATTTGTTCTATACTGTCTCTGTAAAACTCAGTTTTAACACCAGGTGCTTAATACCATAAACCAGTTTGTTTTTGTATTTTTCCCATATTAATTTAAATGTAACATAAAAACGTTTTATCAATTACTATTTTCATGTTTCCACTAATTTATCATTCAGATGTCACATAAAGAATTCACCTCACTCAATGTTAAACAGAACCTTTAAACATTAAATGTAAAATCAAATTAACGTGTCTCTCTTTATTTATTCAAATTCACCAAAATTGTAATCAGTAATTATCATTACTGTTCATTTAATAAAAGCAACATCTCAACCTCTTTTTTTCTTTTTCTTTAGGTTACAACGACCTAAAGTTTGATCAAAACCAAAACAAAACTTAACGTCTGTTCAAAAGGACCTTGTGTTAGTCCCAGTACTCAAAAAAAAAATCTAAAATCACTTCAAACAGTGATAAAAACCCAGCGAGCCATTGGCATATGCTCTTAAACTTTAACAATTCACCTTGTTAGTTTAACAATTATCTTTTATTTACTTATTTCTCATTAACTCTCAATTTTTCAAATAAAACCTTTAAGATCGTTTTAACAGTTTGAACTGTTTTAACATAGATATGTTTTTAATCACCAAAACCAGATTACCAATTTACATTACAGTTTAAATCTTTATTGTATAGACTATACCTTAATTATAAAGTACCAAAATAAATAATGATTATTATTTATTTTGAACTATCTTCATTTCAATTCTCCAATTACTTAAACTTTAAGTTTTTCTTCTCAAAAACCACATTCAATCTCATTCATTCAATCGTTTAGTTTACCAAATCATGTTTCATAGATTCAATAAAACTCAAAAGTGGACTTTATTCATATCAACAGACCTGTCAGAAGGTCAAACAGTTTTCATAATTAAGTATCATAAACTTTATTTAACACATCAGTTCAGTGCAATCTGTTTCTGTCACTGACATTTCTAACTCAGCATTTTTCTCAACATTAAAAGTTTGTTTAATGTAAAGGCTCCTACAATGTCTGTGGAGCTAAAAAAAACAAAAACCAAAACATTTCTAGCTCTTGGGAGCAAAAAGGAGGGTGCTGTGAAGCTCCTGTTACCTTGACTTGCATAGAATGTTATCTTGTGTTTAAACATTCCCCGTGAATCCAAACAGTGGTTGCTTTGAATCCACTTTCTCCAAAACTTTGTCAAAACCAAACCAGAAAAATACATAAATGTTTCTTTTCTTTACTTAGATTTTGGTAACCTTGTTTTCTTTTAAATGTGAGCAACTATAAAATTATATTATCTTTATAAACTTACTCTGCACAATTCAACTTTTCAATATTTAAATTCTTCCAATTACAAAGTAATCAAGTGTTAGATCTTTAACTTCTTCAAACCTTTAATGTTCACACGAACGTGTCACATAAAATACAAAACCAACTCTGTTCTTTAACAGAATACTCATTATTTTCTCTCATAAACCAAAAGCACATCCTCTTCTGTAGATGTGTGTCTCATGTGTCCGTGTTTGTCTCTGTGTCTGTCTTTACATGTGTCTTTATGTGTGTTTATGTGTTTATGTACCTGACATGTTAGTTGAAGTGATCAGTCATGAGGTCATCTCCTCGTCTCTCGTCTGGACCCAGTTTCGACCTCCCCCCTCTTCTGCTCTCCTCTCCCATTGCCCTCTCGTCTGTCACGCCCACCTCCACCTCGCTCTCATCTCCATGGCAATTGTGCATTTTTCATCAGAGAAATACATTACATTCATATTAATTTCAAGTTTCATCCAATTTACAAACACACTACAAATACCCTTTTGGTCAATCTCAATAGATCAAAATTTAAAACAAATGAACGTTTGTCGAAACGTTGAATTCGTTTATCTTACCGCTTCCGTGTTTGCTGCTGCAGCTTTTTTTCCCTTTTTTTTCAGCCGAAAAGGAGCAGGTGGGTGGGGTGCAGAAAAAAGTTCAGAGAGGGCACTGTTTTCCGGAGCGGAGGGAGGAAGCCGATACCTAGAGGCTCCCAGAAACATTTAAACAAAATACAAATGATTAGTGTTTTTTAAGTACATGTGTACTTCTTTAAAATCTCTTCTCTACTTCTCTGTTTTTTCTCAAACTAGAAAAATATCTTATGGAAGCTACCTTTCTCTCTCATGTTGTTCAAACTTTCTCTAAACAAAAACATACTTTTGTTCTGATTCACATCATTAGACTCATTCTCCATCCAAATCAATAAGTGAATAACATGATGGATAGAGGAGAAGGATTAACAATACATGAGATAAACAGGTATAAACACAGGGATAAACATTTGCTTTCAGAGGGTTTGTGAACCAAGGGAATGTTTAGACATGTTAGATTAGATTAGATTAGATTAGATTCAACTTTATTGTCATTACACAAGTACAGGTACAAGGCAACGAAATGCAGTTTAGGTCTAACCAGAAGTGCAATAGCAGCAAGTGCAGGATATATACAATGGTTGCATACGTGCAGGATATGGAGATGTACAGGATTTACAGGTCATATGTACAATGAATATAAATATACAGATGGTTATTACTATAACAGGTGAGTGTGTGCCATAAATATAATTACAGGTGTCTCTTCTCTATAAACAGCATTTACAGGTGAATATGTACTATAAATGTAATGTAATACACACGCACACTCACACATACACACATACACACACACACACACATACACACACACATACACACACTCACTCACATACACACACACATACACACATACACACATACACACACACAAACACACACACTCACACATACACACACTCACATACACACACGAACACACACACACATACACACACGAACACACACACATACACACACACACACACACACACACACACTCACACACACACATACACACACTCACTCACATACACACACTCACTCACATACACATACACACACTCACTCACATACACACACTCACAAACAAGCACACACACACACACTCACACATACTCACACATACACACACTCACATACACACATACACACACACTCACTCACATACACACGTACACATACACACACTCACACACATACACACACACAAACATACACGCACACACACACATGTAATATACAGATGTCTCTAACTATAAGCAGAATTTTACAGGTAGGTGTATACAATTGTATGTTAGCTTAAGGTAAGCAGTAGATTTAAGGTAGTGCAAACAGTGAAATGTAAACAGTTGGTACTGTATGAACAGTTGGGTTAGGGTTAGGTGCAGTAGTGCAAGGGATGGTGGGATGGTGGGGGATGAGAGGAGAGTCTGTGAGGTAGAGGTGTGCGATACCGCTAGATTTGGTATCGATCCGATACCAAGTAAATACTGGGCCAGTATCGCCGATACCGATACCGATACCGATACTTTTTGATAATTCAGGTGGATGCGGCTTCAACCTAAATCTAAATGAATTTTCATGACTTTTAATTTGTTTTTGTGATTTGCATTTTGGGTTATTAATCAGTACTACAAAAGCTTTTGTTCAGAAACAACTTTTGGTTACTTCTGTTTTATTTAAATAAACAAAGTTACAAAATGAACAAAAAATGTTTCTCCTCTTTAGTGCACTTCTTTTCAGGATTTCTTAAATAAACAAAGTCACAAAGTTTTACTTCAAAATAAATATAAAAAATGTAAAACAAATTTTCCTTGTAGTACGATATAATGAGAACAAAATAACGTTTCTCCTCTTTAGTGCACTTCTTTTCAGGATTTAAAAAAAAAATTATAAATAAAAACCAATTACTGTAAATAAAAAATATAAAATGTAAAAATTAAACAACACCCAAAGCCTTCAGTTCAAAGAAATACTCCCAGAATCCCCTGTGGTCCCTGTTCCCCTGTGCAGAAAAGAGGTTTTGGTTAGAGGTTTTTGTTCAGGAACAGAATCATGTTCACATTTTTTGCTTTTATTGCAGATCGCCTGTGACTAATTAACTGTCCTGCCTTTGAAAAAATCCTCTCAGCTGGCACTGATGTTGCAACCACTCCCAGTTTTTTCTTCGCAAGTTTGCTAAGAGAGGGGAATGTTTGTGCGTTGTTTTTCCACCAAAGTAGTGTATCCTCATTACGAGGAATTGGCCTCTCTTCTGAGTACCTGCGCAGTTCAATTAGTGCATCTGTGCTAGTTGTCCGATACCGCTGAGATGCAAGGACCTGAGAGTCAAAATTTTCCCATATCCCACCTTTTGCTGCAGGTGGGGATGCAGGAGCCCCTGCAGACAAACTTGAACTAGTTGTAGGGGCTGAAGCAGAGCTGGTGGCAGAACTGGTGGCAGAGCTTAATCCAGATGTTGAAGGTGCTGAGGTCTCACTCATTGACTGCATTTCTGTAATGAGTTTAGCTTTTACAGGCTCAACATTTGCAGAGTCACGGAATCCCAGGTTTTTAAATCGAATGTCCAGATAGGTGCTGACAGCAAGACCATAAAATGTCTCAATTGACCTGAAACGATGATGGCATTGTGCTGACAGCTCAGCAGCTAGCTTGCTACCTTGTCGCTCAGAAGCTGAAGCAGTTCTCAGGAGCACTGAAACCAGGGGAATCACCTTCGAAACAGAAACATGTTTTTCAGTAGATACCTCCCTGGTTGCTTCTTCAAATGGTCTCAGTGCGTCAATAGAGAGACTGATAACAGACCATTGCTCCTCATTCAAGCAAAGCGAGCTCTTGCCAAGTAGACAGAGAACTGTGGTAACTGCCTCTTTTTGCTCCAACAATCTCTCCCACATATAGAAGACAGAGTTCCACCTTGTCTCAACTGCTTGAAGGAGTTTATGTTCAGGGAACTTCTGCTGCTTTTGGATTTCTTTTAGCTTGTCTGCAGCTCTAGTGCTGTGGTGAAAGAAAGTAACTATAGCACTACTTATCTTCTGGAGTTCTAGTATGTCAGGGTGAGCCTTGAGAGAGTCTTTCACCACCAAATTTAAAGTGTGTGCAAAACATGGATAGTGTGACCAACCAGCTTTACGCACAGCAGCAACCATGTTGGCGCCATTGTCTGTTACTACAGCCTGAATCTTTTCTGAAATGCTCCATTCTTCCGCAATTCTGGTTAACTGCGAACAAATATTGTCTGCAGTGTGTTGTCCAGAAACAGAGCACGTTTCAAGCACGTATGCCAGCATTTGCCAGTTTTCATCTATGATGTGGCATGAGACTGTTAAATATGCCTCTGTCGCTCTTGATGTCCACATGTCAGTTGTCAGCACAACATTGTCCACACTGCTTAATGCCTTTCTGACCTTAGAGGAGCACTCTTCATAAAGTGCAGGTAGTTTCCCCTCCATCAGAGTTTTCCTACTTGTAATTTTGTACCGTGGCTCAAGTGTCTTTACAAAATTCATGAAGCTGACATCTTCCACTATGGAAAGAGGCTGCAGGTCCTTCACAATCATTTCTGATAGGCGCCTTGTAATATCCACTGCTCTTGGAGAATCAGCTATTGATAAAATAATAAATAATAAAAATAATTAAGTCTGGTGCACATCTACGTGTAGTTTAAATATAAAAACTAGTATCCCTTTCACAGCTAACACAAAAAGGGTAATTATATTCAAATATCAAATATGACCTACATTATATTCAGTATATTTGTTTCAGTTCCAGTAAATGTATTCATTTAAATAACACGCTTCAATGGAATTAATGTATTACTTCTAGGTCTTAGCATAATTCTTAAGTTGACTAAAGTAACAAATGACCAGTTATTAATTATTATTAACTAATGCTGAAGATGACTAAAATATGTCTTTCATCACTCTTATCTACCTGGATATTCTCTGCCAAACTGAAATGCCTCTGGCAGTGACTTCTGCCTCTGAGTCGCGGGTCTGTCGGGGCCAGGGGGTGGGGTAGGGGGATTTTTCTCCTCCTCTCTCCGTTTCTGCAGCTCTGCATTTTCTGGTCCGTGATTTTTCATGTGTTTGTACAAATTAGTTGTATTGCCACTGTATTTTAAAGACTTTTTACAAATGGTACAAGTCGCTGTTGTCTCATTTTCAGCCTTAAAATACAGCCATACCACGCTCCTCTTTCTTTCTGCTGCCATTCTCCGCCTCTGACTGTGACTGACTACTGTAAGACATGCGGTTGAGCGGCGCGCGCACCTGACTGCTGGTGGTAGCGCTAGTGGTGAGTCACGTGACGGTACAACACAGGAGAGGGGGAGGAGAGCAGTGTCGAGCACGAGCAGCACTCTTGAGAGCTTGCTCTGCTCTGTGACAACAGCAGCATTTTGACAAACACGGCCAGGTCGCAAAACGAGAGAAACTGAAACTTAAGTATCGATATTTTCACGTTGGTATCGATCAATACCGATACCAACGTTGGTATCAATATTATCGATATTAGTATCGATCTGCCCACCTCTACCTTGAGGGGAGTGGGGTGGTGGGGGGGGGAAGAAGAGTCTATGAGGGTAGTGGGATGGTGGGGGTGAGAGGAGAGTCTGTGAGGGGGTGGCATGGTGGGGGTGAGAGAGGAGTCTGTGAGAGGTGTGGGGTCAGCAAGGGTTAGAGTTCAGTAAAGAGACAGCTCTGGGGAAGAAACTGTTCTTTAGTCTGCTGGTTCTAGTCCGGAGGCACCTGAAACGCCTGCCGGAGGGGAGAAGGGAGAACAGTCTGTGGGCTGGGTGAGAGGAGTCCTTAAGGATGCTGCGAGCTCGACGCAGGCAGCGTTTCCTCTGGATGTTTTCGATGGCAGGAAGTGGAGTCCCTGTGATGCGTTGGGCAGTTTTCACCACCCGCTGCAATGCCTTGCGCTCCGCGACAGAGCAACACCCATACCATACCGTGACACAGTTCGTCAGGATGCTTTCTATCGCGCAGCGGTAGAAGTTTACCAGGATGGCCGAGGAGAGCTGGTTCTTCCTCAGTGTCCTCAGGAAGAAGAGGCGCTGGTGAGCCTTCTTGACCAGGCTGGAGGTGTTGGTTGTCCAGGTCATGTCAGCTGAGATGTGGGTCCCCAGGAACTTGAAGCTGGAGACACGCTCAACGTCCATTCCATTGATGTGGATGGTGTCGTGTGTGCCTCTAGACTCTTTCCTGAAGTCCACGATGAGCTCCTTCGTTTTGGTGGTGTTGAGGAGCAGGTTATTTTCGTTGCACCATGTGGACAGGTGCTGGATCTCTTCCCTGTAGGCAGTCTCATCGTTGTTGCTGATGAGACCAATCACTGTAGTGTCGTCTGCAAACTTGACGATGGCATTAGATCCAAACACAGGCTTGCAGTCGGAGGCAGTGTTAATTTTGACATAAAATTTTAATTTAGTTTTAGTCTTAGTCTTTTGACTATAATTCTTTTTAGTTTTAGTCAAGTTTTAGTCATCTGATTTGTTTTAATTTTAGTCTTATTTTAGTCGACTAAAATTGCTTGTTATTTTAGTCGACTAAAATTGCTTGTTATTTTAGTCAACTAAAATAAGACTAAAATCAATAACAGATTTACTAGACAATTTTTTACAATATTTTTTAAGTTTGGTATAGAAAATAAACTTAACCAAAATATATAAAACACATATTTAACTTTATGTCAACACAACGGTGTCTTTATTTCAATTCAAAAGCTTTTATGCAGCAACAAACACTGTCATGGTGCCAATTCACCATCAATAAAAGAAAAATAAAGTTAGGTCCAGGACCTTAAAGCTTACAGCTGAGCTGAACAATAAGTGCAAACATTTTTAATTTCGAACCTAAAGTGCACTGAACAACATTTTCTTCTTGCTACCACAATGCTGGCAATTCAACCACAGAATAGTAACACTTATTTACCTCTATTCATTTTCAAGAAAGCACTTCGTGCTAAAGTGACTTTTGCTCTGTTACGCTTTCCCCTGGTTAGGTCACCTGTGACATTTTGTCGCTCTTTGAATGCCGTCTTCCGGAGCTCAGTCAAATAAGTCAGTCTCTGATTGGTTCTCTTCTTCTCATGCAGTTTCGTTCTTCTTCTCTAGTATTAATGGCGGTCGCAACCAATTTTTTTGCATACCGCCACCTACTGTACCAGTGTGTTCGCCTGTTCCGTTTTTTGCGGATTGGTTCTTTTGTTCATTTCTCCCGTCTGCTAATTGGATTTTCGTCACAGTCTATTTTCGTCTCGTCCTTTATTCGTTGACGATAATGTCAATCAATTTAGTTATAGTTTTAGTCTCCATCAGTGACTTCCTTTTTAGTTTTCGTTTCGTTTTAGTCCGCAAAAAAATATTCGTGACGAAAATAATGACGAAAATATTTCGACAACGAAATTAACACTGGTCGGAGGTGAAGAGGGAGTAGAGAAATGGGCTTAGCACACAGCCCTGTGGTACACCAGTGTTAAGTGTGATGGATGTGGAGCAGGTGGATCCAGATCGGACATTCTAGGGTCTGTTTGTCAGGAAGTCCAGAATCCAGTGATTAATCTAAATGATGGAAACTTAACAAAGGGGCTTTTAACGGAGGACAAGGAGATGGCGGCTTCAGGCTAGAGTTTGGACAGATTACAGACGCTAAGTCACGTGCGGACTCACTCTGTGGTCAGCGGGCTGCTGGCCCGGTTCGGTGGTGTTGCTATCAGTGGTCCGGCGAGCGTCCTGAAGGTTCTCCAGAAGGTTCGTCGCTTACTGATGAAGCGCTCCACACACCAAGGATGCCGTCACGTGCACGTCTCGTCCAGAGGGTTTGCAGTCCAGGGAGAGAGCACACGTCCTGTTGCTGTCCAAGCTAGCAAGGCCTGGATCTCCGTGTACCGTGTAAAAGTTTGTGTAAGTTATTGCATGGTCCATGAAAAAGTTCTCAGCTGTTGCTGTGTCGGTCTAGCTAACTCGTTAGCAGGCACGGTCCTTAAACAAAAAAAATTGCTTGTTTCACGAGGCCTGAAGCGTGGGGAGGCCCCTGGGGATGGGGCCTCCCGGTCGAGGAAGGAGCTGGATCAGGTCGGAAGGGCAAGAGAAGGAACAGAAGAGAGATTTTTGGCTTGCAGCCAGCTTTATCACCTTTGGGCCTGGGGCGTGTCCTATGCACTCTTCGGGCGGAAGGGGAAGTCGCTTTGGAACATTTTAACGGAGTTAAACTAAATTTTTAAAACATTCATTGCTTTGCAAGGTATTTGGGTTTTTATTGCATTTAACATGTTAACCCGGTCTTCTTTAGATACAAGCTTGTCTCTGAAGGCCTCTGGCAATGATAGAAAAGACAGGACAGTTAATCCGTGGGGAATTCGAGGGCTGATCTGCTACAATATTCATCTTGTTTATGTCCAAAGGCGCGGCGAAACTACTGAATACACAAAAGGCCAAAATTTGCTAAGCCCGCCACTGTGCATTTATATGCCATTTTTGGGACAAACAAAGAAAAAACAAGGCGGAGCTGGACACAGTAACCTAAACACAGTATTTAGGAGACGCTCAGAATATAGATGTCAAGTATAAATAGACAGTAACAAAACCAAATAAACCTTTTTGTGTAATTATACACAAATCTGGTCTTACATCATTTGGTTACACATGCAAAGCAGTGCACTGCATTCTTATCAATGGATTTGTGCCCCTTTTAGAGTTGTGACCGAATCTATTGACCAGCTCTTTAATACGAACAATGGGAACCAAGTCACAGTTGCGAGTCATTCTTTTTTAATTGTTTGTTTTTATTGCTATGTTTTACACAGATGCACCGACATGCTCCTTCTTCGAATGTCTTTTGAAAGTAACGGATCCTTAGGATCACCGTCTCTAGCTTCTTTGTTTATCAAGATATTGGCATCTGGATTCAGATGTGTAAAGAATGTGGTGTCTTGTCCCACCACCTACTCATTCTGTCTGATATGGGAAAAGCAGAAAGTCTGACAGTGTTTTTTTTTTGTTTCACAATGTGCCCCAGAAACACAAACCACCAAAAAAAATAAATTGACTAAATCACCTTGAAAACCAAAAGCTTTCAGGTGTTATGAATGCAGTCCAACAATCAGACGTTATAGTATATTAATTTTTGTATGTATTTTTTACAATACTGAATCTTGCACAACAGCACATTCAGAATTTGTAATTAAAGGAGTATTTATTTTGTTCTCAGCAGGTGATGACAGGTTTAGCTGTGACAATCTTACTAAAGCAAAGCACTGTCTTTAATGGGATTTCAATAGACTTTAAAACAGCACTGCTGGTTTACAAGGCTCTTAATGGTTTAGCACCAGAATATATCTCTGACATGCTAGTTGCTTATGAACCTCCTCGGACTCTGAGAACATCTGGGACAGGCCTTCTGCTCGTGCCCAGAGTTAGAACTAAACAGGGTGAAGCAGCGTTTAAGTTTCATGCAGCAAAAACCTGGAACAGCCTCAACTTTAACAATGTTCAAGGGGAGGTTAAAAACCTTCCTCTTTAGCTCCGCCTACATTACAACTTAAAGTGTTTTTATCTGCACTCTTTATGTTTTTATTAGGCCCGAGCCGGTGATGACCGGGAGGGCCTATTGTTTTTGCTCGGATTTTTTTTTTTTTTTTTTTTTTTCTTCCGACCCAATGATCCTAAATTTGACCCAGTGAACATGCACGAAAAGTCATTTTATTGGTCCCAGACTTCAAGCTCGGCGAAAAATTTATGTATTTGAAGTCGCAAAAAAAATAAAAATGACTCAGTGGCGACCCTACAAAATCAAAATACATTGGGCCTATGGAAAGTGAAAGTAACTTTTTCCAACGTAGAAAAATTAAACTTGGTATATCCATAGGACACCTCAGGCAAACAGAAAAGTCAATGACAGTCACACCCTAAACTTAACAGGAAGTCCGCCATGGGGTGAAACGCTGCCACTAAAATCGCACTTTGCGCAGAAAGATGCAAATCATTGTGTTTTAATCTAAATGGCCCCAAATCTGGTGAGTATCATCTAGACACGTGTGCCAACCAAAGTTGTGACTTTGTTTTTGATATCTTATCGGGTATGGGTGTGGCAAGCCTGTAACGAGGTGGCCATTTTTGTGAAAATAAAACGTCTCTTAACTCCTCAAACGCCTTCTCGGATCGAGTTGGACCCAAAAGGCGTTTGTGCACATTACTGACCTGAACACAAAGATATGTAAATAAAAGGGTTATCTTTAGAAATGGCTCTCCAGCGCCCCTACAAACTTATAATGGACCCAAGAATTTAGTTTGTCATAGAGACATAAAATTTTGTACACACATCTCTTATGTCATGACGAGCATAAAAGCCAATGACAACCACCCCCTATCTATAAATGTGTTGCCATAGCAACGTCCCCAAAAATGTGAAAAAGTCAATGGGAAGTGAAATTTTTAGTTTGTTGTAGGCAAATAAAACTTGGTACACACATCCACCATGGGCTTATGAACAAAAAGCCAATGGGGACCACACCCTATCACACACAGGAAGGCGGCCATTTTGAATTGAAAATGTGAACCGACTTAAAATACACCTCTTTTTAAAAGTACACAGAAAAAGCTGCTTCATTCCACAGACACCAAACTTGGGCAAAATGAGCTAAACACATGTATGTAAAAGAGACAAGTGTTTTTCTAGACTTTTTGCTCGAGTTATATTTTTTTTATTATAATTCGGTATATATTTTTTATTATAATTTTTCTGCAAAATGATCCTCAATTTAACCCAGTAAACGAACAACTAAAAGTCATTTTTATTGGTCCCAGACTTCAAGCCCGCAAAAATTTATGTATTTGAAGTCCCGAAAAAAATACGAAAAATGACTCAGTGGCGGCCCTAGAAAAGTCAAAATACATTGGGCCTATGGAAAGTGAAAGTAACTTTTTCCAACGTAGAAAAATGAAACTTGGTATATCCATAGGACACCTCAGGGCAAACAGAAAAGTCAATGACAGTCACACCCTAAACTTAACAGGAAGTCCGCCATGTGGGGTGAAAGGCGGCCACTAAATTCGCACTTTGCAGAAAGATGCAAATCATTGTGTTTTAATCTAAATGGCCCCAAATTTGGTGAGTATCATCTAGACACGTGTGCCAACCAAAGTTGTGACTTTGTTGTTGATATCTTATCGGGTATGGGTGTGGCAAGCCTGTAACGAGGTGGCCATTTTTGTGAAAATAAAACGCGTCTCTTAACTCTCAAACGGCTTCTCGGATCGAGTTGGACCCAAAAGGCGTTTGTGCACATTCATGACCTGAACAAAAAAATATGTAAATAAAAGGGTTATCTTTAGAAATGGCTCTCCAGCGCCCCCTACAAACTTATAATGGGACCCAAGAATTTAGTTTGTCATAGAGACATAAAATTTGGTACACACATCTCTTATGTCATGACGAGCATAAAAGCCAATGACAACCACCCCCTATCTATAAATGTGTTGCCATAGCAACGTCCCAAATATTTGGAAAAAGTCAATGGGAAGTGAAAATTTTTAGTTTGTTGTAGGCAAATGAAAACACATCCAGCATGGGCTTATGAACAAAAAGCCAATGGGGACCACACCCTATCACACACAGGAAGGCGGCCATTTTGAATTGAAAATGTGAACCGACTTAAAATACACCTCTTTTTTAAAAGAACTCAGAAAATAGCTGCTTCATTCCACAGACACCAAACTTGGGCAAAATGAGCTAAACACATGTATGTAAAATAGACAAGTGTTTTTCTAGACTTTTGCTCGAGTTATATTTTATTTTATTATAATTTGGTATATTTTTTTTTATTATAATTTTTCTGCAAAATGATCCTCAATTTGACCCAGTAAACGTGCAACTAAAAGTCATTTTTATTGGTCCCAGACTTCAAGCTCGCGAAAAATTTATGTATTTGAAGTCAAAAAAATATCGAAAAATGACTCAGTGGCGACCCCCTACAAAAGTCAAAATACATTGGGCCTATGGAAAGTGAAAGTAACTTTTTCCAACGTAGAAAATGAAACTTGGTACATCCATAGGACACCTCAGGGCGAACAGAAAAATGTATTACAGCCATATCGTAAACTCAACAGGAAATCTACTATGTTGGGTGTATGCGTGACCACCTAAATTGCACCTTGTGTCTAAAGGCTTTTCATCTAAACAGCTCCAAATTTGGTGAGTATCATCTAGACACGTGTGCAAAAAAAGTTATCAATTTGTTTTTGATAGATTTGTGGCTGTGGTCGTAATGAGTCTGTGAAGAGGCAACTATTGGGAAATAAATGCCATTTCCCAATTGCCAGGATCCTTCTCAACAGAAAATGTTGGGTGGAATACATGACCACCTAAATCGTACACTTTGTGCTAAAGGGTTTTCATCTAAACAGCTCCAAATTTGCTTTAAAGCACGACATGCAATCCTCCGAATATATGTGTCCCCGCGGTCTTAAGGGAGGCGAGGGCCTTTATCGCCGCTTGCGGCTTTAATTTTTTCTTATGTTTCTTAATCTAAATCTTGTAAATTGTCTTTTATTCCTGTAAATCACTTTGACTTACCCAGTGTATGAATTGTGCTGTATAAATAAAATTACCTTGCCTTGAACAGGCAAGCCACAAGAAATAGAAGCCTCCATTCTTTTTGGTCAAAGTATACTACTCTACTCTGTGCCGCTTGTTGGCATTTTAACTTTAAAGCCTGCTGTAGTTGTGCTTTGTCCTTTTTTTTAAAAAAAACCTTTACACAATTAAAAGTATTTATTGCTACTATGTAGTGGTTCTGTCAGGTCCAAGGCTTTTTATCTGAAAAAACTGCGTGCGTTGTGTTCAGGTTGGTACTGACACTGTCAAAAACACTCAGCGTTGAAGGTCACACAAACCTTTGTTGTGTCTCGTCTCATTTGTTGCAATGCACTTTACAGTGAAAAAAGCCATACCTCACCATTTAACCGGCAAACAGCCCAAAATTCTGCCTCATACTTGTAATTAACTTTTAAGGTCCTCGAATGTTGTTTTAATATTTGCACAATAATCACTGTCCCCGTTAAGGAATCAGCTCATTTGCTTGTTAGCTTTGTGTTAGTTCTGTCAAGCTAAAAGTTTCACCCCCCTGTTCTCAGTTCAGTAAATGAGTTACAGTTAGTCACTTTTAAAACAAACGAACGTGGCTCCAAAACTCTGGAATTAGCTTCCTCTAGAAATCAGACAGGCCCAATCTCTGTAATGCGGGACTGAGGACTCAAATGTGCACAAGACAGTGAAGGTAAGTGATACTTTATTAAAGTACAGATAGTGATAGGAAGCTGGATATGGGATCTGAGCCTGTAGACCGTGCTGAGTAACTTCGCTGATGGCTGAAGTGAAGTCCTGAACTGGAACCAAGCCGAGGAGCTGGACCCAGATCTGGAGTGGAGCTGTAGAGTGGCAATGAGGATTGGAGCCGAGCCTGTGACGGGGATCAAGCTGGAGAGATGGGCTGAGAGTTGGAGTTGAGCCGTGAAGCTGAACCGAGACCTGGTGCCGAACCGGTGACTGGAGACCAAGCTGGAGAGCTGGGCTGAGAGTTGAAGTCCAAACCTGAGACCTGGAGCAAAGGCTGGAGCGAGGGCTGAAACAAGTGCTGGAACAAACGCTGGAAACATTCACACAAAGTATGCTGAACGATCTGGCAGGGAAGAGGCGGACAGGAGAGGTTTAAATACCTCACTGATGGTAATAGGTTACAGGTGCTTGGGACAGGTGGCAGTGATGAGATGAAGGAGAGAGAAGGAAAGTGGAGCGGATCCCTGAGAGACACGGAGTGGATCTGACAATCTCTGCTTCTTTTAAATTACTTTTTTTTTTAAACATTGTTTTTTAGACCGTGTGAGGTGTTTACTTTTGTTGTTTAATAATCTTTTTGGGGAAATTCATAGCCCAGCATGTTTTTGAGGTTAGTGGGGGATACCGGAGTACCTGGAGAAAACCCACCTAAGCATGGGGAGAACATGCAATTGTTACTTTTACTCATGTTTTAAATTTGTTTGTGTTTTGTTTTTGTTTTTTTGCATCACGTCCGGTGTTTTTCTGTTTGGTTAACATTCCTCTTGTAAACCCCGCCCTTGAAATTTAATGCAAGCAACAGGGTACCAGACTAACTTCTTTGAATAGAATAGGAAAAGAGATTAGTTGCGGCTGGCCAGCTAATATTAATGGTGTGTTTTGCTTGTGTTCCATTTCTTTTAGTTCTAATGTAAGCACTTTGGCCAACTGCATTGTCTATAAAGTGCTTTATATAAAAATAAAGTTGGTATCTTAAGGTGCATTTGTTTAAAAGAATATAAAGAACGGCTCCTTGTCTAGATTTTATCAGGCCACTATTTGTTGTGTTACTTTCATGAATGTTCCAATACATCACAGGTAATACTTTTTTTGTTTCAGTTGTTTGGGAGAGTGTGTACAAATTGGTCAGGTGGGATGTCCGTTAACCTAAAGACCCATTGGAGTGTCTCTGCTAGTGATATCCCCTCGGAGATGCTTGAATCTCATGTAAGACAAGTCATTGTTGGTGGAAATATATCTTGCATTTATTGAAAAAGAGAGTTTATTGATGATTCACAAGCCTCTCCAGAACAATCTCCAAAACCGATCGTTTGGAGTCGTCCTGCTGTGCCTCACAGAGTGAAGCAGCTTTTGTCTGAAACTAGGAATAACAATGTGTCTCTTGTGTTCTGCCTCCTACAGGGAACTGTGATATTGCCATTAAAGCATTTCAAATCCACAGCAGCAGGAAGTCATTAAGAGACTGATTGAGGTCCAAGTTGAGAGGTCAGAGGTCAAAAAGCAATGATATGAATGTACTTTGCTGACGGTTCAATACATAGAAACCAAAGAAAAAGGGCTGGATTCAGTGAGTTTTGTGCTGGTCCACAGTCAGTGTTTTTATCTTTCTATGACCTTTAAATAAAACTGACCCAGGCTGTTGCCCACCAAGAAGCTAAATACTTTTCTTTTTGATAAGAACAAAGATCATTATGAACACTGTCATATTATGGTGCACAGAAAATCAGATGATGAAAGGCCTGCCTACCCATGCATCATATACCATAAAATAACCTGGAAAAAGTGTCAATGTAAAAAGATTATGTTTGAATTCAACTGCAACCAAGCACTCATTGTGTTTGTTCATTGATGATGACATGAGCCATTTTAACAGTAATCACTGTTACACTCCTATTTGTAAAAAAATGCATGTTTTGGAAACTAATGCAGTGATTTTCAACCACTGTGCTGAGACACACATGAGAAATCATCCGGTGTGCCTTGGGAAATTATCCAATTTTACATACCACACGACGTATGTAATACAGAAAATAGGCCAATACACTGGACCCTAGCAGATTCATTGTTGTACAAAATACACTAAAATTATCTACTGTGACAGAAGACACTTTCTAACTTTCCGTCTGGTTGTCTTGTTAACCTTTCCTGCTTGCAGCAACTAGATTGTGGTCGGGAGACACAAGGTAATTCCCTGAGAACTGTAACTCATTAATGTCCATAACTGTCCAACTGAAGGAGACACCCATTTCCCGAAACCTGGCAGGTGGTCTCTTGCGGCACCTCGGTCTTTGAGAGTGCAGGCTCTGGTTGCGGGTCCTACCCCCACTATCTGTAGTAGAATCAATGGATAAAGAACAAGCGTAGAACTAGGAAAGTGTTGCTGAGGGTTCTCTGGGTCTCAGGATTGTTGAAGTGGCCAGGCAGACCAAGGTCTGGATCCAACTTAGGTGGCGAGACTTCCTCTGGTGACCAACACCGTGCTTGGTCAATGACCCAGGCATTGTCTAGAGGGTCACAGGTCCGGTAAGGTTTCAGCTTTTCATGGTGGCCGACTTTCACTTTTGCCCATGGGCCTTTCTGGATGCGGTAGACAAGATTGTTGAGTTGTCTGAAGATGGGCCATCATATGATGGGAGAAACTTATTTACTTTGTTTTTGATCTTACTTTTAATGAAGTACCACACAGCATCTCCAACATTAAGCTGTGACACACGGAACTCTCTCACTCGCTCAACCACACATGCAGGTATAACCTTTGCAGGACAAACAGTGTCTTAAGCTAAAACACAAGGGCAGAAAGGCTGTTCCTGTAACAGTGTCTAGCTTCTGATGCTGTTGCACTGGCTACAAGTTAGGCAGGGCTTGGTGTTAAATTGTAAGTATTGGTTCAATCTGAGATGCATTTATCAAAATGTTGTTTATTAGTAACAATAGTGCAGTTTGGCATGTGCCATGGTGTAAAAAAGGTTGAAAAACACTGAACTAATGAATACTTATTTGCAAGATTTAGCACAATATTGACTCATCAGGTTCCAGGATTAGTGTAATTCTGATATGGTCCTACACACATCCAGGGATTTTACACTGAAAGCTTTGAGACCATCTTCAGCAGTAATAACTGTATACAGGTGAGAATCAAGGCACCCTCTTTTGAGCCATTCCAAAAGCTTTAACAAAACCAGTGTTACTTAAAGGGTTTCTCAGCACATCACACTGGGGACCTTCATATCTCAAGAAACCTCATATCTCTTTCCCGGGGGGGGGTTAGGGTTACCTCCCTCAGCTCTTTGACCAAGGACACCCAGCAGAGTGCCTACAATCAGAAACCAGATCTTTTTTATATAAACCAGAAGAGGTTTGTAGGAGGCAAATTGGGGTGGGATATTGAAATGAAACATAGTACTTTGTCACTAAGATATTTTAAAAGTGGATCTTGCTTTGTTTGCGAGGAAGTGGAAGGCTAGTTCAGATTCTTGTGTCAAAAAATATGTCAGATGTTAGCCAACAAGTCAGGTAGCTGTAAGTTCTTGTTTTTAACAGACTGATTTAGAAGTATACATGGAATCTTTACATATGTTCCAGACTGTAACCTTCCTCTGACACAAGAAAAATGGTGCCAGAGTAATCAAACCCAGGAGCTTAAGATAGCAGCGGCTACAATCGAAACTTAATCGAGGTAATCCTAGTTTTGACCCTCTCGAGTCAGCAGCTTCAGTGTATTTCTGTCTGCAGTGATTAAGTAGAGACCCGCACAGGGGCGCAGCTACCCAGTGCTAGAGGGGTATGCAGCATCAATTCTGGCACCCCCCCCACATTAAAAATTTAGCTCAGCTGGTAAGGACAGGGCTTTACAATCTGAATACCGAGGTTCGAATCTCCCTTCGGACGCTATGAACTAACCAATGTGGATTAGTGGTTTTCCAAGTTATTGTAATTTATTGATCATGGCATGCTGTCTTTTATTTTCCAGTTTTTAGCTCAGCAACCTCAGTTTTGCATATAAGGCTAGCATTAATTTTATTTAAACCCCATTTGGCTGCTACATTCCCAGTGTTAGCAAACGCTAATGCTAAGTCTGTTAACATGAATATTGCAAGCCTCCAAGCACAGACTCACTTTAAGTCCTACCTGTTGCTTTTCACTATCCACTTGTTTATCAGCTGTCCCATAGATTGACACCATCTCCTGCCATCTCCTTTTCCCTCTTTCTTTATTTTTTTGTTTTGTTTTATCCATCTTTCAAAGAACTGTGTGCGTACTGTGACAACACATAACATTATCTGATCACTCAGCGGCTCACGGCGCCCCCGCCGGCCACGCCCACTCGCGACATTCCATTTATACTACTGTATTTATGGAATCTAATGAGGGCACATATTGTAGCCTGTTAGTCCTCTAAATTGTTATATAGTATTGAGGAAATACTGAAATGATTTAGAAAACGCACAACAGCAGCTAAGCTACATTTAGGAAATACTAAATCAAGTTTTATTTTTATTTTTTATAACATCGCTTTGGCGCCCCCAAGGTGCTGCGCCCCTTATGCATCGCATATGTCGCATACCCCCTTTTTGCGCCACTGGACCCGCATTAATGTGGCCAGCCCTGCTCAGCTCAGTGGCCAGTGCCCAGCCACTTCAAACTTCAAAATCCAAGAATTAAAAAAAAAGGAGGTTACAAATGTAACTAGGAGCCATGTTCACAATGTGGTAAAGTGTAAAAACAAAAAAGCCTAAGTCATTTAAATAATTTAATGCAGGACAGATGAGTTTTTTGTATCTAGATCCTTAAGAACTAATTCATGATGAACATCATTAAGGCTTTACCATAAGTTAAAACGTTTTAGACATTTTAAACATACAAGGATACTTTCAAGTGATTGTAATGTTATAATTGCACATTTAGAATAATTGCTCTTTAGAATATTCTTCCTTACTTAAATTGCTGAGGTGTTTCCATTGCCTAGTCACTATTTCCACTAGTGGACATTTGTCGTATTGCACTGATACCTATAATTGGGACCCAGTTATGTGCAGCAAACAGTTCTTCAAAAACTCAAGTGAAGTCATATTCTTACTTAAACACTACAGTAAATAACGACCCAACCGTCAGTTTGTGTTGAAATGTGTGCTTTACTGCTGCTGAAGGCTTATCCAGTGCTAACGAAGTCTAAATGTACCAGAGTGAAAGTGTCTATCTATAAAGCCCCTGGAACCGTTTCTACTGGAACAGGATGGTCCAGCTCTGTTTGGTGCAGCTAAGTTTCCAGGGCTCAAGTGTGTGTTCCACTTTCCAAAAGAAGAAGCTATAGACTGTAGTCTGTTGTCTGGTCAGATCTTACGTATTCCTCACTAGAGGGAAAACTACAAATGAGAAATTATTTTTCAAACAGAATGTGTTGTTCTTGTAATAAACATAATTTATATTTTATTTTATATTATATGTCTGTGAATGTTCTCAGTCATCCAGGACATCTTGTTTATCAGCTGTCCCATACCTTGACAAAAAGAGGGTTTTGATAAAGAATTGTCAAAGTCTCTTTGAACGTCTTCACCTTGAAAACTGAATCCAGATGCTTTTACTTCAACCTTTTTTCATTTTATATTATAGTTTTAATCAAAACATGGTCCATGCACTTTTTTCCACGAGTTAGCGTCGTAAAGCTCTTGCTTTGTGAATTAAAACATTCAATTTATTGTCTGCATGGCATTAAACTGTAACGGAACTTGTGACATAAATAGTCCCTAAATCATACAAAACTGCTGCAGATTCTGAATTTATAAATCTGTGACTAAACAGAAACAGTCTAATGTTTGCTTCTAATAGCATCTCCTCTTTATAATAATTATTGGCAACACATCCAAGTAATGATTTATGTCTTCTATAGATTTTGTTGCACTTCTGTGATGTCACCGTTTGTTGTTTTTAATGAAGCAGATGTCCGCTACAGCACCGTGGAAATGCAAGTGTCTTTGGGGTTACCCCTACCAACTGACCACTATTGCGTACCATACCACTCCAGTGGAAACAAGGCTCAAGTCTTATTACCAAGTTTAACTGGTGATGCTTTTCTTTACTCTTCATGGAGCTGGAGCGTATTGAAAATAAATACATATTATAGTATACACAGCAATGTCAGCAACCATGGCATGTCATGGTTCTGACATAAGATTCTCCAAATTACACTAATGAAAATGAGCCAAAACACCAAATTTCCTGATTTCATCTGAGAGTCCCTGGTACTAAAGCAGCACTTGAATATAACAGGTAATAACATGGACTGTGTATACCTATCTAAGCATCAGACGGCAGGGTTTAATGACACTTGAAAACATTAACATCATGCCATTTGATTGATTTATTATAAATCCTGTTGTATGCTCATGAAGATAAAAGAGAAGGTTAAAAAAAAAAGCCTGCTGTTTAGCCTTCTACAGTGCTCGGTCCATCTTATTACCCTTTTTTTTTCCTAAAGGAGTTTAATCTGTGCAAATATGTGAAAGACAAAGTTGGCATGGCTGGGTTAATTGCATTTAGCTGTCTGTTATATACAGTACTTACACATGACACACATGAGTAACTATTCAATACAGATTTCATTTTATTTAATCCACTATTTTATGCTCTGAGGTCAGTTACACTCTGCTCTATTAATCTGTCTGATTTACATCTGGATCTCACCCACCATCATTTATATTTCTGCCGTTTGTACAGACAAGAAGTGAACTTTAATTCTGACTGCACAGACGGCCTCTGGTTTACAAAGCTATCAGATCTATGACACTTTAATATGTTTCTGACATACACGTCAGTCCTGAGGAAGTCCAAACACCCAGGTGGTTTGGCTGGCCTTTTTAAAATACCAAAAGTCCAAAAGTCCAGCCTGGAACTGATAAGGCTGCTGCTTGTATCAGAGTCTCCTGTGTTTTAACACAGGAGAAAATTTTCCCTCTCTGCTTTTAGTCCTACTTCTAATCTCCTAAAGATCACCACTCAGAGGGCTCTCTTCATAACCACTAACGCACACATGTCCCTGTGCTTTATTGTGCTGTCCAAACAAAATAAGAGTGATGAGTGAGTGAGGACATCCAGAGGTGGGAAGAGGAGTCAAAATCAAAAGAAATGTTCACAAAGTACAAGGCTCTGAACTAACTAGACTCTGTGAGTAATGTGTGTTCAAAATTGGGGCAAATTCTAAATAAAACACATGACACAGGGTAAACAGTTGTTGAGTGGATATTGCTCAACAAAGACGTGGGTACGATCCCTGGATTACACCCCTTTTCTGTGAGGAGTCTGCATGTCCTCCCCATGTTACTGTGGGTTCTCCCCAGGGCCGGCCCCTCCCACCCCCCCAAGAATCTGTATAAGAATTCTTTATTCATATTATCCAAAGAGACATGTAATGGTCAGGTTTAATTCATGCAAAAAATGAAGCAAAAGCACAAACATGTCACAATTGTGGTTTTCTTGGAAAAGTAAACAATATATAAGATTTTATATGACTGCAGTGAAAGCTGTGGGAGGTGTATCTTTCATACACCCTCCCCAGAACAAGCTCCAGGTGCAGAAGTCCTCCTGTGGCAAGTTATGTCTCCGGTTGGTCATGTCTAGTTCCTGCTTGGATTAACATGAAGGACATGACATGATCAGATTTGACATGGCCTTAAGAGAACTATGAGCACCCAGTAATTATAAACAATAGGAAATAAAATTATTATAACATTCCCCCCTCTTTATGCTGATAACCATTAGCATAAACAACATATTAGCTTGAGTGTGAATTGTAATGACAGAAGTGAAAACTCATCAGGGAAGCTGACCTAGCCAGAAGAACATTTGACCAATCGGTAAATGACCTAAAGCTGGGAAAACTCTTCTATCCACCCCTCGCCCCAAAGGCGGTGACAAAACACACACAATAAGCATCAAGTATATGTAATCAGTTCAAATGATTAAATATAACACATGTCAAATAAAGAACAACAAATGATCATAATGTGATGTACGTAATGTAATGTGTCAAAATCTTACAGAGTAATGCACTGATTCTTTAAATTCAATAAATCAAAACACAGTGTCACTCCAAAATAAAGTAGAAAAATTTGCCAGAGGTTAAGTTGGTCAACCCATTGGACTCAAGATCTCTGGCCTGTCCCTGCCTGTCCATTTCTGTCCCTGTAACGAAAAGAAAAACACATGGAGTGAGACATATGCACATTCATAATGATTAAAATCAATTCTCTTCAGCATAATCAATTCAATGAACCATACGGCCCTTAGGTCTGTAGTATGAACCTTCCTGGAGCTGTTGTCCCGTTGGTGTTCATGCAAACAATAACGTCCCTCAGATATCAAAGTGTTCATCTGAGGTCAAAGCCTTGACCTTAGTCGTTTGGCAGGTGCATGTCCAGGAATGTTGACCCAGCAATGGCCACATTCATCAATCTCACCAACAAGCTCCGGATACATGGAAATTAACACAAACAAACATTATCAGACATGGAAGTGCAACAACAAGTACATTTGTAGCCCAGTGGTAAACTTGGGCAATATAGTGTAAGGGAAAGTGGGTGGGTTATGATTAATCCATCCTACTCTCATAAACAAATCACATGACTATTAAAAAGTAAACATTTATTTACTTTATATAAATTATAGGGGAACCTTGAGTTTTGCATAAGTAAATATTTATTCATCTTACATAATTAACAGGAGATCAATATTTGGTAAAGTTATTTTATTAAGTGGTTAAAACTAAAGTTTAAAGTATATATTCTTTAGATAAATAATATTACCAAAGGTTTTATGCAGTTAGTTTTTTATTACTTTATTCTTAGTGTTTTATTGTTGCCAGTTTTTATTGGTCATTTGTGTATTCATGTCGTATAGTCGATAGTGTTTGGCTGGAGGCACGTAGAACGTGGAGACACGTGGGTGAAGTGTGTGAGGAAGTGAGGAAGGGTTGGAGAGAGAGAGACGGGGAAAACACGTGTGGAGGAGGGGAGGCTCGCACGTGGGGAAACATGAAAAAAAAGACGCTGAAACTGAGCGGGAGGTTCATAAAAAAGGACCGCGGACTCGTGATGCGGATGAACCTAGAGAGTGAGTGAAAACGAGGTCGGAGAGGCGTCGAACGGAGCCGACATTTTTGCATGGCTCTACTTTTCTTGCAAGTCTAGTGCAGCCGACCGTTTCCTAAAAGGTGTTAGTGATTTGAATCATGGTTTAAACAGTGCATGTAAAGTTTCAGCTGTCTGTATTAATTTTATATTAATAATATCATGTCTTTGTAGGCCCCACTCCAGTCTGATTGTAATTCTCCAGTTCAACTGTAAGCGAGCCAACACATTCACCACAGTAAAAGGCTAAGTAGGGTTGAGTGTACACTGTAAAACTTTTCACTGTAAATTTACAGTAAAATACTGGCAGCTGGGTTGCCAGCCACATACTGTATTTTTACAGAACTAGTACTGTAAACACAATTTACAGTACTAGTTCTGTAAACCGTTGTACTGTAAATTTACAGTAAAATACTGCCAGGTGGGTTTCCAGCCAAATACTGTATTTTCCTAAATTTACAGTACTGCACTGTAATTACAAAATACAGTATATACCACATTACAGAATTATACTGTCTACAGCAAAAAAAAACATTTTACAGGGAAAACATTATACTCTGAACTTTGAACAAGAAAATAGAAACCAACAACATTATCTTGGTTTTAAAACATTTATTTTAAAAGCAACGACCAGACATTTGCCTTATATGAACACAATTGGCTGAAATGCCAGCTGTTTTTTTTTACATTTAAAATGTTAGTTGAACACTTAACACTTTATAATATAGTAATCTTGTTAACCTTTAACAAATTTACATTTTTTTTTCAGAAATGTAAAGAGTCAAAAAAAGAATAGAACCTCAAAATGGCTGAAAAGGCAATTGTATTTTATAAATGGAATTAACTATGCAGTAATCATAATTACTTATAATGTACCTGCTGACAGGATCTAAACAAAGTTCCATTCAAAGTCTGCAAGTTTTCGCAGAAGTGAGGAAACTGGTGGGCTTACAGTGGCGTTCTTTTTTTGCACAACTTGGCCAGTTTTCTTTGAAGTCACTTTTCCTTTTTTTGCTTTCGATCCACGTTCAGGATTAATGTCAACAAAGCGTCTAAAATGCAGAAAAGAGGAAAAAAACAATGAAATATTATAGACTGTGCATATAGAGAGACAGAGAGATAGAGAGAGAGAGATACAGAGAGAGAGAGAGATTTAACGACTATTCACCCAGCTTATATTAACAATATAATCCCCTCATCAGGTACTGAATAAGGGCCTACCAGAGTGTCAGTTAAAATGCAGCCATAAACCCTGTTTATGTAGATCACACATTGCCGAATCCAGTCCAAACATTTGTGACTTCATTAATTTAACTAAATTTCAACCTAGGGTCCTTTGCACCATGACCTTGAGCCAAACACTAAGTTGTCCAAAAAACTTTTTCAGCAACACCGGTTGATTGTGCAAGCCCTTACAAGCTTTTACCAAATCACGGACGTGACCTCCACGTCTGTGTTAGCGGTAGCATTCGCCGTCAGGCAATTGTTATTTAATAAACTCCTGATGTACTTACAAACCTTCCAATCCCTCGTTTTAGGAGTACAGAACCTATTTGTACTACTGTAGAAGTTTGGTACCATTCTGGTCATCATTCTTAATTGGGTAATTTACGAGACAAAACTTTTTGAAAAGGCTTCTGGGGGGGTGTTTGGCTCAATGTCATGGTGAAAATGACCCTAGGTTGATTTTACTCTGAACCATCCCTTTAAATACCCTTATTTTACTAAGGCCTAGACCTGGCTTAAAGGGCAAGTTCAATGAAATATAAAAAATGTAATATATGACTCACCCTCATGTCCCAAACCCGTAAGACCACAGTTTAAGATATTTTAGATTTAGTGCAATAGCTCTCAGTCCCTCCATTGAAACTGTGTATACGGTTTACTGTCCATGTCCAGAAAGGTAAGAAAAACATCATCAAAGTAGTCCATGTGACATCAGAGGGTCTGTTAGAATTTGTTGAAGCATTGAAAATACATTTTGGTCCAAAAATAACAACAATTACGACTTTATTCAACATTGTCTTCTTCTGTGTCTGTTGTGAGAGAGTTCACGATGCTGCTGATGTGTTTTCTGGTGCGCCCAATAACAAAGATAACACGTCAGCAGCGTCACTGCAGTGTTGTGAACACACTCACAACAGACCCGGAAGAGAAGACAATGCTGAATAAAGTCGTAGTTTTTGCTATTTTTGGACCAAAATGTATTTTCAATGCTTCAAAAAATTCTAACTGACCCTCTGATGTCACTCTGATGTGGACTACTTTGATGATGTTTTTCTTACCTTTCTGGACATGGACAGTATACCGTACACACAGCTTCAATGGAGGGACTGAGAGCTGTCGGACTAAATCTAAAATATCTTAAACCGTGTTATGAAGATGAGCGGAGGTCTTGCAGTTTAGACCGACATAAGGGTGAGTCATTAATGACAGAATTTAAATTTTTCTATGAACTAACCCTTTAAGCTAAGCCCTGTCTGCACTGCAAAAAATGCTTTTCTTTGTGTCTGGTTTCCTGTCCAAATATCAAAAAAAAAAAAAAGTCTAGTAAAAATCAAGATGCATTTACAAGATATGTAAAATTAGATAAGATATAATGTCTTGTTTTCCAAGGGAATTACTCCAAATTAAGTTTTTTTTTTGAGACTGGAAACAAGACAAAAACACCAAGTAAGAAAAGCATGTTTTGCAGTGTGTGAAACCAGGTCCATTGTTATTCCCAGTAGTCAGCTGTACAAAACGTTTAAGTCCTTAACAAATACTGTCAAGACAAAGGTTAGTGACAATTCAGTCTAAAACATATGTCAAATATGCTAATGACTTACCTCTGAACAAACTCAAGGGTGCATGCTGCCTCTTCCTGGTACTGTAAATTGAAATTATAGAAGGAGGCAAACAGCGCTGCCAGGCCGGTGATGAAGTTGGGCTGTGCTCCTTCACACACAACTTGACCCTCCAAACTCAACATCCAGCGCTGGTTGCTCAGAGATTGACCTGTAATAAAAATAAAAATTAGAATGTAAAAGTAATAATAATATTTAAAATAACTATTGTGGGTTCCAATTTGGTTCTATGTAGTTGTCTATTCATAATTCTACATAACTGTTAAACAGGATACACCATTTCATTCTGCCTTAGTAGTGCTTTTGGGTAGGGTTCATCAATACAGTAATTCTATAATTTAATTTATATGAGCAATTTCCTATTAAGAGGAATAGTTTTCCCTGGTTAAATGAAAGTAGTGTTAGAGTTAGTTAGCGGGACTTCACAACCACACAATTTTGCTGAACACAGTTGATTCTTCCATACATGTGTTGCCAATTAAAATCTGTTTTTATATTTCTCATACCATCACCACTCTCTTCCTCAAAAAGTAATACGATATTGAAACAACATCCCACTGCAAAAAATGCTTTTCTTAGTTACTATTTTGTCTAGTTTCCAGACAAATAACTTCTTACATCAAGAATAATAAACTAGACAAGTACAAATTATGTCTTTTTCTGAAAATTGTTTACTTAAGGAAAACAACAATTATTTTACTTGTCTAGTAAATTCTTCATGCATAAATAGTTAAGTAAAAAATTTTTTGCAGTGGGGCAAATAAATCTTTTCATTTTAGGGTTAAACGACTTTAATGTTTACATACCAAGAAAAATAAGGCGTGGACTCTCTGGCAAATGAAGAGAATGCTGGACATCAGATGGAGTCGAAATTCCTGAAACAAATTTTTAAAAGACAGTACAACCATGGTCAACAGACCAATCCATAAAAGAGATTATAGATAAATTAGATTGGTTGAATAATCTCTTGTTACATCTGCTTGAAGGAATTACCCCATCTAACTTCTCTTTGAAGTGTGCAAGGAGAAAAACACCAAGTAAGAAAAGCATGTTTTGCACCTCTGGAAACCAGGTCCATTGTTATCATTGGTTGGTCAGCTGTACAAAGTAGCTCAAGTGGTAACAAATACTGTCAAGACAAAGGTAGTAGTGACAATTCAGTCTAAAACAGTTCATACTGCTAATGTGTCCTCTGAACAAACTTAACCCACCTTGCCTGGTACTGTAATGTGTCAGAATGTTGAAGGAGGCAAACAGAGGCCAGGCCGGTGAATGGCTTGGGCTCTGTCAGTCTGCCCACAGGGCAGCTGTGGCTACAGATGTAACATCCACCAGTGTGTGACTGTGGAGTGAATGAATAATTGATATGTAAAATTAGAGCTCTGGAAAGGCGCTATATAAATATAACTATAATAATAATAATAATAATTTTGAAAAATTCAATTATGATTTGTCCACACTCCTGAATAGACAATTCCAAACATCTGAGCACTTTTTTGTCAGTAAGCTGTTCAAAATGTCCATATATATGCCTCTGTGTGAAGAGATATGGCCATTTAGTTTTGATATCTGCAATTGTAGGGGATGGGGTTGCATTGATCATGTGACGCTGAAGCCAATAGGTTCCCTCCATGAGCTTGCAAACGTCTCCTCTCTCTGCTCCAGAGATTCCTTCATGTAGATGCATCTCCTCCATCTTCTGACGTTTCACTTCAAGACTGTCATAAGTTTCACCAGGTGGAAGAGCAGGCTGCCATCTTGTACAACCATACGAGTCAGTGGAACTTCGTTTTCTAGTAGTTCCGGTGTCACTTCTTTGGATCCTATGATGACTTAGTGTATTTGTTCGATTCAGGTGCTCTATGCGTACTTTCAGCTGTGAAAGAACAGATTCATATCCACCCCAACCTGCTTGTCACCCAACATGTCAGCAAAAGACTTTGGATACTGGCTCACTATTTTGCGACTAACAGTAAGACACTGTGATCTGGTGGGGTTTTTGTCATGTTTTTTCATTTCGTCAGCAAGGATTCTAATCATTTGTCTCCGATCAGAAGGAGAAGGTCTCTGTCCATTCTCAACAGCACTCTTTATACCATCTGGCATTAAGTTCCAGGGAACTTGGAAATTTTCAGTCTAAACTGCTTGATGTTGGCATTGAGAGCTTGATGGAGGTGAACCAAGAGTAGTGTTTGTTTCGGGGGGAACCGAGGGGAGAACCTCAACAGGTTGCAGTATGACTGTGCAGTTTTGATGTTCTGTGTTTAAATAAATATATATAAATAAATAATCAGTTATTGTATCAAATTATATAATAAACAGTACTAGAATGCATTTTAACAGATAAAAAACACAAAAAAATGTTAACATTCTGTCATTAATTTCTCACCCTCACGTCATTCCAAACCAGAAAGACTTTTGTTCACTTTGGTACATAAATGAAGATATTTCTGATAAAATCCAAGAGACGTGTGTCCCTTCATAGACAGTATACTCAACTTCCACTGTCAGTATAGTAATCTATATGACTACAGTGGTTTAACTTTAATGTTAGAAGTGGTTTGTTTAACCCCAAAAACTAAAAACAATGTACAAAATAATAATCTCCAATGTGTGTTCACACAACAATGTCTGCTCTCATGTCAACACAGCATGGCATGCATTATGGGGCTTTAGTGAACAGATTAATATTGTAGAAAATAAAGATTTTTAGGGGGGGAAACAACACACTCATGTGCTTCATAAAATAGAGGTTACACCCCTGGTGTAACATCCATTAATTTAATATCTATGGAGTGACAAAAGTTCTTCAATTTCATCAAAAATATCTTCATTTGTGTACTGAAGATGAAAGATTGTCTTGTCTTGTTTGGAATAACTTGAAAGTGAGTAATTAATGACAAGGTTTCCATTTTTAGTGAATAAATCCTTTAAATTTTCATATACTATATATACAACTTTATCTTTACCTTGATTTTTCCATGAACTAAGAAGTTTTCTGCATTGGATAGGTCTTATAAACTCCAAAATGTCATCTTCTTTTACATAAACCAAATCATCCAAGCCTTCGACACCTTGGTCCATGAGTTTCTCCACAAGCTGGTTGGTTACATCTGGAGATAGGCTTGGCAACACCCACAATACAGCATCTTTCAGGACTTCTTTCATTCCAGACATTATTCTAAAATTGGGAAGGAATGATGGAGAACAATTACTGACAAGCCACACAATGAATATTCAGGCAGAGGATAGTAATCCAGTAGACTGTCTTGATTTATGCATAGGTAGCCTTGATCTTGTGGTTTCAAGCAATGAACTCCCTGGTCTATAAGACAAAAAGACTGAATTTTCTTTGGGTGTGTAAAATGTCGAAGTTAACGTAACGTTACTTGGTAAAGAAGGAGTGTTTTTTTTGCGGTAGAAAACCACGTTAGCAAAACCACGTTAGCAAAACCAAACTATTCGTGTAACTTAAACATTGTAGAAAACCGAACGCAATGAATAAATAAAAATAGATTGGCTTACCGTATCAGTCAGTTGAACAGTCTTATCAAGCTCTAAAATCCACTTTAGCTCACAGATGCATGACCGATTTTTCCTCCCGTCTTCATGAAGTTCATGTGCTGTTAACCGTTTCTGCTGCGTCACAGGCAATATTTGAAAGACGCACACAAAAGCTCAGACGAAACGAAGCTCACACGAACCAAAAAACTTAATTACAAATTCAAAAAAAATCACACAGTTGGCACATCAGTTGGCGTCACGTCTCATCTGAATTTGAGCGCGAATAAAATCAATCCCACAATGCAATGCATTTACAGTCTGATACTGTATTACAAATTTATCGGTTGGAAAACAGAAATGTGCTGTATATTTACAGCTGCTCTGTAAATTATACAGCCTTATACTGTATTACGGAAATACAGTACAATTCTGTAAGAAATTCACTGTAAATTTACAGTAAAGGGTTACAGTGTAGTGTGAAACCAAAAGTTACAGATCCAAATGAACACTGCACAGTTCATACTGTCGTTGTGTCCTTGGGCAAGACACTTAACCCACCTTGCCTCCAGTGGCTGTAACACTGGTCATTACTGTAGAACAATGTAAGTCGCTTTGGATAAAAGCGTCAGCTAAATGAATAAATGTAAATGGTACGGACTTTTAGCTGAGAAAACACCCTTTAACAGTAATTATTTGAGGACAGACTGATGGACTGTGACTGTGTCCCAAACCAAACACAATATGTACAACAAACTAAACTGTTGCTATCCTACAACTTTTTCTGTTCCATACAGAATTTGTCTCGTCCCTCTTGAGTTGAATTTAATTTACAGGATCGACTGAATTGAATAAACATTTAACCAATCAGTATTCAAGGGGCTGTGCCAACGAATGCACAATAAACTGCTTTTGGACTGACAAGATTTGAAAAACACAAAACCATTTAGAAAAACAGAGCATAAACCCTGCCCCATTTTAGATAAAGAGTTATTATTGGTCAGTTCATGCAGAGCTCGGTGGAAGTTTGGGTCAGTGGGAGGGGTGTCCAGACTCATTTCACTTTGCTAAGAAAGTATTAGCCACTTGTACAGAGTATTTTTTTTCAATTGACAAGTTTCAAGAATTCTCAGCTTCCATTGTTCTTTTACCATTACTGTAAACACTCTCAATGATTGGAATGGGTGGCATCAGACCATACACAATAAAAAGAAATGCTGTGCCGTTTGCTGTTGAAACTCTTAAAGTCTTAAATTGTAGCATTAGGTTGAATGTTTGTTTCAGCGTTAAAACAGACATTTGCAAATGCACACGTCAGCAGCACATAGCTTAGTTCTTGCCTTGCAGCAGGCCTCAGTGAGAGTGAGTCACTAGGAAGGTAGCTATAATTAGAAGCCATATCAAAGAGCGTGAATGTGTGAGTGTAGGCGACTGCCACAGATTTTTCTTCAGGATGACGAGGTGTGGGGGAAATGTGTGAAAGTGTAAGCCAATATGAATGTGTTTGCTGCCTGAGCGCTCGATAAGTGTATGAAGATGTCAAGCAGAAGAGGAAATCACTTCCCGGAGCTCATTACTCAGCATTAGAACGCAGCGGAAGCACCACTCTTCTTCATTGTTCTGAATTTAGAGCCACACTCCAAAATGCTATTTTCTCTAGGTACGTAGCGCCCAGCTCTGCAATCGCTCATCTTGTGTTTCTGTAACTGCAGCATTCAGATGACACTTTGTACTGCCTCTGAGATTCAAAGTTCTCTTAAGCCTTATTTTCACCAAGCACCAACTTTTTCTGTCACGCCCTTCTTCTCCCACATCTACTGTAACCACAGCACAATTTTAACATTCAAGTACAGCAGTCTTTGTGATATATTCCTGCAAAGTTTCCTGCAACATTTACTAACAAGCAACTTGCTTGTTAGTAAATTAAGAATAAATCAATGCAAGGAGAAAACTGAAAGTTATCAAATATACATTTGAGAAAGTTTAAATAGGTCTGTGTATTTACTGCCAATAGACTTCGAGAAAAAAAACAAAAATGACCAAACTGAAACAAGGAAAAGTGTGCACGGTGGCAGAGTGGTTAGCACTCCTGCCTCACAGTAAAAATGCAAACATCCTCAGCAAACTCAGGCCTTTCTGTGATGTCCCTGTGTTACCGTGACCCTCATGGGTCCATGAGCGTGCCAGCTCTTCATGGAGATCCCCGAAGAAGGGGAGAGATCGCCGCTGCGATCCCTCCTCCCGGCCACCTGACAGAAACCTTTCATCCAGTTTTGAGTATTTAGGGGGGGGCCCTGCTCCTGTTGCCACTCAATATTAAACCGCGCCACTGCTCTTGTAATCACCTCAAGCAGCTCCTCAAACGCCACGTCAGAGCGGGAAGAGCGGGAAGAGCGCTCCGAGGCGGCGGTGCCTGCAGGTGCCAGGGATGAGGCTTCATTGGCATGCTCGCGGGAAGCGCCGGAGCACGCCTGCCTGAGCACAGAGCCGGTGTCCGCCTCATCTGGCGAGAGTGCGAGGGACATAGGACTCTCTGATCCCTGCGCTTCAGCCAGATCAACACGCGAACCCCACGACCAGAGTGGGGAGGCGGCATGCTCCTTCTGAAAGAAAGCGAGCCGGGCACGTAGGAACTTAACAGGCAAAAGATCGCAGTGCTGACACTCCCCAGAAAGTCCGAGGGCCCCGTGTTCTTCCCCCATGCATTTCTTCATGAGCAAAAAAAAAAAAAAAAAAATATATATATATATATATATATACAGCGCAGTTCTCATATATATAAATATAAAAAAATATATATATATATATATATATATATATATATATATATTTTTTTATATATTTAGCGTTTATTGCTTGATTTAGAAAGTGGTTGACTTGTTAGGCATTCAGAGCCGGTGATGGCTGGGAGGGCCTATTCAAAGTTTTGCTATTTTTTTTTTTTATCTTTATTGTGACCAAATGATCCTAAATTTGACCCAGTGAACATGCACAAAAAGTCATTTTGTGATTGGTCCCAGACTTCAAGCTCATTTAAAATGGTATGTTTTGTTAGTAAATTAAAAAAAAACGAAAAATGACTCAGTGGCGATACAAAATCAAAATACATTGGGCCTATGGAAAGTGAATAGGTCTGTGTATTTTTTCAACGCAGAAAAATGAAACTTGGTATATCCATAGGACACCTCAGCAAACAGAAAAGTCAATGACAGTCAGCACCTAAACTCAACAGGAAGTCCGCCATGTGGGGTGAAACGCATGGCCACTAAAATCGCACCCCTTGCGCAAGAAGATGCAAATCATTGTGTTTTAATTTAAATGGCCCCAAATTTGGTGAGTATCATCTAGACACGTGTGCCAACCAAATTTGTGACTTTCCAGTTGTTGATATCTTATCGGGTATGGGTGTAGCAAGCCTGTAACGAGGTGGCCATTTCTTGTAAAATAAAGCGTCTCAACTCTCAAACGCCTTCTCGGATCGAGTTGGAACCAAAAAGGCGTTTGTGCATATTCATGACCTGAACACAAAGATATGTAAATAAAAGGGTTATCTTTAGAAATGGCTCTCCAGCGCCCCTACAAACTTATAATGGGACCCAAGAATTTAGTTTGTCATAGAAACATGAAATTTGGTACACACATCTCTTATGTCATGCCAGCATAAAAGCCAATGACAACCACCTCCTATCTATAAATGTGTTGCCATAGCAACGTTCCAAATATGTGGAAAAAGTCAATGGGAAGTGAAATTTTTAGTTTGTTGTAGGCAAATGAAACTTGGTACACATATCCAGCATGGGCTTATGAACAAAAAAGCCAATGGGGACCACACCCTATCACACACGGGAAGGCGGCCATTTTGAATTGAAAATTTGGTCCGACTTAGAATACACCTCTTTTTATAATATAACAACAAAAATAGCTGCTTCATTCCACAGACACCAAACTATATATATATGAGCTAAACACATGTATGTAAAAGAGACAAGTGTTTTTCTAGACTTTGCTCGAGTTATATTTTTTTATTATAATTCGGTATATATTTTTTATTATAATTTTTCTGCAAAATGATTCTCAATTTGACCCAGTAAACCAACAACTAAAAGTCATTTTTATTGGTCCCAGACTTCAAGCTCGGGAAAATGTTATGTTTTTGAAGTCGCCGAAAAAAAAAAACGAAAAATGACTCAGTGGCGACTACAAAATCAAAATACATTGGGTCTATGGAAAGTGAAAGTAACTTTTTTCCAACGTAGAAAAATGAAACTTGGTACATCCATAGGACACCTCAGGGCAAACTGAAAAGTCAATGACAGTCACATCCTAAACTAAACAGGAAGTCCGCCATGTGGGGTGAAACGCGCGGCCACTAAAATCGCACACCTTGCGCAGAAAGATGCAAATCATTGTGTTTTAATTTAAATGGCCCCAAATTTGGTGAGTATCATCTAGACACGTGTGCCAACCAAATTTGTGACTTTATTGTAGATATCTTATTGGGTATGGGTGTGGCAAGCCTGTAACGAGGTGGCCATTTTTGTGAAAATAAAATGTCTCTTAACTCTCAAACGCCTTCTCGGCTCGAGTTGGACCCAAAAAGGTGTTTGTGCACATTCATGACCTGAACACAAAAATATGTAAATAAAAGGGTTATCTTTAGAAATGGCTCTCCAGCGCCCCCTACAAACTTATAATGGGACCCAAGAATTTAGTTTGTCATAGAGACATGAAATTTGGTACACACATCTCTTAAGTCATGACGAGCATAAGCCAATGACAACCACCCCTATCTATAAATGTGTTGCCATAGCAACGCCCCAAATATGTGGAAAAGTCAATGGGAAGTAAAATTTTAGTTTGTCGTAGGCAAATGAAACTTGGTACACACATCCAGTATGGGCTTATGAACAAAAAAGCCAATAGGGACCACACCCTATCACACACGGGAAGGCGGCCATTTTGAATTGAAAATGTGCTCCGACTTAGAATACACCTCTTTTTTTAAAAACAACAAAAATAGCTGCTTCATTCCACAGACACCAAACTTGGGCAAAATGAGCTAAACACATGTATGTAAAATAGACAAGTGTTTTTCTAGACTTTTTTGCTCGAGTTATATTTTTTTTTATTATAATTCTGTATATATTTTTTTATTATAATTTTTCTGCAAAATGATCCTCAATTTGACCCAGTAAACGTGGAACTAAAAGTCAATGTTATTGGTCCCGGACTTCAAGCCCGGCAAAAAATTTATGTATTTGAAGTCCCCGAAAAAAAAATACGAAAAATGACTCAGTGGCGACCCCTAGAAAAGTCAAAATACATTGGGCCTATGGAAAATGAAAGTAAATTTTTCCATTGTAGAAATACAAAACTTGGTACATCCATAGGACACCTCAGGTCAAACAGAAAAGTTTATTACAGCCATACCGTAAACTCAACAGGAAATCTACTATGTTGGGTGGTATGCGTGACCACCTAAATCGCACCCCTTGTGTCTAAATGCTTTTCATCTAAACAGCTCCAAATTTGGTGAGTATCATCTAGACACATGTGCCAAAAAAGTTATCAATTTGTTTTTTGATACATTTGTGGCTGTGGTCATAATGAGTTTGTGAAGAGGCAGCCATTGGGAAATAAATGCCATTTCCCAATTGCCAGGATCCTTCCTTTAGAGGAGGCCCCTCCAGAGCCACGGCTAGAGTCTTAGAAAACTCCTCAGAATCCTTTGGAACTTATAACCTTGTACTTTTAGACAAGTTATATTTACATTTTGCCTTTTTAAAGAGGGGGGTGCAGCGATTCCTGAGTCATCTCAAATCTCCAGCCAGTACTTTTTTTTTCTCGCCTTAGCCCAAGCATAATCTATTATGTTCAAAGGTTCAGACAGCTCCCAGGAAAACCAGAGATTGTGGAGACCTTTAACTCTAAATTACAAGGTGGTGTAACAGGCCCCAGCAGTAACACAGGCCCGGTTATTTGACATTACCGTGAAGTTTACGCTTTAAAGCACGAAATGCAATCCTCCGAGTGCATGTGTCCCCGCGGTCTCAAGGGAGGCGAGGGCCTTTATCGCCGCTTGCGGCTTTAATTCACTTTCTTTTTTCGTACTGGCACAGAGAGTTTGCTCACACTTCACACAATGCGATTTGAAGACAAAGAAACCTGAAGACCCTTCCGCGTCATGTGTTTCTTATACCCTCTGTGCAGGTGCGCTCAGCTGCTCAATTACACAGCTGCTGCTGATGTGCTGCGTCACCAACCAAGGTATTATAAGCCAATTCTTGTTTGACATACGTGCTTCACAACCGGTCACACTAACAACGTTCCCCCCGTCCAGCTTTGCTCCAATTCAGTCACACAAATGAGTTCAGACCGAAAGAAGCATGCCAATGATCAAAACAATAAGAAACACTGCTTTATAAACTAAACCAGCATCCTCTGGAGACTAACTGTGACAAAGTCAATACAAGGAATGGTATGGAAACGATAAGGAGAAGGGAACTTTACTATTGCATTAAAGAAATGCGTTGAATGTGTAGATCTTCTATCTGACCTTAACTTGTTTATACAGATGTATTATAGTTTTTAAAGGAAAAGGGTGTTGGCACAGTTTCTATTAACTGCCACAACCCTCCAGAAAACCAATGCTGTTTCTTCTTTTGCTTGCCGCGTGAGAAATGAGCGGTGGATACAAGCAGAAAGACAGGAGTGATCAGAATCAGAATCAGAAAAATGTTTATTGCCATTGTCAGTGAACAAGATTCACAAACTAGGAACTTGCTTCGGTGATAAGGTGCAACATGAAGGGCATGCATAAAAATTAAAATAACATACAAGATAAATAAAAATATACAGACTAAAACTTGAATATATACACACAATTTACAGTTTGTTGGATATGGTGCAAAATTTGCAGTGCAATGGATAGTTCTTGATTTATGTGCTTAATAAAGTGACAAGTGTTATGAAGTGTTAAAGAGTCCAATGGCAGAGGGAAAGAAACTGTTCTTATGGCGGGAGGTTCTGGTCCGAATGGACCGTAGCCTCTTGCCCGAGGGGAGTGACTCTAATAGTCTATGTCCAGGGTGAGAAGGGTCGGCTGTGATCCGACCTGCTTGTCCCCGAGTCCTGGAGACATACAGGTCCTGGAGAGATGGAAGGCTGCAGCCGATCACCTTCTCTGCAGAGCGCACAATGCGCTGCAGTCTTTGTTTGTCCCTAGCTGTGGTTCCAGCGTACCACACGGTGGTGGAGGAGGTGAGGATGGACTCAACGATGCCCGTGTAGAACTGCACCATCATCTGCACTGGCAGCTTGGCTTTCCTCAGCTGCCGCAGGAAGTCCATCTTCTGCTGGGCTTTCTTGATGAGGGAGCCGATGGTGGGCGTTGAGCTCCAGGTTGTTGCCACTGCACCAGGACACCAGCCGGTCCACCTCCCTCAAGTAGGCAGACTCATCGTCGTCCGATATGAGCCTGATGAGGGTAGTGTCATCCGCAAACTTAATCAGTTTGACAGAATTGTGGCTGGAGGTGCAGCAGTTGGTGTACAGGGAGAAGAGGAGAAAGTACACAGCACTGTGGAGCTCCTGTGCTGATGGTGAGAGTGTCCGAGACATTCTTCCCCAGCCACACGCACTGCCTCCGGTCCGTCAGGAAGTCAGTGATCCACCTGCAGGTGCAGTCAGGCACGTTGAGCTGGGAGAGCTTGTCCTGGAGCAGAGCAGGGAGGATGGTGTTGAATGCAGAGCTGAAGTCCACAAACAGGATCCTGGTGTAGGTTCCCGGGGAGTCCAGGTGCTGCAGGATGAAGTGGAGGGCCAGATCTCTTGGCTCTGTAGACAAACTGCAGGGGGTCCAGGAGGGAGGAGGTGATGGACTTGAGGTGGGACAAATCCAGGCGCTCAAATGACTTGACTTCATGACTACAGATGTCAGCTCCACTGGCCTGTAGTCATTAAGTCCTGTGATCTGGGACTTCTTGGGGACAGGGACGATGGTGGAGGACTTGAAGCATGCTGGGACCTGGCAAGACTCCAGAGAGGTGTTAAAAATGTCTGTGAAGACAGGAGTCAGCTCATCAGCACAGTGTCTCAGGGGGGTGGGGGAGACACCATCTGGACCAGGTGCTTTGCGGGTGTTTTGTCTCCTGAACTGCTTCCGTGCGTCCTGTTCCAGAACTGGAAGGGCAGTGGGAGAGGGGTAGTTGACAAGGTTGGGGCTGGCTGAAGTGTCCACTGTAATGATTGGGGTGGGGGAGGGGTGTGAAGTTTGAAACCGTGCATAATGTTTGTTGAGCTGATCAGCCAGTTTCTGATCGTCAGCAGCGCGGGGGGCTCTAGGCCTGTAGTTTGTAAGAAGCTGGAGCCCCCTCCACACAGAAGCAGAGTCGTTAACTTAGATCTAGCTCTTGACACCTCCCTGCTAAATCCATACTTTGCCCGCCTGTAGCTGCCCCAATCTCCAACTCTATGGGCTGCTTCCTTTTGCTGCCTTAGCTTCCTCAGTTTGGGTGTGAACCAGGGTTTGTCATTATTAAAAGTCACTTTGGTGCGTGTTGGTATAATGCTGTCCTCACAGTATCGAATGTATGATGTTACAGTGTCTGTGTACTCATCCAAACTATCTGTAGCAGCTCTAAACACCTCCCAGTCAGTAGTGTCCAAACATGTGCCTCGCTGGTCCACCTCTTGATAGTCCTCACTACAGGTTTGGAGAGCTTCAGCCTCTGTCTGTATGTGGGGATCAGGTGAACCATGGCGTGATCTGAAGAGCCCAGGGCAGCGCGGGCCACGGCGCGAAAGGCGTTGCTGACAGTAATGTAACAATGATCCAGTGTGTTCTGCTCTCTGGTTGGGCATTTAATAAACTGTCTGTACTTTGGGAGTTCGTGGCTCAGATTTCCCTTGTTAAAATCCCCAAGAATAATAAGCAATGAGTCCGGAAAGGTCCGCTCCACACTCAGTACCTGGTCTGCAAGTGCGTGCTGTGCCGCCTGCACGTTGGCGCTCGGTGGAATCTAAACAGCGACCAGAATGAATGAGGCAAACTCTCGTGGAGAGTAGAATGGTTTGCAGTAATGAAGAGAAATTCCAGAGCAGGAGAGCAGTGTTTGGAGATCACTGTTACATCAGAGCACCAGGCGTTGTTGATAAAGAACAGACACCTCCACCCTTTGTTTTTCCCCAGGAGAGATCCCTTTGTCTGTCGGCGCGGAGGAGCTGAAATCCCTCTAGGTGAAGGGCGCAATCCGGGATGGACTCGCTGAGCCATGTCTCCGTGAAGCACAAAACAGAAGATGAAGAAAAGTCTCTGTTTCTTCACATTTCTCATCAGCAGCTTACCTTACCATGCAGCTTCAAAAAGTTTACTTTCATTGGGAAAATGTATTCCATTTTCTCTTTATCAGCATAAATTTATTTTTAATGATAACCTTTGGGTGATTAGTAGCTTTTGTTAAAATGAAATTAGATAAAAACATGTGTAGAGAGGATCATTTTCAGAGAAAGACCTCTGTCTCCCCTTTTCAGTTTGATCCCATGTCAGGCAAAACTGTGGACCACGAGACAGGGATGCTTTTAAACATACTCTCTTCTTCAAGACTTCTCTACTGCCTCTAATTACATCCAGGCCCCAAATGTGTCCCCTTCCAAACCCAAATGCTAGTCACAGCCATCATGATGGGCACCACATTGTTAAATGTGCCACTGTGTCCCTCTGATATAGAATATAGTCCCCCTTATGAAGGTCGAAACTCTTCCACAAACACTATTAATACACTATTAATAGTAGCTTCTAAACTGTAGGTAGCTGGTGAACAGGTAGCTGGTGGAGCAAATGGCAGACACCGAGACTGAATTGCAGTTCAAAAATGATTATTCAAAACAAACTAAAAACAGGTGGGGATCCAGACAATGGTGGATAATGTAGCAGATGATGTAGCCAAACAGTTGTCGAGAGCTGGGACGGAGTCTGAAGAAAGACAAAAAGGTAGGTATTGAAGAAGGTTTCCACAAACAAGCTACTCCAAACTTCAAGCGATTTGAGCCACATAGTGTACCACAAGCTGTGACAACCTGGCAGAGTGGAGGACTGAAGAGGCTTTTATACTGGAGCGGTGAGTAGTGATGAGTCTGATGAGCAGGTGTGTTGGAGTGAAGGCACACTCCAGGTACTCTGCCCAGCTCCAAACAGACAAACACACAAGGGAGGGGGAGACAAACAGGAGAACACAGGGAAAAGATGGAGATCTTGACATAAATCTACCTCTGTGCATAATCTTTGAAGCTCATGTTCAAGCTCTTCTCGTGTAGTACACTCTCTGTAGTCTCAAAGCAATAGGTCTCTCATTTACATGAGAACAGCAGAACAGAATTGTGTGCCTTGTCTAGTCCTAACAGCTGATGAAAACACTCCAGACCATTACAATCACAACATTACCAATTTAACATTAACTTGTGTTAACTTTGCTGGCAATGTTAGTTAGGTTGCTTGATGGCACTCAGCGCTGCCAACTCATTCATCCCATTAAGGAAGATATGTCATTCCCTCTTCACTCACAAGCCTCTATGTCATGTCCTCATTAGTTGTCTGGAAACATCAGCAGCACTGCAGAAAGCTGTTTCACACCAAGTCACAACATCAAAATGCATTACTGAAATGAAGCAGGTACCTTAAACTTCTGATGCAATCCAACAAATTGCTTGTGATTTCCATCGGGGAACCTCAGGCATAAAGTCATAAATGATCATGGTCATCCTGTCTTCCAACACCCTGTGCTCACAAAAACATCTATAGTCCTTTGTCCCCCTCACAATAAAATTTCTGAATTAATCAAAACCATACTATTTATTTATGTTTATATATTTAATGCTTTTATGGATTGTGTGTGCAAGCCCAAGACAAAGTAAAGTAATTTTTAATAATTATGCACATTTTACTTTGCCTAATTTTACTTTGAGTTGTCTTTTTTTTGTATTGTTTCTCTGTGTAAGCAAAGTAGCCTGTGCTGCAAAAGGGATTTTCTGAGGTAGGATTTTCTGCAACCATTGATTCAAAGTTGTTGCACTGCATGTTAAGTCAATATACAAAGTGGTATATGCTCCTACCAGCTGATTCCCATTTTATGTCCCACCTTTCCTTTTTAATAAATGTCATAAAATGGCCTGACGTCAAAAGTTTTTTTCCCAGATATCCCAAATTTGTATGTTTTACAAAGTAAAGACAGTTCATAAGTTTGTTCTTTAATATTAATTGAGTGCCCAGAGACTCTGTTGCAGTATGTTTTTATAAGACCTAGGATTTAGAGCTTCTCCATGTACTGGAAAAGACTGAGTAAACCTTGGAAAACACAGCCAGAGTTGATTTATATTGATCTTTTTGAGCGCTGAGACCAATTTGTTCTGTTGAAACATCTTCCTCTGTCTGCATGCCAATGTACGCTGTCAGACAAAATAAAGGGAATGGTCCAGCGCAGTCTTGGTCAAGATAAAGACAGAGAAGGAGGGACTCCAGGAGAGGGTGTTCAGATTGCCTTCATTGCTGTCTCTTACTTTACCAAAGACATCTACACAAAGCTGGGATGTGAAAAGACATGATACAAAACTCAGAAAGACAGAAAACTCAGAAAGCTCTTACACAAAGAGTGACACTTGTCCAGCACCTACAGTACACATATCTGAGGTCGTTTTCACACTGAACTCTGTCAAACAAACCTGAATAACGCAGTTACCTCCCTCACCTGTGCAATCATTTCTGAAGTAAAGGACAAGAAACACATAGAACCAGAAAACACACTCATCTATTGGCCAGTGCAGGGCAACTTTCTTTTCTACCACAAAAATAAAACATGAACAGCTTCAGTCTTTAGGAATCTTTCCTTTTTTGCTTTGTCTTTATCAAGAATTTAGAAAACATCCATTCATCCATCCATCTTCTACCGCTTATCCGGGGTCGGGTCGCGGGGGCAGCAGTCTAAGCCGAGACGCCCAGACTTCCCTCTCCCCAGACACTTCCTCCAGCTCGTCCGGGGGGATACTGAGGCGTTCCCAGGCCAGCCGAGAGACATAGTCACTCCAGCGTGTTCTAGGTCTTCCCCCGGGCGTCCAGGTGGCATCCAAAACAGAGGCCCGAGCCACCTCAGCTGGCTCCTCTCGATGTGGAGAAGCAGCGGCTCTACTTTGAGCTCCTCCCGAGTGACCGAGCTCCTCACCTTATCTCTAAGGGAGCGCCCCGCCACCCTGCGGAGAAAGCTCATTTCGGCCGTTTGTATCCGGGATCTTGTTCTTTCAGGCATGACCCAAAGCTCATGTCCATAGGTGAGAATAGGAACGTAGATTGACCGGTAAATCGAGAGCTTTGCCTTACAGCTCAGCTCCTTCTTCACCACGACAGACCGGTACATCGACCGCATTACTGCAGAAGCTGCAACGATCAATCTGTCAATCTCACGTTCCCTCCTTCCCTCACTCATGAACAAGACCCCAAGATACTTGAACTCCTCCACTTGAGGCAGGAGCTCTCCACCAACCTGAAGGGGACAAGCCACCCTTTTCCGACTGAGAACCATGGTCTCAGACTTGGAGGTGCTGATCCTCATCCCAGCCGCTTCACACTCGGCTGAAAACCGTCCCAGTGCACACTGAAGGTCCTGGCTTGATGGAGCTAGCAGGACAACATCATCTGCAAAAAGCAGAGACGAGATCCTGTGGTCCCCAATCATGACTCCCTTCGGCCCCTGGCTGCACCTAGATATCCTGTCCATAAAGATAATGAACAGGACCGGTGACAAAGGGCAGCCCTGCCAGAGTCCAACATGCACTGGGAACAGGTCTGACTTACTGCCGGCAATGCAAACCAAGCTCCTGCTCCGGTCGTACAGGGACCGGACAGCCCTTAGCAAAGGACCCCATACTCCCAGAGCACCTCCCACAGGGCGCCACGAGGGACACATTCAAATGACTTCTCCAGATCCACAAAACACATGTGGACTGGTTGGGAAAACACCCATAAACCCTCCAGCACCCTGGAGAGGGTATAAAGCTGATCCAGTGTTCCACGATCGGGATTCCTCCTGAATCTGCGGTTCAACTATCGGCCGCATTCTCCTCTCCAGTACCCTGGCATAGACTTTCCTGGGGAGGCTGAGGAGTGTGATCCCTCTGTAGTTGGAACACACCCTCCGGTCCCCCTTCTTGAAAAGAGGGACCACCACCCCGGTTTGCCAGTCCAGAGGTACTGTCCCCGACCGCCACGCGATGTTGTAGAGGCGTGTCAACCAAGACAGCCCTACAACATCCAGAGACTTGAGGTACTGAGGTCATATCTCATCCACACCCGGTGCCTTGACACCAAGGAGCTTCTCAACTACCTCAGTGACTTCGGCCTGGGTGATGGACGAGTCCACCTCCGAGCCCTCGGCCTCTGCTTCCTCAGTGGAAGACGTGTTGGTGGGGTTGAGGAGATTCTCGAAGTATTCCGGGGGTTGCCGCCACGACAGGCACCGGAGACTTTACGGCCATAGCTTCGAGTTGCCGCATCGACAATGGAGGTGGAGAACATGGTCCTCTCGGACTCAATGTCTCCAACCTCCCTCGGGATCTGGTCGAAGCTCTGCCGGAGGTGGGAGTTAAAGATCTTTCTGACAGGGGCTCTGCCAATTGTTCCCAACAGACCCTCACAGTACGTTTGGGCCTGCCGAGTCTGTCCAGCTTTCTCCCCCGCCATCGGATCCAACTCACCAGGTGGTGATCAGTTGACAGCTCCACCCCTCTCTTCACCCGAGTGTCCAAGACATACGGCCGGAGGTCAGATGAAACAACTACAAAGTCGATCATCGATCTCCGGCCTAGGGTGTCCTGGTGCCACGTGCACTGATGGACACCCTTATGCTTGAACATGGTGTGCAAACTGTGACTAGCACAGAAGTCCAATAACAGAACACCGCTCGGGTTCAGATCCGGGGAGCCGTTCCTCCCAATCACGTCCCTCCAGGTGTCACTGTCGTTGCCCATGTGAGCGTTGAAGTCCCCCAGTAGAACGATGGAGTCCCCGTTCGGAGCCCTTTCCAGCACCCCTCCCCGAGGGTCCAAGAAGGCCGGGTACAGGTACCCGAAGGCGCAGGGAAGCGACCCTCTCGTTCACCGGGGTGAACTCCAACACATGGCGGCTGAGCTGGGGGGCTATGAGCAAGCCCACACCAGCCCGCCGCCTCTCACCGCAGGCAACTCCAGAGTAATGGAGAGTCCAGTCTCTCTCAAGGATTTGGGTTCCAGAGCCCAAGCTGTGCGTGGAGGTGAGCCCGACTATCTCTAGTCGGTATCTCTCAACCTCCCGCACAAGCTCAGGCTCCTTCCCCGCCAGCGAGGTGGCGGGGAAGGAGCCATGTCCCTAGCGCCAGTTTCCGTGTCGAGGCCTCCGCCTTCGACTGCCACCCAATCCACTTTGCAACGGCCCCTTACGGTTCCTCCCGCAGGTGGTGGGCCCACGGGAGGTTGGCCCCACGTCGCTCCTTCGGGCTGAGCCCAGCCGGGCCCCGTGGGGAAAGACCCGGCCACCAGACGCTCGCATGCGAGCCCCAACCCCGGGCCTGGCTCCAGGGTGGGGCCCCGGTTGCACCATATCGGGCGACGTCACGGTCCTTGATATTATCCTGTCAATAAGGGGGTTTTAACCGCTCTTTGTCTGGCCCGTCACCTAGGAACTTGGGACCTTAGGTTTGCCTTGGGAGACCCAACCAGGGGCATATAGCCCCCGACAACATAGCTCCTAGGATCATTCGGACACTCAAACCCCTCCACCACAATAAGGTTGTGGTTCAAGGAGGGACTTTTTAGAAAACATAGTTTACAATAATGGGCTCAGTGGCCCTCATTTCCACGCAATCTTTTGCATTCGTCAATATAAACCTGGGCGTTCCATATGCTCAAATCCCACGCCAGGTCAGGAGCTGGTGTAAAACTTACACAAGTATAAATTCAACACCAAACTGGGCAGCAAAACCATTATTTAGAACTGGTTACTTTAAAAATATTGCATAGTACAGTCCTCTGCAATAATAGCATAGTATTTTATATTCTTTTAGGGTTATGTGCAGCGTGATCTTTTAGATGATTTTGTGTGTAGGCTATTATCATACAGTACATTACAGAGCAAATCTTCCTAAAAATAAGAGTTATTGGAACATTTATGCTTATGTTACACATCCAATATATCTACTTTCTTCAAAGATTTAAGCCTCCGTTTTATATGTTTCATACAAAAACAATATTTCATCCTGGAGTATTTACTTGTCATTTCCAGAGGTTTTTCTGACACCAAAGTGTTCTGCGATACCACAATGAGCTGCCTTTAAAAACATTGATCCTAAACTTAGTTTGTACTACAACTTTTTCCTCACCAATCAAACTATTGTGGTGAGGAAGCCATTTTCTCGCCAACATACCATCATCCAGACAGTAACCAGAAACGGCAGCTTCTAAATTCTCTAAGGACTGAACCTGTAGGAATAGATCTTTTAGAGATGTCATCTTTTTGTTATACAATCAACACACTGTCTATTGATTGAGAGTGCACAGTCAGACAAAGGAAAACGCACATTTGGTTGTATTTGGTGGTTAACTGATTGTTCTACAGAGTCTTGTGCGAGTTTACGCTGCGCACAAGTAACAACACACGCTGGAGACTCTCATCTTTAGAGGACAAAGAAACAATGGAGCATTCAACCCACATTTGAGCTCCTGCCAGGTCATTTCCCAGTTTAACCTGTACTCCATCCACAGGTAGGCTAGGACAAACCCCTAGAGCAACCACATGAGTGACAAGGTCAGAAGACAACATTACACTATGTAATGGGACAGACAATATATTCAAACTTATGCCCCTGACTTTTGCAAATCCACCAGTAGCTGATTTTGAGGAAAATGGTAAAACAGAGACAGAGATGGAGGAGTCGAGGGCCCCTGAATCTCTGAGAATTTTAACAGGGACTTTCTCATTGCTGCCTGCTAAAGACACATAACCCCTAGAGATATATAGCCGGTAACCCGAGTCAACCAACTGCAAGTCAGTATCAAATGTCAACTGGACAATCTCAGGGTGGATCTCACCTTAAGACTTGGTGTGAGCCTTCACTGCAGCAATAGCTTTGGCTTTCTCAGCTGAAGAAACAGAGGCAGCAAGGGCAACTGGTTTAGGGAAATGCTTTCCTTGAATTGTTTTAGTTTAATCTTTTAATACAGGACAGTCTGTTATAGAGCCGAAGGCAAGACCCCAAAGCAGACACAGACATAGTTAAAATTAGAAGATAGTTTATTGTGCATGGAAGGAGATGAAGGATCAGGCGTGGTCGTAGCATGGCAAAGTCCTGATAAAAGAGTTCGTAAGCAGGCAGGCAGTCAGGCAGGCAGCACAATGGGCTCAAGAGGACAGGCTTGATTAGGGAAACGTGAAAAACAGGATGAACCTTGAGGGCCGCTGGTATCTTCAGTTTGACCGACACAGGATTGACAATTTATTCGATTTAATATGGTCCAACATACCTCGGGCAAATTTTTTACTTTCCATCTGTAAGGGTAGGTCTCGGGAAGATAGCCACACCTTCTGACCAGGTAAGTATGCTGGAGCAGGAGTACGTTTACGGTCCGCACTACGTTGACTCCGAGCAGCTGAGCGACCCAGAGCAGCGCGAACCGCACGCCATATGCCTTGGCAATGGCGAAGGTGACATTGGACAGATGGAACCGCCACCTCCTCTTCCTGTGTAGGAAACAAGGGTGGCTGGAAACCCAAGGAAGCCATGAAGGGCAACATACCGATCGCTGAGCTCGTCATGGAGTTGTGGGCATACTCCACCCATGGGAGAAAAGAGGACCAGGCAGAAGGATGGCGAGCTGTCACACAACAGAGGGCTGTTTCCAGACTCTGGTTCACTCGCTCCGTTTGGCCATTAGACTGGGGGTGGAAACCAGATGAGAGGCTGGCTGAGGCTCCCAGGGCTCGACAGAATGCCTTCCACACCTGAGATGAGAACTGGCCCCGATCTGAGACTATGTCCGTTGGTATCCCGTGTAACCTGAAGACATGTTGGACCAGGATGTTAGCGGTCTCTAGAGCTGATGGGAGTTTGGGCAAAGGGACAAAGTGAACAGCTTTAGAGAATCGGTCAACAACAGTCAAAATAACAGTATTCCCCTCTGAATGTGGCAACCCAGTAACAAAACCCACCGAAATGTGGGACCAGGGGTGAGAGGGCACAGGGAGAGGGTACAGTAATCCTGCATGTGGGGTGTGTGACGATTTGCTGCGGGTACAAACATCACAGGCAGAGACAAATTCCCAGACATCTTTTGTCAAAGCAGGCCACCAGAACTTCTGGGAGATGAAGTCTTCTCTGGTCCGATGGATTTCGGGGTGACAGGAAAGCTTTGAGGACCCACTGGAGGACTTGGGCACGAACAGATGTCGAAATAAATAGTCTGTTAATTGGACATTTGTCTGGGGCTGGCTCTGCGCGCAAAGCCTCTGTAACCACTTCCTCAATCTCCCAGTGAGCCGCCGCTACAATACAAGGAGAGGGAATGATGGGTTCTGGACTGGCGGTAGATGACTCCGGAGTGAAGAGCCGAGACAGAGCATCGGATCTGACATTCTTGGAACCAGGCCGGTAGGTTAGGGTAAAATCAAATCTTCCTAAAAACAAGGCCCAACGTGCTTGGCGTGAGTTAAGTCTATGGGCCGAGCGGAGATAAGTTTCTTTCTGCATCTGATAGACCTCTGGAAAAGAAAGCACATGGATGCAGTTTGTTAGTTTCAGAGGTGCGCTGGGAAGGAACCGCTTCAACTCCAAGATGTGACGCATCCACTTTCACAATGAATTGACGTGTGGGATCAGGATGAGCAAGGACCGGGGCCGTGGTGAACAAAACCTTGAGCTGGTCGAAGGCACCTTGAGCCTCCGTGGTCCAGGCAAACGGCGAAAGAGTAGAAGTCAGCTGGGTGAGTGAAGAAGCCACTCCACTGTAATTCCTGATGAATCTCCTGTAAAAATTGGCAAAGCCTAAAAAACGTTGCAATTGCTTACGGTTCGTAGGAATGGGCCAGTCAACCGCAGCTTGGACCTTGGCAGGATCGGCTTCCAGACTTCCCTGTGTGATGATGAAGCCAAGGAAGCTGACCTTAGTTACATGGAACTCACTTTTTTTAGGCTTTTACGAAGCGTTTATTTCACAACAGTCTTTGTAAGACCAGGCGAACATGCTTGGTTTGTTCCTGGAGGTTGCGGGAAAAAAATCTAAAATGTCATCCAGGTATACAAAAATGAATTTATTGAGCATTAGGTTAGGTTACTTTTATTGTACCCAAAGGTAAATTTGTTTTACAGTGCAATGACTATGGCATCCAATACAAAAACACACAACACAGATTACTCCACAAAACATAGGGACAAATACGTTTGTGGGACGGAGTGGCTCAGTGGTAGAGCAGTCGTCCTATAACCAGAAGGTTGCCGGTTCGATTCCCACTCTGCCCTGTTCATACTTTTGTTGTGTCCTTGGGCAAGACACTTAACCCACCTTGCCTCCAGTGTCTGTAGCACTGGTGTATGAATGTGTGTGACTGTAGAGGTGTGTTTGGTGGTGGTAGGAGAAGGTTGAGCGCCGTGTGTATGGCAGCCCCCATCTCCGTCTGCCCCAGGTGTGAATGTGTGTAAATGGGGTGAGTGGAAGCACGATGTAAAGCGCTTTGGGTGCCCAAGAAGGGTGCAAAAAAACGCTATATAAATGCATGCCATTTACCAAATAAGTAAATAAATACTCATACTGGGTAAAGTGCTATCAAGAAAGAAAGAAAGAAAGTGCTCTCAAAACATTACATGTGGTCTTTGTAAAAGAACCTGAAAGAAGAACCCCCAAAAAAACAGATAAAAATCATAAAACCCTAGTACATTTCTAAGAACCACGTCTACACTTTGTTCATCATATTAATCGCATTTGGTACGAAGCTCCTCTTATATCTTCTCGTTCTACCCCTTGGGACTTTATAGCTCCTCGCAGACGGCAATAACTGAAACTCACTGTGCAGGGGGTGAGAGTCATCATCTAAGATTGAGAAGGCCATCCTTTGTAACTGTTTGGTATACAGGGATGCCACTCCTGGTTGGCACTCCTTCAGTAGAAACATAAAAACGGATAAGAACATTTAAGACACTAAAACAAAAGAAACGTCATCAAACATACACGAGGACGCCGAACACTCATTCACTGCCAGTCGCTGTGTGCCAAAAGAATGTCCCTCAAAACGTTATTTATCATGGCCTGGAAGGCTGCAGGAGCATTAGTTAGTCCAAACGGCATTACTTGGTACTCAAAATGTCCCAGGGTTGTGTTAAATGCCGTCTTCCATTCGTCTCCTTCTTTGATTCGGACCAAGTGGTAAGCATTGCGGAGATCCAGCTTGCAAAAGATGGTGGCGCTGTGAAGAGGTTCAAAAGCAGAGTTAATTAAAGGCAAAGAATATTTGTGTTTGAGCTTTGTATTGCTTGTTTATGTACAGCGCTTTGAGAAGTTGCCTTTAAAGGCGCTTTATCTAATAAAGTTTATTATTATTATTATTATTGACGGTGATGTCATTCAAACCTCGGTAGTCAATACATGGCCGTAGGGTCTTGTCCTTCTTGTCCACAAAGAAAAATTCTGCCGCAACAGGAGAGGAAGAGGGTCGGATATGTCCTGAGGCAAGAGCCTCATGAATATATTTTTCCATCGCCTCTCCTTCAGGACGAGACAGGTTGTATAGCCGGCTGGACAGTAGGGGGGCACCAGGAAGGAGATCGATGGCACAGTCATAAGGTCTGTGAGGTGGGAGAAACAGTGCCTTATCCTTGCTAAAAACCTCTCCTAAATCATGGTATGCAGGGGGTATCAGGGACAGGTCAATTTGTTCAGGAATTGGAGCACTAACCTGAACCGAGGTCTGGGCAGAATTAAGACAGGTTGCATGGCAAAAGGGGCTCCACATAACCGCTCCAGTGGACCAGTTGAACTGTGGGTTGTGTTTAGATAACCAGGGATTTGCCAGGATGACAGGTGATGTAGGAGAGGCTAATACAAATAATTCAATGGTTTCTCTGTGGTTACCTGAGAGGATAAGGGTTATGGGAAGCGTGCAGTGTGTGACATTTGATATGAGTCGACCGTCAATAGCCCGAACTGGTTTTTGGTTCTTCAAGGGTGATGATGGGAATATCAGCCTGTTTTACCAGATCGGCGTCTATGAAGTTATCATCTGCACCGGAGTCGATAAGTGTGATGACCGGGAAGGATTCCCCCTTAGACAGGATGGTGGATTGAAGCTGGAGGCGACAAGGAGGGGATTTCATGGTAAATGTAGTGTGACACATCAGCGACCCCTTACCTACTGATGAGTCCCATCTTTTGGCCGTAGGTGACAGTGTTTCAGGAGATGGCCTGACGCTCCACAGTAGAAGCACAGGTTGGATGTTTTGCAATGCTGACGTTCTGCTGGATCCAAACGGAGATGTCCAATCTGCATAGGCTCTTCAGGGGGATGAGTAGCTGGAGCACTTCTTGGTTCTGGTTCTAGGTGAGTAAATGGATGAAGATTAAAGTGTGAGCGTGAGTTAGTAAGCTAACGTCTCTGGCTGCCAATTCATCTTTCAGTTGTTCCCGCAAGCCATGAAAGAACGCTCCCTGAAGCGCAATATGATCCCACCCACTCTCTGCAGCTATGTCCCGGAACCTGAGGGCATATTGAGCAATTGAATCTTGCCCTTGTTTTAAGGACAACAACCGTTGAATAGTTTCCTTATTCTGAATGGGGTGATCAAAGATATGCTTCATTTAATCAGTGAATAATGAATATTGACAAAGGGGGGATTTCTTCCTCCAAACTGCAGTAGCCTACTCCAATGCTTCTCCCATCAGTAGTCCTATTATGTAGGCAATCTGGACTTTTGGCTAGGCTTTAGAGAGACAGATAAAGTTGGATCATTCAATTTACCATCTCTGATGAGGTCTAGCCTATAGCGCTCCAGACTTTGTTTCTCCTTTTGCTGTCTCAACTCTTCCTCACATAGCCGAGCCTCATTTCTTAGCTTTTCAAGCTCAAAATCATGTTCTTTGGCCCTCTCACGTTCAAACTCCAAACTCCAGCCTGTTTATGCTGTAACATTAGCAGTTATTTCTGTTGCTCAAAAGTTAAACCAGATGCTAGCCCACCAGAGGGAGTAGATACTAGTTTAGAAGTACCAGGACTACAAACGTCTTCCATTTTTTCACTTAGAAAAGAGCCTTCAAAGAAACCTTGCTCATTGAGCTCCTTCCTCACAATGTCAAAAATGGAATTTCTTCTGGATTGTTTGGGGAAAAACAATGTCAAAATGTTTGGCTAGATCAACCAACTGCTTTTTACTGGAGTAAGATAACCACCAATGGCCTGCAGCCTTGAAGGAAGGAGGCAGCCCCACTAGCTGACTACCTAGCCAGCAACTAGCTAGCTAACTCAGCCCCTAGTCTTTATACCTGTGTACCCGAGGCAACTGCTCCAACCACGTGCCAGTACAAAAATAACAAACTGAAACAAAAACCAACGTGTCCAGTTTCCTGGGCCACATTCTTAAGCCTACCCGGAACTATTCCCCCTTCCAAACAACCATGGCTGCATTACACCAATCAAATACCAATTAAAGTAGCTTAGTGAAATGTGTGGACCCACTATTAAGACCTCTCTACATGAGCCACCTTCTCACTATGTGAAACTTTCCTCTCCAACAGTTTGTTCCTACTCAAACAAAACACACTCAAGTAAAGTACTAAATACTATGAGTAGAACAACAAAAAAGATTCCATACTCCCGGGTGAGCCCCCATTTGTTACCAACTAGCTGAGGTTAGCAACAAAGAGAGGAATCCACACAGACAAAAAAGGTTAATTGCCATTTGCTTTAAGTCATTTGATTATTATGAATGTAATGTGAGAGTTTAAGGAATCAGTAGTGAGTGAGGTGCATGAATGTGTGTCAGGATGTAATAGTAATAGGTGTGGTAAGATGCCAGAATAAACAAAAGGGTTTACCAAGATGGTGGCTGAGAGAAAGAAAGCAAGCACAAAGGCAGGCTGGTTTATATACAGGGCCTTGCGAAAGTATTCGGCCCCCATGAACTTTGCCACCTTATGCCACATTTCAGGCTTCAAATATAAAGATATGAAACTGTAATTTTTTGTGAAGAATCAACAACAAGTGGGACACAATCATGAAGTGGAACAAAATTTATTGGATATTTGAAACTAATAAAAAACTGAAAAATTGGGCGTGCAAAATTATTTAGCCACCTTAACTTAATACTTTGTAGCGCCACCTTTTGCTGCGATTACAGCTGTAAGTCGCTTGGGGTATGTCTCTATCAGTTTTGCACATCGAGAGACTGAAATTTTTGCCCATTCCTCCTTGCAAAACAGCTTGAGCTCAGTGAGGTTGGACGGAGAGCAATTGTGAACAGCAGTTTTCAGTTCTTTCCACAGATTCTCCATTGGATTCAGGTCTGGACTTTGACTTGGCCATTCTAACACCTGGATATGTTTATTTGTGAACCATTCCATTGTAGATTTTGCTTTATGTTTTGGATCATTGTCTTGTTGGAAGACAAATCTCCGTCCCAGTCTCAGGTCTTTTGCAGACTCCATCAGGTTTTCTTCCAGAATGGTCCTGTATTTGGCTCCATCCATCTTCCCATCAATTTTAACCATCTTCCCTGTCCCTGCTGAAGAAAAGCAGGCCCAAACCATGATGCTGCTACCACCATGTTTGACAGTGGGGATGGTGTGTTCAGGGTGATGAGCTGTGTTGCTTTTACGCCAAACATAACGTTTTGCATTGTTGCCAAAAAGTTCAATTTTGGTTTCATCTGACCAGAGCACCTTCTTCCACATGTTTGGTGTGTCTCCCAGGTGGCTTGTGGCAAACTTTACACGACACGTTTTATGGATATCTTTAAGAAATGGCTTTCTTTATGCCACTCTTCCATAAAGGCCAGATTTGTGCAGTTTACGACGGATTGTTGTCCTATGGACAGAGTCTCCCACCTCAGCTGTAGATCTCTGCAGTTCATCCAGAGTGATCATGGGCCTCTTGGCTGCATCTCTGATCAGTCTTCTCCTTGTATGAGCTGAAAGTTTAGAGGGACGGCCAGGTCTTGGTAGATTTGAAGTGGTCTGATACTCCTTCCATTTCAATATTATCGCTTGTACAGTGCTCCTTGGGATGTTTGAAGCTTGGGAAATCTTTTTGTATCCAAATCCAGCTTTAAACTTCTCCACAACAGTATCTCGGACCTGCCTGGTGTGTTCCTTGTTCTTCATGATGCTCTCTGCGCTTTAAACGGACCTCTGAGACTATCACAGTGCAGGTGCATTTATACGGAGACTTGATTATACACAGGTGGATTCCATTTATCATCATTAGTCATTTAGTTTAACATTGGATCATTCAGAGATCCTCACTGAACTTCTGGAGAGAGTTTGCTGCATTGAAAGTAAAGGGGCTGAATAATTTTGCATGCCCAATGTTTCAGTTTTTTTATTTGTTAAAAAAGTTTGAAATATCCAATAGATTTCGTTCCACTTCATGATTGTGTCCCACTTGTTGATTCTTCACAAAAAATGACAGTTTCATATCTTTATGTTTGAAGCCTGAAATGTGGCAAAAGGTTGCAAAGTTCAAGGGGGCCGAATACTTTCGCAAGGCACTGTATATACAGTGGGGATCGAAAGTTTGGGCACCGCAGGTAAAAAATCTTAATGTGCATAATCATGTCATCAAATGACAGATTAGACATCCTTATAATAAGTCAAAAAAAGTTAGATTTTATTTCCATCATTTACTCTTTCAAAATAACAAAAAAACAAAAAAATGGTGTCTGCAAAAGTTTGGGCCCCCTGCAGAGTTAATACCTTGTACTGCCCCCTTTGGCAAGTATCACAGCTTGTAAACGCTTTTTGTAACGAGCCAAGAGTCTTTCAATTCTTGTTTGAAGTATCTTTGCCCATTCTTCCTTACAAAAGTCTTCCAGTTCTTTGAGATTTCTGGGCTGTCTGTCACGCACTGCTCTTTTAAGGTCTATCCATAGATTTTCAATTATGTTGAGGTCAGGAGATTGTGAAGGCCATGGCAAAACCTTTAGTTTATGCCTCTTGATGTAATCCACCGTGGATTTTGAGGTGTGTTTAGGATCATTATCCATTTGTAGAAGCCATCCTCTCTTTAACTTCAGCTTTTTCACAGATGGCATCAAGTTATCATCCAAAATTTGCTGAAATTTTATTGAATCCAATTTTCCTTCTACTTGTGAAATGTTCCCTGTTCCACTGGCTGCAATACAACCCCAAAACATGATCGATCCACCCCCATGCTTAACAGTTGGACAGAGGTTCTTTTCATTAAATTCTGTGCCCTTTCTTCTCCAAACATACCTTTGCTCATTCCGGCCAAAAAGTACTATTTTAACCTCATGGGTCCACAGAACTTGTTTCCAAAATGCATCAGGCTTGTCTATATGTTCATTTGCAAACTTCAAACGCTGATTTTTGTGTTGAGGACGTAGAAGAGGTTTTCTTCTGATGACTCTTCCATGAAGTCCATATTTGTACAAGTATCTCTTTATAGTGGAATAGTGTACCACAACTCCAGTGTCTGCCAGATCTTTCTGGAGGGATCGTGCAGTCAAACGTGGGTTTTGACTTACTTTTTCACAAACTCAAGTAGACGCTCTGTCTGATATTTTTCTTGGTCTTCCAGATCTTGCTTTAACTTCCACTGTTCCTGATGACTGCCATTTCTTAATTACATTCCGAACAGAGGATATTGGCATCTGAAAACGCTTTGCTATCTTTTTATAGCCTTCTCCTGCTTTGTGAGTGTGTGTCAACTATTTTCAGTTTCAGTTTTCAAGACAACTGCTTAGAAGAACCTATGGTGCTGATTGTTGAGGCAAGGTCAGATGAGTCTGGGCATTTAAAACCTTTGAGATTGACATCACCTGGTCTATTCAGACGATGATTGAGAACAAACCATGACACTGTCAGGTCCTTTTTTTAATTTTTTTAACCTTTATTTAACCAGGAAAGTCCCACTGAGATTACAAATCTCTTTTGCAGGGGAGTCCTGGCCGCCCAATGTGTGTATTGGGAGGGAGGAGGCACAGTGTCTTGCCCAAGGACACAAGGACAGTATGTGGGGGAGAGCGGGATGTTATAATGTTTTTTGGGATGTTTTGAGCGGGGATCGAACCGCCCACCCGCCGGTCAAAGGACGGCCGCTCTACCCACTGAGCTACTGCTGCCCGTCCTAGCTTGCCATAGGGGGCAGTACAAGGTATTTACTCTGCGGGGTGCCCAAACCTTTGAAGACACCATTTTTTTGTTTTCTGTTACTTTTGAAAGTGTAAATCTTATTATAAGAATGTCTAATCTGTCATTTGATGCCTTTTGGAGATTTTTCCATCTTTTCTTGGCCTTCTTTATGCACATTAATACAAATTTTTACCTGGGGTGCCTAAACTTTCGATCCCCACTGTACACTAAACCCCTATCCTCTCTCAGGTAGAACACACCTGATGACCCGCCCACTCAACACAAGACAACCCTCTTAAAGGGGAAGTTCAAGAGCTGGGTCTTTTTTACTTGGAACAAATGAGACCGCAAAGAGAGATAGGAGAGGATACAATCTTGTTGAACACAGACAAGTAATGGCTGTGACAATACATATTAGTTTCTACTAAAGTAATTTATCACAATGTAAACCCTTTTATAACTGTACGATTGAACTAGAGTTTGATTAAAGTGGCCCAAACAGGGCTGGTGCAAATGCACCCTAAATCAAGCAGATGTACTGTAAATGCCAAGATGTTTATAGTAAGACAGAATTGCATTGCTAGTTCTGGTCCTAAGAATTGGCATTTTATTGCAAATTATTACCCATGTTTATAATTTTATTATTTGTTCTTTTACCCTGTGTAAACTTTGTATGATTTAACCATACCCATTACTTCCTTCAGTGTCAACCAATGGGAGCACTCCCTTTCTCAGGAGTGAGCATGTGATTTTCAAAACCTCCGGTATGCGCTGAACATCACTAAAATCCTTGATAATAAAGCCTAGATGATGTCTTAAGGTCTTGTTTTCTTCACAGATACTTCCATATTACAATATGCTATTAGGTGATTAGAGACAGTTTTCTTCAAATACAAGAAAAATAAATGGGTATTTTGACTTTAAGGTGAGAAACATGCTTTGTCACGGGGTTGGGTGAATGCACTTATATGACAGCTGAGGCATATACAACAAAGAGAAATGTGCCTGGGTGATGCAGAGGAACTTCCATTTTCAGCCGTTTTAAATACCTTATACTAAAAACATCCAAAATATTTTTTTTACATAATTAAACATATTCCAAAAGTAAAGCCTTTTTGACAATTTCACGCTGTTTTGACTAAATACACCACAAGTTTCCCTGGGCATCAGTGTAACTTCTAAAAGTTTGAGCTCTAGTTCTTTCTCACAGGATAAAACGTGAAGGATGACTATGTACTGAGACACATACTGTATTTTATGCTGTGTCACTCCAAATGACAGGTGGCTGCACAAGCATAGAGAAAGAAATTGGTATTTTGCAAAAGCCACTTTGAGAAGTTTAGAAGAAGTGATTGAAAAGTTAGTGTTTTGTTTTTTTGTCCATTTTTGTTTCAGCCTGCAGTTATAATGTTGTTACACAAGCTAAAGCAAACCTAACAGATGTTGTAAAGTGCCTGTGTTGTGTCTGAGGCAGAAGAGGCAAAATGTGCTTCTGCCTCACTGTGGGCTCTAATCAAATACAATACTCTCTGGAGACTGAAGATATAAGACAAAAGGCAGGAGTTATAGAAGAGAAAAAATAAATAAATTAGTTAAAACAAGTTTGAGAATATACAAAGATGTAATTTCAAGAACAGAGGTCAGATTTACTTTATTTTTATTTTATAGTATGCAGTGTGTTAATGCGCACCATGGCTGTAATTTTGGCAAAAATAAAGATTTATAAATAACAGTGCTGTTTTATTTAATCTTGAAATGAGGGAAAATAGGGTTGCGGACTTGCTCAACCACCCCTATGTAAACAACAGCCAGATTCACCTAAAGCTTTCCTAGGGGTTTTACACCATATGATAATATTGCTCCTAGCACGTGATGTTGAGATATTTCCTGGACCTCTTTCAGCTAACAACACCATGTTACAGTTCTCTGTAAAAATACTCTAGTATTTGATAAACTTTTAGGGCCAGCACGAGCATTCAGATGATTGTGTGTGTTATTATCGATACAGTCTAACATTGCAATCTGTTTATTTTGATTTTCAGAGGCTGCTTTTACAACACGCTCCGGAAACGTTAAAAGCTAACACTAAGTAATTTCACCAAAGTAAACTGTCAGTTGTGGTTGATTTAAAGTGTAACTTAACCCCTGGTCAGAGCCAAACTCCGCCCACTGGCAGTATTTGAAAAATGCTGGAAAAGTGGGCAGAGCCCAGCAGAGACAGAGTGGAGAAACCAAGGGTTGGGCTGAGCCGGGGGCGGGACCTGAAACCCTACAGAGGCAGATTGATTGACAGCTGTGTGAAGCGCAAAGATGGTGAGAAGGGTGTGGTGGGGTCGTGCCAGGGACGTGGGTGGTGAGCCGTTAGTCGAGCCCGCTTACATGTCACACAAGGAAACAACTACAAATAGAAAAATTCAACTGCAGTAACCACCGTTCAACCTGAAGAGGGCAGCACTTAGACAGTTTTACACCATATATTGTGGAATTAATATACTTTATACTCAAATGTCAAAACCTTTACTCAAATCAATGAATAGCACTAATAAGGCCCCATTCTTACAGATCATTAACTAAAAAAAGTTGTTTTAGGGTTTAGTTACTCTTTAAGCAAAAACACCAACGTATTGTTATTAGACAACTCAGGGAAAGATTAGATCAGTGCTTAATTTGTAAAGCTGGAGGTGGAAAAACATCGAGAAGGAAAAAAAAGTTAAAGGATCTTTTTTTTTTTTTATTTCAGTCAAAAATATATATATTTTTCATTTTAAACAAAACATATTGACATAAATGGTGTAGGTTGAAGTTGCGACTTATTTTGCCTACCCAAAGTCAAAGTCAAAGTCAAAGTGGAGTTTATTGTCATTTCAGCCATATACAAGTACGTAGTGAAACAAAACAACGTTTCTCCAGGAACAAGGTGCTATAAAACAAAAGCAAAAAAAAAAAAACTATGTACATAAAGTGCACAAGGTGCAAACAAACAGCACAAGACAGTAACACATACAACAATACACAGATTAAGTACAAAGAATATAGATAAAAATTCTATATACATAAAAATGCACAGAGTGCAGACAAACAGCACAAGACAATAACGCAGACCAGTACACAGTTCAATATGAAAGTGACTGTGGTGATTGTATAAAATGCAAATATTAAAAAATAAATAAAAAATAATTGAAATTGAATAATAGTAAAAACAGTCCGATGGTAACAGTCTAAAGTAGTGCAGTTTGTATGAGTTATTTTGAGTTTAGCAGCCTGATGGCATGGGGGAAAAAACTGTTGCAAAGTCTGGTTGTGAGAGAACAAATACTACGATACCGTTTCCCGGACAGCAGGAAGGTGAAAAGTGTGTGTGAGGGGTGTGGTGTGGGGTCGTCCATAATGCTGGTGGCTTTACGGATGCAGCGTGATGTGTAGATGTCAGTGATAGAGGGAAGAGAGACTCCGATGATCTTTTCAGCTGTTATCACTGTCCGCTGCATGGTCTTGCGGTCCGAGACAGTGCAGTTCCCAAACCAGGCAATGATGCAGTTGCTCAGGATACTCTCAATTATCCCACTGTAAAACACTGTGAGGATGGAGGGTGGGAGGTGTACTTTCCTCAACCCTCTCAAAAAGTACAAGCGCTGCTGGGCTTTCTTTGCTGTGTGACTGGTGTTTAGCGACCAGGTGAGGTTCTCTGTCAGATGAACGCCAAGAAACTTGGTGCTCTGTACGATCTCCACAGGGGAGCCGTCGATGTTCAACAGAGAGTGGACAAGACCATTTCTTTGGTTTTGTCCACGTTCAGAGACAGGTTGTTGGCTCTCCACCAGTCCGTTAGCTGTTTCACCATCTCTCTGTATGCTGACTCATTGTTCTTGCTGATGAGACCCACCATGGTTGTGTCATCGTTGAACTTAATGATGTAGTTCGAGCTGTGCATTGCTACACAGTCGTGAGTCAGCAGAGTGAACAGCAGCGGACTGAGCACACAGCCCTGAGGGGCCCCAGTGCTCAGTGTGGTGGTGCTGGAGATGCTGTTCCCAATCCGGACTGACTGAGGTCTCCCAGTCAGGAAGTCCTGGATCCAGTTGCAAAGAGAGGTGTTCAGACCCAGCAGGTTCAACTTATCAGTCAGGTGCTGAGGAATGATGGCGTTGAATGCTGAACTAAAATCAATGAAGAGCATTCGAACATAGGTGTTTTTCTTGTCCAGGTGGGTGAGGGCCAGTGGGGGGGTGGTAAAGATGGCGTCATTTGTTGAGCGGTTGGGGAGGTAAGCGAATTGCAGGGGATCGGGGCGGCAGTAGCTCAGTGGGTAGAGTGGTCGTCTTTCAACCGGAAGGTAGGCGGTTCGATTCCCACTCTCCCCACAGTTCATACTGTCGTTGTGTCCTTGGGCAAGACACTTAACCCACCCTGCCCCCAGTGACTGTAACACTGGTAATTACATTAGAATAATGTAAGTCGCTTTTTGATAAAAGCGTCAGCTAAATGAATAAATGTAAATGTAAATCTAGTGAGGGGGGCAGCAGGGTCTTAATGTGCAGGGCCTGATGGCCCGGGACATTTTGGCCCTCGCTGTTCTTAGACCCACTTCGTCGCTTGCCCTGAATGCAGAGTCTCGGGTTCTCAGTAGCGCACGCACTTCTGCAGTCATCCACGGCTCCCTAAACATGTGCCAGTCGGTGCATTCAAAACAGTCCTGAAGAGCAGAGATGGCTCCAGCTGGCCAGGTTTTCACCTGCTTCAGAACCGGTTTCGATCATCTGACGAGCAGTCTGTATGCCGGAATTAGCATAACAGAAATGTGGTCTGAGTAGCCAAGGTGGGGGCGGGGCTCCGCTCGGTACGCCCCGGGAATGTTTGTGTAAACAAGATCCAGCGTATTTTTCCCCCTCGTTGCAAAGTCCACATGCTGCTGGAATTTAGGGAGCACTGACTTGAGATTTGCATGATTAAAATCTCCAGCAACAATAAACAGACCATCGGGATTAAAGTTCTGCAATTCACTTATAGCCCCATACAGTTCATAGAGCGCGTCGCCGGCATTAGCGCTGGGTGGAATGTAGACACCAATAATGAGCCACGGCCGCGCCGCCATCACCCCTTTTTATTATTGAGAGAAAAAAAATGCATCAATGAAAATAACAAAGCAAAACCAAAGAAACACAAAAACAGCAATTAACCTACCTTTTAATTATCATTAATTAAATATCATTGTTACGGAGTTCTTTAAATAGTAGTCAGAAATTGTGTGTCCAGGGTGTTTATTGTGCCAGTTCCAAAGTGCAACAAAAAGTCAAAAAATCCAAAAATGTTACAATATTTACAGTGAGTAGTCCAAAAATTCCAAAAATTCCAAACTCTAAAATATAACTTAAGGTACCTTTAAATGGTCTCAGCTGTCAACTCTCCCAAGGTCTGAACTTGTCCCTATTTTATCCCCCATTGCTCCTCCCACTGGGCTTTAGTAATTTGTAAATACAAAATAAAGAAAGAAGACACTGATTGCCCTCAGTGTATCCACTCTATACACATAATAAATATCACAAACACAATAAGACACAAGGGAAATGTACATAGAAAGGTAATTAATCTCTTTTGTCATGTGATGAGCGGAACCGCGCGAACACAATACATTTAACGCACTGGGAAGTTATGGCCCGGTTTGACCACGCTGCCCCCACACGGGAAGAGAGGAAGAGAAAAAGGTAAGCGAGTCTCTGTGTGTTCTGTATGTTTGTGTGTATGGTTGGAACGATGAACAAACACTTCCAAGTGTGCACCCTTGGTCGCGTTACAACGGCAGGGAGGAGTAAAAAGAAAAAGGTGTTAATTGCAACATAACTTAATACATAAATGAACCGGGGTTAACGAGCGAAAGCGTGTGTATGTGTAAGCCGTCACACTGCCCGCGATCAGAGACGGACGTGCTCCGTCACAATCATTATATTAATTTTCTAATAAAATTACTTGACTAAATATTTATATTATTTTTAATTAATATTATTTGATATATTTACAATTAGTTATTATAATAAAGTATATTAAAAATACTAGTTTTATATATTTTTTAAATTGTGGTAATGTTGCCGCACCCTTTACTGTATACCACTGTCTAGTCGGTTCCACAGAATCACACCAGTTTAAGTAATACTCTGTCTCTTTATTGTTGTACAAATACACTGTTCCCTTTAAAGTTTAGAAACAGTGTGATGACTAAATCCCACATTGTTTACAATTCTGATTGCTTTTTCTGGGGTCTTTATAATGTTTCTAAATGGCTCTTAAAGTTATTTTCCCAGACTTTAGTACAATAATTAATATACGGTAGGATAAGTGAACAATTTAAGATGGAGAGAGCTTTCTGATTTAGTACATCGTCTACGCCTACTTATTATAGCAATGCTTTTAGCCACTTTTGAACAAATTTTAGCTATTTGTGTTCTCCAACTAACATTTATTTAACCTTTATTTAACCAGGATAGTCCCACTGAGATTACAAATCTCTTTTGCAGGGGAGTCCTGGCCCCATGTGTTTGGGGGTGGGGCTATTGTACATGTTTTTGGTGGTAGGGGAAACCGGAGTACCCGGAGGAAACCTACGCAGACACAGGGAGAACATGCAAACTCCACACAGAAAGGCCCTGCCCTGGATGGGAATCGAACCCAGGACCTTCTTGCTGTGAGGCAGGAGTGCTAACCACTCTGCCACTGTGCCGCAATGTGTGACTGAGGATCACACCCAGAAAAGTATGCTCTTTATCACTTTCTAGTTTTAATTTTAATTTTAATTAGTATCTCTCTTTTCTATGTTTTCCAGATATCATTTCTGTTTTTGGAAATATTTAATGACAGCTTATTACTGTAGAACCATTACTTAATTTTATTTAAATCTGTTATTTGTAATCTCAGTTATCATTTGTAAGTCATTACCTGAATACACAACAGTGGAATCGTCTGAAAATCGGACAAAATTTAATTTAGTTAATACAAGACATAAATCATTAGTATAAATCAAAAATAATTTTGGCCCAAGTACTGATCCCTGGGGGACCCCACATGTAATACTCCTCCATCTTGATATGTGTTCACCACCTGTACCTGGACCCAATTATGCGCGATTCCCCTTATCCCAGTTTTTTCTAAGAAGTATTGCAAGAGCTATTGTTTCTAGCTATTGTAAGTTTTCTAAAGGTCTATGAATATACCAATTGAGGGCAATTTTTCACAAGTTTTATTTGTTATTTCCTCAGTTAGATCAATTAATGTCATTGCATTGATTTATTATTCCTAAATCTGTATTGACTGTCATTAAGTAGGTTATGTTTTGCAATAAAGCCATCTAAACAAACCATGTTGTTATAAAGACTGCATAATAGCTTTTTCTATGATGCAATTTTGACAAACTAATGGGCAATATCTACAGGTTGAGTTATGAATCAGAGTTAAAAATGTTTAAAAACATTCAATTTTAATTTATGTAACCTCCCTGGGGGAAAAAAAAAGAAAATAGGTGGAAGAGGAGCCAGTCAAATAGGTCCCAGTCCCGATCTGACTCGCAGCAGCCACTTACCAAGAGTCGTAGTCCACTCTCCCCTCACGTTGTCGTGAAGGGGGGAACAGAAGCTCCTCCTCAGTGTTTCAGGTGTGTCTGTCAGTGCACTGGAAAACTGTCCTGATCCAACGTTTGCTCAAACACAACATTAGCTGGTCCCGCTGTGGCAGACTGAGGTTCACTCTGTAACAGACCTGTCTATATTTTCTCTTTTCTGCCAATGGTAAATACACACTGCAAAAAGGCAACAAAAGGATCAGACTCAAAATATGTACTTCCTTCACATATTTAAACCTCATATATGGTTCAGTTGTCAATTAAAAACATTTATTTGTCTTGTTTCATACAAAAATATAATCCTTCATCTTGACGTATTTGTCATTTCCTGCTCAAGAAATGGTCTCTTTTTGCCGTGTTTCGTGCCTCGATGCCATAAACTCTGTGGGCGAGTCCAGCTGAGCAGTGCATATTTAGGTGTTTTTTGAACCGGCTCAGACGCACTCGACCCATCACTGTTGCAGGACCTTTGGCTGAAAGAGAGCCTACTGAGATGAAAACCACTTCAGTGAGCTCAATAATAGTAACACTGGATTTTTTTGTTAGTAGCAATAACGGTGTTGTAACTGAGGAAATAGTAATTTGTTATGGAGGTCAGGAACAACTGACATCAGCAATGACCTGTATTGATCGTGGCTCAGTAAACATTTTCTTTGAATTACTGTAATAATATAAATAAATATAGAAACTGCATGAAAATTTTAAAATCAATACAAGTCATGTTGAGATGCTTTAATGTATTTCTAATAAGGCAGTCTGATGGATGTACAACTGACATTTAAATGACCTGTATTGATGCGTGGCTCAGTAAACATTTTCTTTAATTAAATAAATAAATATTCAAGAAACTTCTTTAAAATTTAATAAGGCAAAGTCTGATATGGAGGTCAGGAACAACTGACATCAGCAATGACCTGTATTGATGCGTGGCTCAGTAAACATTTTCTTTAATTAAATAAATAAATAAATAAAAACTGCATGAAAATTTTAAAATGCCCAACAGCAAGGTCATGTTGAAATGTATTTCTAAAAGGAGGAGCTTCAGATTGTACACGAGTTTAAATATCTCGATGTTACCTTGGACTCAAGGTAACTTTTAAAATACCTTTGTAAAGATGTAAATTTTAACATTCATAATTTTAGACAAATTAGATCATTATTACCAGAAAATGCTGCCAAAATTGCTTTAAGTTTTTATTTTTTTTTTAAACTAAGCTGTTCAGTTTATAACATTTATAATGAATTTGCCCCACCACCTTTGCATGAGTTCATTGGGTTCAGATCACTAGAAATCCACTAGAGCCTTGTCTAGAGGCGACTGTGCTGTGCCTCTGTGGCGTCAGTGAGGGGAAATGCAATCTGTAACACTGTCTGCCACCTGCCCTGTGCAGTGAAAACTGTGGTTCATCTGTGAAGAGAACACCTCCAAAGTGCCTGACAAATGTGAGCATGCGCACTCCAGTCAGTCACGACAACAAACTGCAGTCAGGTCGAGACCCCGATGAGGACGACGAACATGAAGATAAGCTTACCTGAGACGTTTTCTGACAGTTTGTGCAGAAATTCTCTTGAAAGTGACAAAAGCGCTCAGTGGAAAATAGTGCAGTGCTTAAGAGCCACATAGGCCTATTTAACTGTGTCCTGCCATGTAATTGATGAACACTGGCAGATGGATTCTTATGTTCTTAAAACATAAGAAGTGGCTCAGTGGTAGAGCGGCCGTCCTTCAACCGAAAGGTAGGCGGTTTGATTCCCGCTCTCCTCACAGTTCATACTGCCGTTGTGTCCTTGGGCAAGACACTTAACCCCCTTGCCTCCAGGGGTGTTCCAGCTGTAACACTGGTGAATGGAAGCTTCATGTAAGTTGCTTTGATATAAGTGTCTGATGTAAAAGTAAATGTAAAACAAAGTTCATTGTGTAATTACAGACAATGGTTACTGCTTGTGTACAAAGCAGGCTGGGCACATTCTCCATGTTTTGCACACACCTTAAATCTGATTGTGACTCCAATAAGGCTCTCCCTGGTGTACTTGACCTTCAACAGGGAGCATGTAGTGCACTTGTATAGTTCTTTCACTACAGAAAAGGCAGCTAGAAGATTAAAGAAAGTCAGAAACAACTCAAGTATCCAGAGCACAGACTGATACAATCATTTGAAAAAAGGTGGAACTCATGTTCAAAATGTTAGAGAGACTGTTTGAGCAAAAGGAACCTGGTCTGTATTGTCATGGGAAGAGCTCATTGAGCTTAAGTAAAGAAGATCCACCATCAGCCTCCTCGTAGATGCCCTGAGAAAAACACAACTTCTGTAGTAACTATTTGTCCATGTCAAATTGACTCAAACTAATTATATAGCCACTTTGGCACCATCTAGGACTGTTTTTAACGCAGGTCAAAGATGAATGTCCAAGCCATAAAGTGTGATTGTGGGTTGATTTATTTACCATTTGCAGCAAACTTAACAGACATTCAAAAAAAGCCTGTAGCCTCTCTGTCGCTTGGTAAAAAACTATATGCCTTCGACGCCCGCCAGAACCATCCCATTTTTTACATGTAAATTTTACATAACTGGCCAGCACTTTCAAACTTAAGCATAAACCTTAACCAAACTAATTATATGAATACTAAAATAATGCAAATAGCCCATAACAACAAAACAAAGTTAATGTTTTTTAGCAAATCAAAATAATACTGAATGAAAACCACCAACAAATAGCTCCAACAACTTCTAAGAGCAACTGCATCTTTTGAATGCTTTTAATACAATCAATTAGCATCACCAGCTCTACTTAAGCAGTAGACTCTGCACCTACCTCCAGTTGCTCTGTAGAGGCAGCTGTATCCTCAACTGGAGAAAAAGTGGGATATGGACTAAGTCTGACTTTGACACTTTGAATAAAACATGATCAATCATTCATTTAAGTGTGAAGGTGTAATTTTGAGGCAACATTCTTATTATTTAGCTGTCAATTTGTGGTCTTAAGCCTCATAGTATTGGGTGGTGCTGGGTTATGGTATTTATTCTAAATCAAAAAAGTAGCAGATTAAGTCCACCAGCATTGCACAACCAGCCCTGATGTCTTCACCGAGTCGCTACTTGGAGGAGAAGCCAAGATTCCCCGGCTTTGATGGCAAAGGAATGAGCCCAAAGTCCCATTTCTTAGCAAAAACTGTCAAAGAATCAGGCAGTATTATGCTTTATTGACATTTTTTATTTTTTATTTTATAAATGTGTGCAGTGGATCCAGTTTGTGGATATCTGTACAGAAACAATGTTCTCTAAGGCAGAGTAGTTGAACTGAAATTAGTGGACAACGTGGTCTATGACTATATCACATGTTTTTATTTTATTGAGCACAAAAAGTTAGTGCACTTAAGAGAAATGTTGATTAAACAATGCAGATGTATATAAAAGTAGAAAAAAATAAAAGCTTTGTACTGCAGTCAAAAGATAAACCATAACATAGTACAAGGTGTTTTATATAATACAAATGTAATTAGTATTGTCATCTGCAATATTAGCTCAGTATTTATTTTTGAAAAAGAAGGTATTGCACAGCCCTACAAAAAACATGACAAAAAATTCTAAGAACCGACACGAAAGGCTGCAGTGACTAGCTCTGGTGCAGATCATCTTAAATGACTTTGTTTAATAATTAATTCAATAATTCTCAATAAAGTATATTTAAATTATTACTGTGTGGATTGTAATCTTTAAAGCAAGTGTCTTTGGCCTTTCTGGGTTGGACATGTAGGATACAGTGCTACACATGTCCCACATATCCTGTACAATCCTTTTATAGCTCTTTGAGGCTCGTGAATCCAGTTCATGGTGAATAATGCCATCGCAGCACAGACCACACATCTCTGCTGATCACATGTGTGTAGTGCACCTGATGACACGTCTCACTGATCTGGATGAGCCATCCTTTGGGCTACAATTCATTCTTTTCTTTTTCTCTGACTTGGGGAAAAAAAAAACTTTCTAGGAAGCATTGTGGCATCTGGCAGCACATGAAACATTCACTGCCTTCGGGGAATGAGGAGAAATCAAATAAAGGAGGAAAGTGGGGCATGGGCTTGGAAGAAAAACACTGCATTAATCAGCTGGCAGTGGGTCTGGACCAGCCGGCTACGGACTACAATGCAAGTTTGAATTAGCTGTGGAAGTCGGCTCAATCCAGCTGGCCTACTTTCTACTGCAAGCTCTGAACCTGCTGCACATTCCACAGACCCAGAGCAACGCACTGGACATGTCAGACCGTCGGAAGGACACAAATCTGCACTGTGCACAAGATCATTTCCACATTAACAGCGTCATGTGAACGTTAGTTTTGATTAATGTATGAACTATGGAAAAGAGTTATTCTGCTCACTTCTTAAGCCTATGCAAAAAAATCCTTTTAGCTTTTTATTTTTTGGGGAAAAGGGAAAATACAATATAATGGTGCTTGATGTGGATGGAATATAACAACGCAATGTAAAGTTTGAGTATAAATAAATATCTGAAATCCAAAGTCACTTTTAAGACCCAAACAAGAGAGTAATAAATTATACAAACAACTCATCCAAAACAAAAAGTGATTTTTGTTCTACAGATGGATGAATAACCTTATGTCCACTGTCCTTTGAGTGAACTCGTGGAGCTCTTTGAAAAGCTTAGTCTCTCCATAAATACTCCACAGTTCCATTTGAACTGGCTGTGGATCAACAATAGGCAGAGGCAGGGATCTTCACAGAGTGTTTGGAGCTGAGCGATGAAGAGTAGAGATGATTCTGTGTCTGTGGAATTGTTCTGTTTATGTTACTAAGTGGTCATTACTTTAACATACAGTACACAATGTACTAATAAAACAGTATGGCACATTTGAGATCACGCTGACTTTGATATACCTGAGATAGCACGAGCATTAAGGCTATATCATACATACTATGTATATTATCAAGAACAAAACAACTTATCTGTAGCCACAAGATGCAACCGTAAATGTTCTTGTTCATGTTCTTTCAAGCCAATAGGTGTCAATATCAATATGTTATTACCAGTGAACAGTGTAACAGCTATTAATGGAATAAATCCAGTAAGTGATTATTTCTCACAAATATAACTGCAATACAATATTTTCCACGAAGTATTATATTTGCAGGAAAATAGTAAATAAAAGGCTTACCATTAAGCCATTAAGGCTTAAATGTAATAAGAAAACTATGAATTAATTAAACGTGTTTTTTTTCTCTTTTTATTAAAGTATATAGTACATGCACATAGAAAAACGAAAAACGTGCAAATACATTTACATCAAATGAACTGTATGCGTTTTTAAAACAGAAACACAGCAGACCTTAAATCTGTCACGAACTTCCTTGTTTCAAAGATGACCTGGTCCACTTTCTGAAACATTGCAGTATCATCTAAACAAGGGGTCTCCAACCTTTTTTCCTAATAGCTACTTTTACAAAATGAAAATGGCATAGAGCCACTTGTGTTTGTAACATTTATTCTGATATCTTATTTCAATGGCAAAACATTAACCCTGAATCTTTGCAAAATGTTGGTGTCCACAACTTACATTTTAATAAAACATAACATTTTGTATATGTACAGTTGTGCTCATAAGTTTACATACCCTAGCCATATTTGTACTTTTTTGGCAAATTTTCAGAGAATATGAATGATAACACAAACATTTCTGTCACTCAAACTTGTTGCGTGAAGCCATTTATTGTAAAACAGCTTTTTTTTCACCAGGGTATGCAAAAGTAAGTCTGCTTAACCTGGTGATTTGGGCTCAATAACATGCACACAAGTGACTACTAGTGTGGCTATGGCTACTAAAGGTAATCATCCTCACTTGTGATCTGTTTGCTTGTAATCAGTGTGTGTATAAAAGATCAGTGCATTTCTGGGCTCCTGACAGACCCTTGCATCTTTCATCCAGTGCTGCACTGATGTTTCTGTATTCTGAGTAATGGGAAAAAGCAAAATAATTGTTAAAGGCAAGGTAATTAAACTGTATAAAACAGGAAAGGGATATAAAAAAGCTATCCAAGGACTAAAGAATGCCAATCAGAATTGTTCAAAATGAGGGATTCTGTTGAAACCAATGCTTGCACCACGCCCACCAGCTTGACCTAAAAATAACATGACCACACGAGGTGGACAAAGACTAGGGACACAAGACAACACATACTGGGTTAAACAACAATACGCCAAACAGCACAGAATCAAGCCTCAAAACTTCATCCAAACCTCATTTAGAGTAATAAGACCAAAATTGGCAACAACCATAAACTTTACGTTGAATCGCTGATGTTTTGGGGATGTTTGAGCTACAAAAGCACAGGAAAAGATGAATGCAGCATGTTATCAGAAAATACTGGAGGAACATTTGCACTCATCAGCCCGGAAGCTGCGCAATGTTCAATGTTCATCTGTCAGTCTTCTTCTGAACTGACTTTTCTAGTCCCTGAAGTTTTAGCCATCGCGGCCATATTCTCTAACAATCCCACCATCAATGAACAACTTTTTGTGCTTTGTTAAGATGTACCTTTTATAATTCATTTGGTGCTGTTTTGACTTTGGTCTTTCTGTGAGGAGTCTGCATGTCCTCCACGTGTTACCGTGGGTTCTCTCCGGGTACTCCGGCTTCCTCCCACCGTCCAAAGACATGCATGTATAGGTTAATTCTATACATGCATGTATACAATGTAACAACTCTAAAGTGTCCCTAGTGAATGAATGTGAGAGTGAATGGTTGTCTGTCACTGTCTGTCTCTAAATGTCAGCCCTGTGACTAACTGTCCAGGGTGTACCCCGCCTCAGGCCCAAAGCTGCTGGGATAGGCTCCAGTCACCCGCGACCCCTAACTGGACTAAGCGGTAGAAAATGAATGAATGAATGTACACATACAGTATATCACTTCAATTATTCAACAGGCTCCTGTTTGGCAACGGACTCATTATTAATACATTAAGTCTTCAGCAAGCTACTTGGAAAATGGTCACTTGCAAGCGATGTTTTAGAGACCCCTGATCTAAACACAGGACTGTTATAAGACTAAAACAGGACTAAACCAAGACTAAACCCTGGGGTAATCCCAGACTAAAACATGATCTAATCAATCATTTATTTAAGTGTGAAGGTGTAATTTTGAGGCAAGGCAAGGAAAGGCAATTTCATTTATACAGCACAATTCATACACTGAGTTACTCAAAGTGCTTTACAGGAATAAAAGACAATTTACAAGATTCAGATTAAGAAACATAAGAAAAAATTAAAAACATTTTAAAAGAAGAGTGCAGATTAAAAAACACTTTAAGTTGTAATGTAGGCGGAGCTAAAGAGGAAGGTTTTTAACCTCCCCTTGAACATTGTTAAAGTTGAGGCTTGTTTTACTTCATCTGGGAGGCTGTTCCAGGTTTTTGCTGCATGAAACTTAAACGCTGCTTCACCTTGTTTAGTTCTAACTCTGGGCACGAGCAGAAGGCCTGTCCCAGATGTTCTCAGAGTCCGAGGAGGTTCATAAGCAACTAGCATGTCAGAGATATATTCTGGTGCTAAACCATTTAGAGACTTGTAAACCAGCAGTGCTGTTTTAAAGTCTATTCTCTGAGCAACAGGAAGCCAGTGCAGAGATTTTAAAACTGGCGTAATGTGGTTGTACTTCCTGGTTTTGGTGAGAACCCGAGCACCCGCGTTCTGAATAAGCTGCAGCTGTCTTAACCCTCGTTTTGAGAGACCAGTGAGCAGGCCGTTACAGTAATCTAACCTGCTGGAGATAAAAGCATGGATAAGTTTCTCTAAGTCTGGTTGAGACACCATCCCTTTGACTTTGGAAATGTTTTTAAGGTGATAAAATGCAGATGATGTAATTGACTTAATGTGACTGTGGAAATTCAGGTCTGAGTCCATGATCTCTCTCTCTCTCTCTCTCTCTCCTGACTTCAGACAAGGCGGACGTGTTTTCCCTCTGCTCCCTGCTCTCTGCTATCAGTATAAGCTTCTCTTGTCTTGTGTCTCGTTTTTCTCTCTTATTCTTGGACTTTACTGCCTGCTGGACTCCTAAGAACCGATATGGATCTAATTACCTGGTCTCTGAGCGCTATTGACACTATTTTTTCACAAAAGAAGGGTGCTCCGGGGGAACCCACTTGCCCTGGCGGGACCTTTGCGGCAGGCTATTCACAGGACGCCTGGAAGAACTGGCAGGTTCTGTGTTTGGAAGCCCTGTCCGTGGAGGACGTCGAGGATATCTATATGTTTGGATTTATGATAGCTGGATTCCTGCTCATTGGTCTAGGGAATGCCTTCAACTATCGGAAAATTTGTAAGACAGCTGCCTTTAAATCTACCCAGCCGCTGTCTGCTGAAATTAAAAAGTGCTTCTGTGACGTGGGTGAAAGTTTGAAAGGGTTACATCAAAGAGACGCGCAATCCGAGGAGCTGACCCGAGACATCTCAGCACGGACTGTGGACATACAGAAAAGAGTTCATAACACCGAGAGACAGACTGGAGAGCTACTGTGCGGCTTAACTGATGTGAAGGGGTTGCATCAATGGGGCACACGAATCGAAGAGCTGATTCGCAACATCTTGGCCCGATCTGAGGACATTCAGAAAAGAGTGGACATCATCGAGAAACTGACCGGTGAGCTGCTACGTAGTGTTTCTGGTCTGAACATAATGAAGGATACATCAAGGTTATTCCACGACATGGACTCACGCAACTGACGCTGAGGACCAGAACTGATTGATCACGACCCGGACAAATTACCGAAGATCAAATATATAAATTACAAATTTCTGCTGTAAACCCCCCCCTCCCTCTTGGAAGCCTAGCCGGCAGCTGGGTCTTATCTTATCCGCTTGAGACTCTCCGTTCCCAGCAAAGCCAAGGCCACTGACTCTCACTCCAACAGACGGCCTATTCATCGCCCCACAGAGGCCTTGGACTCTATCCTAACACCAGCCCAAACCAACAGTCTGCCACTTTTACATCTGTCTGACCTGTACTCTAATGCTTGTTATACTTGTTTTGTTGAAACTGCTACTGTTGTTTATGTTGTAACTGCTACTGTTGTTATAACTACCTGTCTGTTATGTCTGCACATTTGATGTTTGCTATGTTTGTACAATGCCTTATTTCATTTTCCGGAGGATCATCGGAGCGCTGTAATGGCTGCACTGGTGTGGCCTGCAACCTTTGTGTGTCTATGTATAAATGTAATATGTTGCACCACTAAAAAGCTTTTCGTTGCAGTGTACTTGTACAATTGTAATGACAATAAATTGAATCAAATCAAATCAAATGATGACCCCTAGATTTCTAACCTGTTTTTTACATTTTAGAGAAAGAGACGCGAGGTGACTGCTGACACTTTCTCTTTGTTTCTGTGGCCCAAAGATGATTAGTTCAGTCTTGTTTCTGTTCAGTTGGAGAAAATTATTTTGCATCCACACATCAATCTGTTCGATGCAGTGACACAGTGAATGGATTGGTCCATTTTCACCTGCTGTGAGTGAAATGTAAATCTGAGTGTCATCTGCATAATTATGGTATGATACGTCACAGCTGCGTATTAACTGGCCTAAAGGAAGCATGTAGAGATTGAATAATAGAGGTCCCAAGATAGACCCCTGTGGAACCCCACATGTCAGGGCCATTTGGTCTGATACACAGTTACCAACCGAAACAAAGTACTTCCTGTCTTCAAGATAGGACTGAAACCATTTAAGGGCAGTTCCAGTGATACCTATCCATTCCTCTAATCTTTGTGACAGGATTTCATGGTCCACTGTATCAAACACAGCACTCAACTTGTCATTAAAAAACAATGCAAACTCATTGCATTTAGTGGTGGAAAATAATTCTGGAGGAAATGGAGCTGGAGGGTTTTTTAATCTGTTCACTCTAGCAAACAGGACAAGAGTTGTAACTGCTGTTGTTGATCATCTCTGAGAAGAATATTTCTCTTTCTTTTGCAAAGTTTGATTGAAAAACATGCAAATTTTCTATGTATACTTCATAATGAATTAAGAGTTTCAATTTACGCCATTTTCTTTCGGCTTTTTGGCATTCTCTTTTCTGAGGCAACATTCTTATTATCTAGCTTTATGGTCTTAAGTCTCATAGTATTGGGTTATGTTATTTATTTATTAAAACGTAGCAGATAGAATACAGTCCAGTGTTTTCTTAAGCAACACAAGACACCTATCCCATACAACAATAATGATTTTATTGTATACAACTAAATAAGGTCTGTAGCAGATCAACCCTCGGAATCCCCACGGATTAACTGTCCTGTCTTTTCTTTCATTGCCAGAGGCCTTCAGAGACAAGCTTGTATCTGGAGCCTGAAAGTTAACACTGTTTTCTTTTAGATAAAAGGATGGTCAAAGAAATTTGTTATGGACAAGAAATGTTATTAATGACTTTGCTTTTTGCTTTCACAAGCAGTGGATCTTGGGTCCACCAGGCACCAGGGTCAAAGGTGACTCAGGACCAGTACCACCCCCTGGCACCATGTCTTTTAACCATAAAGCTTTGGAGATAAAGTTGTTGTTTCAGCCGGACTGGTGAGCAAATGGACAAATGACTCTATCCAATCATCAAAGACAATTTCGTAATTCTTACATTAAAGGAAAATGTATTTTTGATATTGTGTGATGTTTATACTGTTCTTTTCCAGGACACGGAGTTGTGACCAAATAACTCCCTTTATGGTTTATGGTTTCTGTTTTGTTTTAAATGAAATGTAATGAATGTTTCAACAATATTCTACATTTTCATAATACTCTACTTTTCTTTGTATAGTCCTACAAGTATAAATGTTTTTGGTGTGTGTTATGAAAATATGGTAAAACAAAAGGAATGTTTTAAAAACTTTAGTTTAACTCAGTTTAAATGTTCCCAAGCAACTTCCTCTTCCGCCGGAAGAGCGCCCCCGGCTCAAAGGTGATAAAAGCTGGCTGCTAGCCAAAAATCACTCTCTTCTATTGGCTTCATCTTATTGTCGGATATCGTCTACGGACAGTCCGCTCCCTGCGGCGAGCGCCCCGTCTCGGCAACCATGGCCAAAGCTTCGAGCCTCGTGTAAGCACAAGTAAACTTTCCTTTGTTCTAAAGACCGTGCCTGCTAAAGTGTCTGCTCTTCCCAAAAGAGCGCGCGCAGAAGCAAGTTTTAACCAGCAAAGCAACAGCTAAGAAATCTTTCATGGACATTGCAATAACTTACACGACCTCAAACTTTTACACGGTACACGGAGGCCCAGGCAGTGCTTCGGACCATGACCGGACGCCTCTCTCTATTCCCAGGCTGCAGACCCTCTGGACGAGACATGCACGCGACGGCATCCTTGGTGTGGAACGCTTCATCAGTAAGCGACGAACTTTCTGGAGAACATTCAGGACGCTCGGACCGCTGATAGCAACCCACCTAACTGAGCCAGCCCCGCTGACTACAGAGTAAGTCCGCACGTGACACAAGAGCCTTGGTGTCGTTAAATGTCCTCTGCCCAAAACCGCCATCTCCTTCTCCGTTAAAAGCCACTTTGATTAACATGTCTAAACATTCCTTTGGTTCACAAACCATCTGAAAGTAAATATTTATCCCTGTATTTATTCCTGTGTTCATTCCTGGGTCTTGTCAATCCCTTTCCCTGTTCCAATGTTATTTACCATTATAGATTTGTGTAATTTTTAATAAAATCCCATAAAATACATTAATGTTTCTCTGTTTATATTAAGAAATGTTCGAAAACAAGAAGAATTCTCTTCCTTTAAGATTAATGAGACTAGATTAAACAGTTTCTCTGGACCTGTTAAAAACCAGGGTGGTGCCCCTTTTAATCAGAAATTAATTTTAATGAATTAATATTAATATCAAATATTAATTATTAAAATTATTAAAATTAATCTTATATATGTTTATACAAACATACCCTCGTACGCTACAGGTCTATTCTCAATCTCTGTTCATCTATCACAGCTATAGCTTTGTTTTTCAATGTTCCATTATGTATAATACTATTGTTACAATACACAATAGCATTAATAGAAATGTATGTCATTAAATCAAAACACATGTGAACCAACCATAAATTTTGCTTTTTATTCATTTAACTGATTAGTAGTTTGAATTTACAATTTTTTTTACCTTTTCTGAATGATAAAATTAAATACATATAATATATTGCATTACCAGGTAGGTAATAAAACCGTAGGCTTCCATATTCAGCAGTTAAATTATCCCTTGAATCAGTAAACCAGTTTAGCTTTACATAGCACCAATGCTTTCACATTACACAGCATAAAATTGTGCATTTAGCATCAAAAACAAATTGACAAAAAATAGTGCAAAAACAAATAACAGCGCATTGTTATATTTTTATAAACTTAAATCTCACTTTGTAAGACCATACAGCAAGTAAAAATATTTTTTCCAATGGATTTAACCACTCGTGATTAGCATTAGCATAGCGCTAGCACGTTTTTGACCTCCAAAGCTCTTAGAAAAGATCAGTCTCTCTAAACACTCTAAACACAACACATTTTCATTGGGTTTGAATTGGCTGTGGATCAGCGTTAGGCAGAGGCAGGGATCTTTGGAGCTGAGCGAGGGATCCGCCTTACTGCCATCTGAAACCGCTGAGTGCTGTGGCCGAGTGGCTTATTTGACCCTCCAAAGCGAGTCTGCAGCGGCGCAAACTTGCTTGCTGCGTGTAACACTAGCCTCCAGTCCTCATGACAGACTCCAGACAGGTAAAGTTCCACGAGCGTTGTGGAATTCTAAAACCAGACGTGTAATGGTATTATAAAAACAGGAAGCAAAGAGTAAATAGTTTTAGGATCACATATTTGTATACTGATCTGGGTAAAATCCACTAAATTGTTTGCCTCACATGGTTTTAATTGTAAATATAAAAACACATCTTGCTGCATCACCGACACAGAAAATGAACATTAAACGTTTTTGTTTTCAAACATATTTTTGTGTTTTTGTCTTTTTAACATAATCAAGAGCATAATACATTATTTGCCACTTGCACTTGGTGCGTAACCGTGGTGACAGAGAGGATCTGCTTCTGTCAGAACGAGGAGAGTGTGTCTGAATGAGGAGTGCACGAGTTAGACCCTACTCTGTGATCAGCTGCGAGTGATTTAGGACAATTTAGAAAAATAATGTGAGCACACCAGTAATGTTTGTCTGTTTTGAAAAAAGATCTCTGTACAGCACTGAAGATCATCATTAAATGTTTTACAGCTCGCAGTGAACCCCACACAACAGCACAGAGTGTGTGTAGCCTATTCAATACAGACAAGACTCACCGACTGTGACATTTTCAACAGTTGTAATCCACCCAAAGTCCTGGTCCTAGTCTGGTCCTGGTCTGGCCAAATAATACACATACTTTCCATTTATTAACTAGCATTAATAATGACTAGTGTATGCCGTTGTGGATTTATGCAAACATGCAAACTGTTTTTTTTTTCCTCACAAATATAAACAAATGTGCGCAAAGCAGAGTTTTATTGCAGCCAATATACAGTGTTGTTCAAAATAATAGCAGTACAATGTGACTAACCAGAATAATCCAGGTTTTTAGTATATTTTTTTATTGCCAAGTGACAAACAAGTTACCAGTAGGTGCAGTAGATTCTCAGAAAACAAACAAGACCCAGCATTCATGATATGTACGTTCTTAAAGCTGTGCAATTGGGCAATTAGTTGAAAGGGGTGTGTTCAAGAAAATAGCATTGTTGCATTCAATCACTAAGGTCATCAATTTTGTGAAAAAAAACAGGTGTTAATCACGTGGCTCCTGTTTAAGGATTAAGGCCGGCACTTGTTGAACATGCATTTGAAAGTCTGAGGAAAATGGGTCATTTAAGACATTGTTCAGAAGAACAACGTACTTTGATTAAAAAGTTGATAGGAGTAGGTGCCAAATATTATAGGCTGTTCAGCTAAAATGATCTCCAATGCCTTAAAATGGAGAGAAAACCCAGAGAGACGTGGTAGAAAACAGAAGACAACTATCAAAATGGATCAAAGAATAACCAGAATGGCTCAGCCAATGATCAGCTCCAGGATGATTAAAGACAATCTGGAGTTACCTGTAAGTACTGTGACAGTTAAAAGACGTCTGTGTGAAGCTAATCTATTTCCAAGAATCCCCCGCAAAGTCCCTCTGTTAAAAAAGCCATGTGCAGAGAGGAACATTTTGTGACTGATGAGGGTAAAATTGTTCTTTTTTGGGTCCAAGGGCCATAGACAGTTTGTGAGACGACCCCCAAACTCCGAATTCAAGCCACAGTTCAGACAGTGAAGCAAGCATAATGATATGGGCATGTTTCTCCTACTATGGTATTGGGTCTATTTAACATACCAAGGATCATGGATCAGATTGCATTTGTCAAAATACTTGAAGAGGTCATGTTGCCTTTTGCTGAAGAGGACATGTCAACAAGACAATGACCCGAGTACACACAACACACGAGTAAACAAGCAAATTCTTGGTTCCAAACCAACAAAATTAATGTTATGGAGTGGCCAGCCCAATCCCTGGACCTTAATCCAATCAAGAAGCTGTTTCTGAAGCAAAACCAAGAAATGTAAATGAATTGTGGAATGTTGTTAAAGAATCATGGAATAACAGCTGAGAGGGGCCACAAGTTGGTGCCACACAGATGTGGAGCAGTTTAAAAAAAAACCTGTGGTCATATAACTAAATATTAGTTTAGTGATTCACAGAATTGCTAAATCTTAGAAACAAAAACTTTTGTACAAAATAGTTTTGAGTTTGTTCAGTTAATGGCAGACACTGCTATTTTTTTGAACACACCCCTTTCAACTAATTGCCCAATTACACAGCCTTAAGAGCATAATATGAATGCTGGGTCTGGTTTGTTTTCTGAGAATCTACTGCACCTACTGGTAACTTGTTTGCCACGTAGTAATAAAAATATACTAAAAACCTGAATTATTCTGGTTAGTCACATTGTACTGCTATTATTTTGAACAATACTGTAAATAGTGAACAATAAAAGTCAGGTATAAGACGCTGTGGCTCTAGTGCAGTGTGTCTTTTATAACCTGTGGTTTATGCAGATATTTATAGAAGAGCATAATGGCTGATGCAGAGTCACTTCAAACTTATCACAGCTCTTATCATAGTGACCATGAAATACATCCGGGTCATTCGAAAGGATTTAGGACATTTTCTAAGCTTAAAACTGGTTTCTGATTCAGCCCATATCAGAGGTCATTTTGTAGTTATCTATCAACCCCCAGGTCAGCTTGGACATTTCTTGGAGGAGTTACTGGTACTCCTCTGGTGGTATTAGAAGACTTCAAAATCCACCTTGAAAAACCACAGGCTGCTAACTTCATTAACCTAACTGCATCATTTGACCTCAAGCAGGTTTCCACATCGGCAACCCACAAGTCTGTTTACCAACTAGATCTTATCTACATAAGATACTGCTCCACTCGGCACACTCAGGTCACGCCACTGCACACTTCTGATCATTTCTTCATTACTCTCGACCTTGACCTAACTTCTCCAGACACTGCAATTGTTTTACCTCTGGTCACTTTCCGACGCAACCTGCGTACACTCAGTCCCTCCCGTTTTTCCTCTGCTGTCTCTTTTGCACTCCCCACTTCAGAGGAGCTCTCTCTTTTAAACACAAACAACGCCACTGACACTCTGTGCTCCACGCTTACATCCTGCTTGGACAACTTATGCCCTCTTACATCTAGACCAGCTTGTACATCCTCGTCTGCCCCCTGGTTATCCGATATTCTATATTCTACGCGAGCATCGTGCCAGCCTCCGGTCAGCTGAGAGAAAATGGCGCAAGTAGAAAAATCCTACTAACCTCTGTATCTACCAGTCTCTCCTCTCTACTTTCTCCGCTGATGTCACCTCTGCAAAAACTGTCTACTACCATTCTAGGTTAATCAACTCACCTGACTCGCGCACTCTCTTTAAAACCTTTTCTGCCCTCCTTTGTCCGCCTGCTCCCCCACCTTCATCGGATTTAACAGCTGATGATTTCGCGTCTTTCTTTGTACAAGAAAACAACCGCCATCAGCAGTCAGTTCTCTGCGCCACCACCTGTCGAGCTCATTCAGACCCCTGATATGTGTTTGCTCTCTTCTTTCTCTCCTCTAACTGAAGAAGATGTTTCCAAGGTCATTAGTTCTAACCACCCTACTACCTGCCCGCTGGATCCCATCCCCACAGATCTCCTTCAGGCCATCTCTCCGTCTGTCGTGCCTGATCTCACCCACATCATTAACTCATCTCTCTCCACTGGGTCATTCCCCACAGCTTTTAAAGAGGCCCGCATCACACCACTACTGAAGAAACCCACTCTTAACCCTACTCTGCTTGAAAACTACAGACCGGTTTCCCTCCTTCCCTTCATTGCCAAAGCTCTGGAGCGAGTTGTGTTTACTCAGCTCTCATCCTTTCTCACACAGAACAACCTCTAGACCAGAACCAGTCTGGGTTCAAGAGCGGACATTCCACCGAAACTGCCCTGCTCTCAGTCATCAAAGCCCTGAGACTGGCAAAGGCAACATCCAAGTCATCTGTACTCATCTTACTGGATCTGTCTGTTGCTTTTGACACTGTTAATCATCACATCCTCCTGTCTTCTCTCAGGGCGATGGGTGTCTCTGGAATGGCGTTGCAATGGTTCAAGTCTTACCTCTCGGATAGGTCATTCAGAGTATCCTGGAGAAACGAGGTCTCTGAGTCCCAACATCTCAAAACAGGGGTGCCACAGGGCTCAGTGCTTGGACCGGTACTCTTTTCCATAGACATGACATCCCTTGGCTCTGTCATTCAGAAGCATGGCTTTTCCTATCACTGCTGCAGATGACACTCAACTCCACCTGTCATTTCAACCTGACGATCCGACGGTCTCTGCTCGCGTCTCACTTTGGATGAAGGACCATCACCTGCAGCTGAACCTTGCAAAAACAGAACTGCTTGTGATTCCGGCCAATCCAAAGACCCACCACAACCTCTCCATTCAACTAGGCCCATCAACCATTACACCGTCCAGCACTGCCAGAAATCTGGGAGTGGTAATTGATGATCAGCTAAACTTCACAAGTCATGTCGCCAGCACCACCCGGTTCTGTAGATTCATTTTCTACAACATTAGGAAAATTAGACCTTTCCAATCAGAGCACTCTATGCAAATTCTAGTCCAGGCTCTTGTCTTGTCCAAACTGGATTATTGCAATGCTCTACTGGCTGGACTCCCTGCCTGCACAACCAAACCTCTACAGCTGATCCAGAATGCAGCGGCAAGAGTGGTCTTTAATGAACCGAAGAGAGCGCACGTAAGCGCACGTAACTCCTCTATTCATTAGGTTACACTGGCTCCCGGTTGACGCCCGCATCAAGTTCAAAGCTATGCTCTTGGCCTACAAGACCACCACTGGTTCTGCACCCTCATATCTTCACTCACTAATACAGACCTACGTTCCTACCAGATCCCTGCGCTCTGCAAATGAACAACGTCTGGTGGTACCGTTCCAAAAAGGTAAAAAATCACTCTTACGTACCTTCTCTGGCTCTGTTCCACATTGGTGGAATGATCTACTGCTGCTACAAGATCAGCAGATTCTGTAGCCATCTTTAAAAAACGCCTGAAAACATATCTCTTCCGTCAACACCTGACTGACAAACACTGAGTTCTACTTCCTTTCTATCGATTCCTCTCTTCAAAAATAAAAATAAAAAATAAAAAATAAAAATTCTCCTATCCTTAGCTTTGTATACTGTGCTTGGTTTAAACTGACTATTTTTTTTGTGCACTTTTTGTACCTTGTGTTGTTAAAATTGCTTCCATTGTTTTCCCAACTTGTAAGTCGCTTTGGATAAAAGCGTCTGCTAAATGACTAAATGTAAATGTAAATGTAGGTGTAAAGTACTCCACTACATTTGAACTGACACTTAGCGTTACTCGCTACATTGTGTTTGTGCACGTCAAGTCGACTTTGTCTGCCGTGGCTACAGTAGGCGCCCTCATTGGGATGGAATATCGCGAGTGGGCGTGGCTGGCGGTGGCTGGCGGGGGCGCCGTGAGCATGCAGAGCGCGCAGGTACGTAATAATAATAATAATAATCTTTATTTTTATATAGCGCTTTTCCACCTACTGTAGTAGGCACTCAAAGCTATTTACCAGTGTTACAGAACACTCACTGGAGGCAATCTAGGTTAAGTGTCTTGCCCAAGGACACAACGACAGTATGTGGGGGAGAGCGGGATGTTACGATGTTTTGGGATGTTTCGAGCTGGTCTCGAACCACTCACCCGCCGGTCGAAGCACAGCCGCTCTACCCACTGAGCTACTGCCGCAGTTGTCACAGTACGCACACAGTTGTCTTTGAAAGATGGATAAAGCAAAAAAGCTGTCAGGGGCAACAAACAGAAAAAGAAAGAGGGAAAATGAGATGGCGTGTTGGATTTAAAGTGTGACGTCTGTGTTTGGAGGCTTGCAATATTCATGTTAACAGACTAGCTAGCGTTTGCTAACACTGGAAATATAGCAGCAAAATGGGGTTTAAATTAATGCTAGATTAATGTGCAAAACCAAAGTTACTGAGCTGAAAACTAGAAAATTTAAGGCAGCATGTCATGTACAAGAAATTACAATCATTTAGTAAACAACTAATACAATATCTCTGGTTTACCAAGATATCATGCAAAGATTTGCTCCAAACTTGGAGGCTTAATGTTAACAGACTGGTTAGTGTTTGCTAACTTTATTAATTAAGTTAATGTCGCTACAAGCTACATTCAGATTTTGGTTAAACCTTATGGTACCAATCCTATGCATGACATATCTCAATTTTATTAAGGTAAAATACTGGTAAATATAAGGTAGCATGCACAATAAATGAGTAGAAGCTGAAAAACACAACTTATGCAATAAGTCTGGTTTACCATGGAATCATTAATAGATTTTGTTTAAGCATTAGCTGTTGATGATGTCAGACATACAGGCTATAGTTACATCTGTTGGGTCTAATTACAGGCTCACATCTCTTTCTCTCTCTAAAGGTCTGTGCTATATTTTTTAAACACACACACACATACATATATATATATATATATATATATATACATATATATATATATATATATATATATATATATATATATATATATATATATATATATATATATATATATATATATATATATATATATATATATATATATATTAATATATTCATTCATTCATTCATTCTCTACCGCTTTGTCCCGTTAGGGGTCGCGGGTGACTGGAGCCTATCCCTGAGGCAGGGTACACCCTGGACAGTGGCCAGTTAGTCGCAGGGCTGAGTATATATATATATATATATATATATATATAAGATTAATTAATTACGGGACTTTAACACAATAATTAATTACGCAAAAAATAAATAACATAATTTTAACCACACTTATTTTTGCACCGCGGAACGTTTTTCAATGAATGAGTTTCGACGGACCGATTATACTGGAGCACCCACTAGCGTTCTTGACTTCCGACAACAACAAGCCACAGTCAACATAAACGAAGTAGCTGACGAGACCGCTTATCTTGGCCCCGTGGATGGGAAATTTTGTTTTAAAAAACGAAAGGACAAGAGCATGGTTGTGTTCAAGCTATGCAACAAGGGATTTGCGTATCACCGCAGCACATCGAGCCTCAAATATCACCTCAACGCAAAACACATAGGAGTTAGTTGCTAGATTCATTTTACAGACAAAAAAAGCACCTAAAAATAATTACTTGAGATTTGCAAGCACCATGAACACACTTAGCTGGGCAGTGCCACATCTACCACCATGTAGAATCTGCCCATTATTCAGCCATACAAAAACTAAGTTTCAGTCCAATGCTTGAGAAGACGTGACCTGAAAAACAGGATGTAAAATCAAAAAGAGAAGATCAACACTTCCTCTTACAACAATAAAATGTTTTCACGATAAAATTGCATAAATACAAGTAAATAGGGAAAGAAACATGGCACATTTTCTCTACTGGGTTACCTGGTTCTAAAGTACACTATTCTTTTTTCTATTGCTGCAAAAAGACGGAACATGATGATCATTGACATATGAGATTATCTTCACACTGACCTGCACTTTCTCATGTGGATACTTCTCTTTTTGCTGTTGTTTGCTCTTATAAGAGAAATGGTATCTTTATAAACAACCAAATAATACATTATTAATACAATTTTACACGCTCTCATATAATCTCTTAAGTAGTAATTTGCTTTTATGCTGAAGCCCTTTGTAAAGTCTGTTTTGAAGTTGCCATAAAGATTATATTACAATGAATATGTCACCAGCTCAACAGGAATAACCTGAGACGCATATGTTATAGACAACATTCCTGCAGAGTGCGGTCCATTTGTGAAATGGCTGTTAATAATGCATGTGTTTTACGTTTATGATAACTGAAGTGTAATGCTTTAGTACCGGGGCCAATCGCTAATGCAGGTGTGTCCTGAGCTGAATTATTTGATCTCCACAGCTTCTCAAACACAGCTTCTTTACAACTTCATATTTTATGTCTGACTGTGGTGGTGTTTTTGTGAAGACGTTACAATTGTAGACGGCTGACAGTTTTACGCCAGTAACATCATTATGAAGCGTTTATCGCAGCCAACCACACATGCTTTGTATTCATTAGCTCACCTGTGTTTGCCTCATTTACAATCCTCCGGTGTTGAGCTTACACCATCATTTATCATTCAGCGAGCACAGAGGAAGAACTGTTAGTCTTCCATCTTATTCCATTACAGCACAATGTGGCCAGGATCATTTGGCATTAATGAGAGCGGTGTGTTTGCACGCTCTCATGTTCCCGTCTCTTGCAGGTATGTGTATGCGTGTTAATGAGTGTGTATTAAACAGCTAATGAAAGATTTGTGGTTCCAGACGGAGACACAGTTTGACTTCCTGATTCATGAGCTGTCACATCCACTTTACCGTCCTCACCTCTGAGTCTGAATATGGCAGCTATTTTTTCAGTGTTATGTGGACTCTGCTGGTCTCATTTCAACTTCAAACTGACATTTTGTCCCTTACCATTTAGATGTGATCCACCTTTTACTGGAACAAGCCAAGTTATTATTTCTGACATACACCTCTAAAAAAGCTTATTGTGTGTGTGTAGATCGGGGCAATGTGGCAAAATAATTAAATTTTAATAATGATACTTTCTTGATTAAAAACACATTTATTAAAAGGTACTATATGTAACTTTTTTAAGATCAAATAATGTTTTTATTTCCCCAAATGTGAGCCGACCATAATTAGATGAGACGACTGAGATCTTCATTGTAAAAAACTGTTGTCTTTATGAGCGTGTCGGCATTGTGCAGAATTCGGGACGGTTTTGACAGGAAATCTACCTGGATATGACCTAGTGCGCGCTCCCGTGTACAGCTCTGACTTCCTGCTATAGCCGTCATAACAGAGAGCGTTTGTATGGAGACCCTGACTCTGCAAGCAACAAAAAAAGACTGGCCTCTAGCACAGCCCAGACACAGACTAAAAAATTTTTTTAAAAACAATGTGGGATTGATTGTGTCCCGCAAAGGAAAATCTGGAGTGTGACTGACGTCGGGGGAGGAGTGAACATAAGCAGAGTGGAGAGAACTGCCGTACTGCTGCTACTTTGTGATAATACAGACCCTGAGTTTGCTTTTTTTATTGAAAAGGTAAGACATCATTAAAGACCATATATAATATATTGTGTTTTGTTTTCAGTTGTCTAATGCTAAATAACAATAGCATGCTTGTAAAACATGGATGCTGAGCAGCTAACAGAAACAACGACTCATAAGTTACTTGCTTCTGAATTTTGAGAAATCTAAGTGAATTATATATATATATATATATATATATATATATAATTTTTATGATACATGATACAATTGCTGTCTTGGCTTTTCAAATATTTTTTTCAAATGTTGTTACAAAGCAGCTAATGCTAACTCTGTCACATTTCTGGCATTGGTTGTTTCGTTTTATTTACTGGTCTGTTTATAGTAACAAAAATTACATCCGTTTGTCTCTCAGTTGTGATCCAAAGTACGACATATACAATAGCACTAAAGCAGACTAAATTTTATGTATTTTAGGGTACAGAGGTGAGATGTACTGCACCATGTCAGCAGTGAACACAAGTGGGCCCTCTGCAGATGCCATCATGCTCCTGAAGCTTTAACAAAGAGGTCATACCATCGGGTTCTGCAGCACGAGGCCCTGTCACAGACTGGACTCAACAGACGTGTCTGAAGGATGTGGACAAGTGTCTTCTCTTTCGGTGAGAGTATAAAATATTATTTTACTCACTGAAGTATGTTTTGTTAGTATATGCCAGAGCTGAATGTGTGAATAAGGAATATTTATGCAACATTACCAATACAATAAAACAACAACATAATAATACTAATAATAATGTTTTGTTATTATTACAGCACTAACATGTCCACACAGTAAAGGTGACCAAAGACTACAGCTACATCCCTCGGCTGCAGAGCAGAATTTTGGGGAATCATCTAAAGTCTCCAGGGGGACTTCCAAGAGGACAGATGACCCTTGGGTCCTTGGTCTTCTCCCTGGTGTTGTGCCCCCACCTACAGCTGAACTGGCACAGGCACAGCTCCACAGAGGACAGGTGTGTCAGTCACTCTCACAAGAACCATTACACACGTGGACAAAATTGTTGGTACCCTTCGGTCAATGAAAGAAAAACTCACAATGGTCACAGAAAAAACTTTATTTTGACAAAATAAATAAAAATTCTATGAATGTTAACCAATGAAAGTCAGACATTGCTTTTCAACCATGCTTCAACGGAATTATTTTAAAAAATAAACTCATGGAACAGGCCTAGACAAAATTGATGGTACCCTAGAAAAGACTGTAAATAATGTGACCAAATGGACATGTTAATTCAAGGTGTGTGCACTAATTAGCATCACAGGTGTGTACAATCTTGTAATCAGTCAGTGGGCCTATTTATAGGGCTTCAGGTAGTCACTGTGTTGTCTGGTGACATGGTGTGTACCACACTCAACATGGACCAGAGGAAGTGAAGGAAAGAGGTGTCGCAGGAGAATAGAAAGAAAATTATAGACAAGCATGATAAAGGTAAAGGCTATAAGACCATCTCCAAGCAGCTAGATGTTCCTGTGACTACAGTTGCACATATTATTCAGAAATTTAAGATCCATGGGACTGTAGCCAACCTCCTGGACGTGGCGCAGGAGGAAAATTGATGACAAATCAAAGAGACGGATAATCCGAATGGTAACAAAAGAGCCCAGAAAGACTTCTAAAGAGATCCAAGGTGAACTCCATGCTCAAGGAACATCAGTGTCAGATCGCACCATCCGTCGTTGTTTGAGCCAAAGTGGACTACATGGGAGACGACCAAGGAGGACACCATTGTTGAAAACAAATCATAAAAAAGCTAGACTGGAATATGCCAAACTACATGTTGACAAGCCACAAAGCTTCTGGGAGAATGTCCTATGGACAGATGAGACAAAAATGGAACTTTTTGCCAAGGCACATCAGCTCTATGTTAAATGAAAAAATGAAGCATATCAAGAAAAGAACACTGTCCCTACTGTCAAACATGGAGGAGGCTCTGTTATGTTCTGGGGCTGCTTTGCTGCATCTGGCACAGGGTGTCTTGAATCTGTGCAGGGTACAATGAAATCTGAAGACTATCAAGGGATTCTAGAGAGAAATGTGCTGGCCAGTGTCAGACAGCTTGGTCTCAGTCGCAGGTCATGGGTCTTGCAACAGGACAATGACCCAAAACACAGCTAAAAACACCCAAGAATGGTTAAGAGGAAAACATTGGACTATTCTAAAGTGGCCTTCTATGAGCCCTGACCTCAATCCTATTGAGCATCTTTGGAAGGAGCTGAAACATGCCGCCTGGAAAAGACACCCTTCAAACTGGAAACAACTGGAGCAGTTTGCTCATGAGGAGTGGGCCAAAATACCTGCTGAGAGGTGCACAAGTCTCATTGACAGTTACAGGAGTCGTCTGATTGCAGTGATAGCCTCAAAAGGTTGTGCAACAAAATATTAAGTTAGGGGTACCAACAATGTTGTTCCATGAGTTTATTTTTTTAAATAATTCCGTTGAAGCATGGTTGAAAAGCAATGTCTGACTTTCATTGGTTAACATTCATAGAATTTTTATTTATTATTACTTTTGTCAGAATAAAGTTTTTTCTGTGACCATTGTGAGTTTTTCTTTCATTGACCGAAGGGTACCAACAATTTTGTCCACGTGGGTATGTTTAGGTCTCTGCAGCAGTGGAAAAGTTTTTGTTATTTATCAGCTTTATACCATTTACATTTACGTCATTTAGCTGATGCTTTTAACCAAAGCAACTTACATGAAGCTTCCATTCACCAGTGTTACAGCTTGAACACCACTGGGGGTCAAGTGTCTTGCCCAAGGACACAACGACGGTATGAACTGTTGGGAGAGCGAGAATCGAACCGGCTGAGAGAGACACTGGCTGAGAGTTGTTTGGTTCGGCTGGTCCTGGTGTGGCTCCGTCTGTTCTCCATCCCATCTAGAAAAACCCCTGCAGACGAGTTCCAACCATCTGGAGAACTTCATCCTTCTGCGACAGCAGCTGTAACTGTGCCTGAAAATGGAACAACAAGCATTGTTTATATTACAGAGGTTTATTTTGGTGTGTGATCATTTCTGTAGATATATGACGAACCTGCCTCTGTTGTCCTACAGCAGCTGAGCCCCCCTCAGTCTGTCCTCCTCACTGACAGCTCCAGCTCCTAAATTACATCTTACTGAGCTAAACGACATGTACAAGGTATTCTGAATGACACAACGGTGAAATAAACAATGATAAGTTGAAATGATACAGCAAGTTTACATTTATGTTGCCGCAACCTAATGCAAAAGTAATTTAGTAGTATGGTACATAAAAACAAATAAAACTTCACTCAGTCATATTCTTTTCTCTTCAATACATAAGAGGTCAGTGAATTGTTTTTTTTTTTTTTACTGTGGAGCTTGTCACTGATGCTACACAAGGTGGTTTAGGAACATTGCAGCTGTTTAGAAATTAGTTGACCAAATAAACATGAAGTGCTTCAACATGTGTGCAAAGACTCAACAAAATAACAGTAATAGTTATGTATGGTACAGTGTCTAGTCTAAAATAAGTTTACTAACTTTAGCCGTTATCCTCCTGAGACTGTGGGCCTGGGAGAAAGCTACGTGAGCTGTTGATGTAGCTGCTCAGCTAATGTTAGCTATTCTAGCCAAACGTTACATGCAGTTGATAAATATTATACAAAGTTAGTGTTAGCTCTAACTGCTGTAATATGGCAGTAAATGTTGACGTCCTGTGAACGTCTGTCTGATGCTTCGGTGCTCGCTCTCGCTGGCGTGTGCTCGTACATGCACGACTGGGTAACCGGGGCAACAGACGGTCAGCTACAGCTATTCACAGGAATTTGACATTTACATGCAAATTTTCATTAATTATTGTCATGTTATTGTTGTTAATATTACAATACAGCAGGAGTATTTTCCAAATTTCCACCAGAATATCACCTAATATTAATCTTATGAATCGACATAATGTACATGCAAATACAGTAAATACACATTAAATTACAAAAAACAGTCATTGCATGATATTTTCTATTTTTCTATATTTCTTAAGGATGAAAAGAAAAGGTAAACAAGAACAGTTATTAAAAATCCTACAATCCTACAAAAAATGTATTTAAAAAAAGTATTTTGAACCACAGCAGTGTCCTGAACATATCTGATGAGGCCTAAATGAGACACTTAGAGGTAACTATATTACGGTCTGTTGTTACAAGTACAGACAGAGTCCAGGAAACAGAGACCTACAGCTGCAGCACGAGAAGGAGACTGTTCACAGAGGCCTCAGTCGACTGCCTGAGGATGAGGAAGGACAGTCAGTGTTTACACTACATTTAGACTCACTTTAAAAAAGTCTCAGAGAAGTAGCAGCAGTGTGAGCATTTCTACAGGTAGATCACATTTACTGTTTTGTGGACAATCCAGTTCTGAGCAGCTGTACCTGACATGTTTATGTGAAAGAGGACAGACAAATGCTATAAACCAAATAAATACTTCATGCATCATGACACTATCTTTCTGTTTCAGTCTGTGGACTGTATATTGTCTCTGGGTTTGGATGAAGTGTGTTGTGTTTGTAACAGTGCTCTCTTCCTCTTCTTCTTCTTCATCCTTCTAGAGTCGGCCTGGACAAGTCTGGTGTAGGACACAAACATATTTTAATATTATCATACAGTTTTGACAAATAAAACACATGCCTCTGAGCTGTATCTCTGTCCTACAGCTTTTGCAGCCTCTCTTCCTCACTCTGTCCCTGTCTGTGAAGCTGATGTTGAAGACTGGAAAATAATAAAGGTCTAACTGTATCTGTCCGATTTATCACAAATGTGTAATGTTTTAAAGACGGTACAGGCCGCAGTGTGATGTCTGTAATAACAGGAGCTACTGATTTTATGTATTCTGTGTATTATAATAATAATATAATTTCTTAGTAAAATTATTATTTATCTTGGGGCTTTTAGGAGCAGTACAGAGACGATTGAGTACATTTTCATATCTTGTTTTTTACAACAGATTGACGGTAGGTTGATGTTTAGTTCACTTTGTTTTAAGTCAAATAGAGACGAACACAGACTGTGACAAATACATTCTTCTTTTTATCTACATGTTAGCATTTGTACAATGAGAAAATTAGTAGCTTAAGCCTAATACACACGCAAACAGCGAACAGACAGGACTTAACGGACATACATAAAGCTGCACAAAAGGTTATATAATCATATGTTACTGTACCATATCAGTCCCTCATCACTTCTGTTCTTTCTTTGATGCAGTGAATAAAGCGTCACTATGGCCGCAATGATGCAAGGCCAAAAATGACCACAAACTCTTGGTTGCCCTGTATGGCCAAAAAAGGTTATGCAGTGGGCTTTTAAACAATAAAATATAAACATTAAATGAAATAAACACAAAATGAAAAACATATAAAATAGCATATTAAATCTATAAAGGAACATTTTGGGAAAAATGTGTTTAATAGACTCAAGCCTTCAAGAACTACTGAACAAAAAGCAAATAAATGTCTTTGGGCTACAAGTACAGTGGGGATCGAAAGTTTGGGCACCCCAGGTAAAACATTTTATTAATGTGCATAAAGACGCCAAGAAAAGATGGAAAAATCTCCAAAAGGCATCAAATGACAGATTAGACATCCTTATAATAAGTCAAAAAAAGTTAGATTTTATTTCCATCATTTACACTTTCAAAATAACAGAAAACAAAAAAATGGTGTCTGCAAAAGTTTGGGCCCCCTGCAGAGTTAATACCTTGTACTGCCCCCTTTGGCAAGCTAGGACCTGACAATGTCATGGTTTGTTCTCAATCATCGTCTGGATAGACCAGGTGATGTCAGTCTCAAAGGTTTTAAATGTCCAGACTCATCTGACCTTGCCCCAACAATCAGCACCATGGGTTCTTCTAAGCAGTTGTCTAGAAAACTGAAACTGAAAATATTTGATGCTCACAAAACAGGAGAAGGCTATAAAAAGATAGCAAGTTTTCAGATGCCAATATCCTCTGTTCGGAATGTAATTAAGAAATGGCAGTCATCAGGAAAAGTAGAAGTTAAAGCAAGATCTGGAAGACCAAGAAAAATATCAGACAGAACAGCTCGCAGGATTGTGAGAAAAGTTTGAAGTTTGCAAATGAACATATAGACAAGCCTGATGCATTTTGGAAACAAGTTCTGTGGACCGATGAGGTTAAAATAGAACTTTTTGGCCAGAATGAGCAAAGGTATGTTTGGAGAAGAAAGGGCACAGAATTTAATGAAAAGAACCTCTGTCCAACTGTTAAGCATGGGGGTGGATTGATCATGTTTTGGGGTTGTATTGCAGCCAGTGGCACAGGGAACATTTCACGAGTAGAAGAAAAAATGGATTCAATAAAATTTCAGCAAATTTCTGTGAAAAAGCTGAAGTTAAAGAGAGGATGGCTTCTACAAATGGATAATGATCCTAAACACACCTCAAAATCCACGGTGGATTACATCAAGAGGCATAAACTAAAGGTTTTGCCATGGCCTTCACAATCTCCTGACCTCAACATAATTGAAAATCTATGGATAGACCTTAAAAGAGCAGTGCGTGACAGACAGCCCAGAAATCTCAAAGAACTGGAAGACTTTTGTAAGGAAGAATGGGCAAAGATACCTCAAACAAGAATTGAAAGACTCTTGGCTCGTTACAAAAAGCGTTTACAAGCTGTGATACTTGCCAAAGGGGGCAGTACAAGGTATTAACTCTGCAGGGTGCCCAAACTTTTGCAGACACCATTTTTTTGTTTTCTGTTATTTTGAAAGAGTAAATGATGGAATAAAATCTAACTCTAACTAATTGACTTATTATAAGGATGTCTAATCTGTCATTTGATGCCTTTTGGAGATTTTTCCATCTTTTCTTGGCATCTTTATGCACATTAATACAAATTTTTACCTGGGGTGCGCAAACTTTCGGTCCTCACTGTATATGGGCACAGTCAAAAGTCAAAGTCAAAGTCTGCTTTATTGTCAATTTCCACATGTACAGTACAGTACATACATACAGAGAATCGAAATTGCGTTACTCTCAGTCCCCGGTGCATACAGATAACATTATCATTAAAGCCTAAAAAAATAACTCAAATTTAAAAATGTAGATACAACTATACAATAAGGGAGTGATAAAAAAAAGACATAATAAAATTAAAAATAAAGCTAAAAATCAATTTAAATATAGCAGCGCAAGGTGAGTGACAGATATTGTGCAAATCAATAAAGTGAACAACAGTGCAGTTAAAAGATTTTTTTTTTTTTTTTTTAGTGCAAAAAAAATCACTTATTAAAATATCTTGTCTGGTTAAAGTGACAAGTGTCCAAGAGCAGTTATTTACTGACTGATGAGGTAGTGGAATGACATCAGTTCCATGCCGGATGAGGTAGTGTGCGGTGAGTGGGCAGACCAATGCTGCACAAGTGACTAGTGCATGTCATCATATAATTAGTGTGGTGGGGGTGGGGTGGGGGTGTTCAGGGTCATAGTTCAGTGGTGCCTGGGGAAGAAGAGGGAAGGGGGCAGGTTCGGGAGGGAGTTCAGCTTCCTGACAGCCTGGTGGATGAAGCTGTCCTTCAGTCTGCTGGTCCTGGCCTGAGACTCCGCAGTCTCCTCCTGATGGTAGCAGGCTGAAAAAGCTGTGTGATGGGTGAGTGGGATCACCTGTGATGCAGAGGGCTTTGCGGGTGAGACGTGTTCCATAAATGTCCTGGAGGGAGGGGAGAGAGACACCAATGATCTTCTCAGCTGTTCTCACTATGCGTTGCAGAGTCTTTCGGCAGGACGCGTTGCAGGCGCCATACCACACAGTGATGCAGCTCGACAGAATGCTCTCGATGGTGCCTCTGTAGAAGGTGTACATGATGGGGTGTGGGGCTCTGGTTCTTCTCAGTTTGCGGAGGAAGTAGAGACGCTGATTTGATTTCTTGGCCAGTGCTGTGGTGTGGTTCAGTGGCTCAGTGGCCTTCAACCGGAAGGTAGGCGGTTCGAGTCTCACTCTCACTCTCCCCACAGTTCATACTGTCGTTGTGCCCTTGGGCACGACATTTAACCCATCTTGCCTCCAGTAGCTGTAACACTGGTAATTACATTAGAACAATGTAAGTCGCTTTGGATAAAAGCGTCAGCTAAATGAATAAATGTAAACGTAAATTGTATATATAGGCTCATATCATATTTATGCCACTTGTGTTCAGTCAGGACTGATCTGCAGTGGTGAAGCAGTGTCTTTGGTCATTTCAGATGGTTCTGTCCTTTTCTGGCTCTACCACAATAAAGTGCTTATTGCTGCTACAACATGACAAGGCTTATATGCTGAAAGGGTCACAGGACGTGTTGTGTTGACATAAACTTTATATCGCTTTGAGGGGACTCTTGTTTATAATAGATGTACAATTATAAATGTATAGGGCACCCCTATGAGAGCTGAGCTTTATCGCTAGAGGGAGAGGTTTGACTAAAAACTGATTGGACCAGGCTGTTCTGGTTTGAGCCTTAACGACTCTCACATTAGGAGTTACATTGCCCTTTCAGAGCTAACGACTATGAGACCAGAACAACCTGGTCCATCAGGTTTGGTTTCAGGTTAAACACCTCCCTCTAGAGATATAAGCTCAGCTCTCTTACCAGTTAATCTCAGAATTGAAAAAGTTTCTGAAAACTAAGTCAAGATGCTTTTGCTTTAACGTTTTCTTTATGAAGCATTAGCAAAACTGACTGCTTAACTAAGACTTTCTATTGTCTTGTTACCACAGTTTTGCCATCTTTTTAGTATTCTGTGTAGAAGTACTTTGTTATTCACCTAATCCAAAATGAATAGGAAACATGACAGATGTCTCTTGTATATGATTAACTAGCCTGCTTATTATTGTGCACAGCTTAAATGGCCCCCCTTTCTCCCCTCTAAAATGGACATTTTATTTCAAATGGAGCCCACGCCAGTAACTGTATCTTTAAAAACTTACAGCCATAGTACAGATGACTGTAAAACCTCTTTTATAGTGTATTGTATATTTTAAAGCCAGTTTGACCTTTGTGCAGGAGAATCAGTATACAGCCATACACACAGACCATAATGTTTCCCTCTAAAAGCATTCTCTTAGTTTTATTAATATTCCAATATCATATCAAGTTATACCATCTTCCTGAAATGATGCTGGTAAAATCTATAAAACCCAATCTAGCTCCACTTACCCTCTGATGATTCCGCTATAAAATGAGTTTGCTGTCGATGTGTGGAGATTATAGAAGGACCCGGATGACACTGACAGGAACTTAATCATATTAAGACTTGAGCATGTGACAGTAAAGACCTGAATGTGAGTGGAGCAAGAGACCCTTCCCTCAATTGAATTAAATGTTTAATTAAATGTGTCCTAAGAGTTTGAGGACATATTTGAAGTTGACCCGACTTGTATTTCAATCACTGTTTGATAGCTCTTTATTATACCTTGTTATTGCTCTTATGTTACTGCATTAAAGCTGTAAATAACCCTGAACTTTGCAGCTTGATAATCACAGACGGACACTTCACAGAGCTTTATTCCTTTAGCCTGTGCTTTCACAGCTCATACAGTGGAACTGGAGTTTAACAAGTACATATTACATGTTAACACATGTGCTTTTTATAGTTTGAAAAAAAAAGAAAACTATATGTCACAGGCAGCAATGCAACACTTCCAATAAACAACAAACAGTGGAGAGACTTTAATCAACTGCTTTGATCAGAAGCTCTTATGAAAACAGACAATTAACAATTACATTTTAGCTGCTATACTCTATATTTCTTAATTTCTTATTCTTTATGGGTGGGACCCGTGCGTACAAGAAAAAAGACCTTACTCAGATGATCGGACAATCATCAACGAAGTTGCCTTAGTGCAACTGGCCATCGGACCAATGACGCTGATACATCCAGTGTATGTGTCCCACCTTGACAATGTCCCACTTCTGATTGGTAAAGGCATTCTTAATCGATTCGAACCACTAATTGATTTTAAACAGTTAAAGATTTGGGCACAGGTGCGAGAACCACTCCCAATCTCACTGACTGAATCCCTGTGCTATGCGATCGACAGGTCCTCGCCAGTAGATAGAGTCGTCGCAGACACCGCTGAGACTGCGACCATACAACCTCAGTGTGAACTTGGTCTCTGACGGGAGTACAGAAAGAATCGTCCACGTCGACCGAAGAAAACCTGAGATCGGGACAAACAATTCCTCACGGTACCTCCGCGTAGCATCATGTCCATACGTCTACAGGCCTTCCCCGGACAACAAGTTAACACCTCACAAGGGTTCTTCCAACCGTCGCCTTTGTTCTTTGAGTTAGGTTTGTCTGTTCAGGCAACACCCTTGGTTGAGCTCCACTCTCGATCAACACACGTGCTAGTGCAGTACCCCACTGCAGACAGCAACCCCTTTGGGTTGGCTGGTTGACACTAGATTCCATGACTTTGAGCTCAGAATCTCACTCTTGACTGAACAGCAGGAGACCGTAATCGCCATATACCCCTCACTTGCGGTCGACACCGACACTATCTGTAGGGTCGACCTGGCTGATGATAGAGAAATGGTCTTGCAGACAGTCTCTGTTGCATCAGGTCCTCTTCAAATATTGGACATCATTTGTGAAAAACTCCTTGGATTGTGGTTTAACTCCAATCCACACAGTACGCATCCCAACTGCCGCAAATGAGCCCTCACTTATGTCCGTCAATACAAAATACACCTGGCATCATATGAACAGTATACAGGAAATCATAGACGACCTTTTGAATAAGGGCATCATTCGCTCATGTAACCAGTACTTATTCGGCTCCTATCTAGCCTGTACTCAAGCCCAATGGCAAGTAGCGGGTGACGATCAACTACTGTCAGCTGAACAAAAGCGTCCCAATTTCCAGGTGGCCAATGATTCAACTTGGCCAAGAACTACCCAAAGTACAGGACGCCAAGTACTTCTCCACACTGGACATAGCATCCGGCTTCTGGACCATCCCAGTAGACCCACAGGATCAACACAAACTTGCCTTTACATTTGCCAGTCGGCAATATTCTTTCACCAGATGTCCATTCGTGTACTTAAATTCCCAAGCTGAATTTAACATCTTCCTGAACAAAGCATGTCAGGATGCTGCTAGCCGCGGAACTCTCATCTATGTAGATGACATCTTAATGCGCACGGCGTCATTCCATGCACATGTTGACAAAATAGATCACGTGCTGAAGCAACTCACCACCGCTGGTGCTAAAATCTCTCTGGAAAAATGTCAATGGTGCAGAAAGAAGGTAAATTAAAGCCGCAAGCGGCGAGAAAGGCCCTCGCCTCCCTTGAGACCGCGGGGACACATATATTCGGAGGATTGCATGTCGTGCTTTAAAGCAAATTTGGAGCTGTTTAGATGAAAACCCTTTAGCACAAAGTGTACGATTTAGGTGGTCATGTATTCCACCCAACATTTTCTGTTGAGAAGGATCCTGGCAATTGGGAAATGGCATTTATTTCCCAATAGTTGCCTCTTCACAGACTCATTACGACCACAGCCACAAATCTATCAAAAAACAAATTGATAACTTTTTTTTGCACACGTGTCTAGATGATACTCACCAAATTTGGAGCTGTTTAGATGAAAAGCCTTTAGACACAAGGGGTGCAATTTAGGTGGTCACGCATAGACCCAACATAGTAGATTTCCTGTTGAGTTTACGATATGGCTGTAATACATTTTTCTGTTTGCCCTGAGGTGTCCTATGGATGTACCAAGTTTCATTTTTCTACGTTGGAAAAAGTTACTTTCACTTTCCATAGGCCCAATGTATTTTGACTATTGTAGGGTCGCCACTGAGTCATTTTTCATATTTTTTTCGCGACTTCAAATACATAAATTTTTCACGAGCTTGAAGTCTGGGACCAATAAAAATGACTTTTAGTTGCACGCTTTACTGGGTCAAATTGAGGATCATTTTGCAGAAAAATTATAATAAAAAAATATATACCAAATTATAATAAAATAAAATAAAATATAACTCGAGCAAAAAAGTCTAGAAAAACGCTTGTCTATTTTACATACATGTGTTTAGCTCATTTTGCCCAAGTTTGGTGTCTGTGGAATGAAGCAGCTATTTTCTGTGTTCTTTTAAAAAGAGGTGTATTTTAAGTCGGTTCACATTTTCAATTCAAAATGGCCGCCTTCCCGTGTGTGATAGGGTGTGGTCCCCATTGGCTTTTTTGTTCATAAGCCCATGGTGGATGTGTGTACCAAGTTTCATTTGCCTACAACAAACTAAAATTTTCACTTCCCATTTACTTTTTCCAAATATTTGGGACGTTGCTATGGCAACACATTTATAGATAGGGGGTGGTTGTCATTGGCTTTTATGCTCGTCATGACATAAGAGATGTGTGTACCAAATTTTATGTCTCTATGACAAACTAAATTCTTGGGTCCCATTATAAGTTTGTAGGGGGCGCTGGAGAGCCATTTCTAAAGATAACCCTTTTATTTACATATTTTTGTGTTCAGGTCATGAATGTGCACATACGCCTTTTTGGGTCCAACTCGATCCGAGAAGCCGTTTGAGAGTTAAGAGACGTTTTATTTTCACAAAAATGGCCACCTCGTTACAGGCTTGCCACACCCATACCCGATAAGATATCAACAACAAAGTCACAACTTTGGTTGGCACATGTGTCTAGATGATACTCACCAAATTTGGGGCCATTTAGATTAAAACACAATGATTTGCATCTTTCTGCGCAAGAGGTGCGAATTTAGTGGCCGCGCCTTTCACCCCACATGGCGGACTTCCTGTTAAGTTTAGGATGTGACTGTCATTGACTTTTCTGTTTGTTCTGAGGTGTCCTATGGATATACCAAGTTTCATTTTTCTACGTTGGAAAAAGTTACTTTCACTTTCCATAGGCCCAATGTATTTTGACTTTTCTAGGGGCCGCCACTGAGTCATTTTTCGTATTTTTTTTTTCGGGGACTTCAAATACATAAATTTTTTGCCGGGCTTGAAAACTGGGACCAATAAAAATGACTTTTAGTTGTTCGTTTACTGGGTTAAATTGAGGATCATTTTGCAGAAAAATTATAATAAAAAAATATATACCGAATTATAATAAAAAAATATATAACTCGAGCAAAAAAGTCTAGAAAAACACTTGTCTCTTTTACATACATGTGTTTAGCTCATTTTGCCCAAGTTTGGTGTCTGTGGAATGAAGCAGCTATTTTTGTTGTTTTTAAAAAGAGGTGTATTCTAAGTCGGACCAAATTTTCAATTCAAAATGTCCGCCTTCTCCCGTGTGATAGGTGTGGTCCCATTGGCTTTTTTGTTCATAGGCCCATGGTGGATATGTGTACCAAGTTTCATTTGCCTACAAGAAACTAAAAATTTCAGTTCCCATTGACTTTTTTCACATTTTTGGGACGTTGCTATGGCAACACATTTATAGATAGGGGGTGGTTGTCATTGGCTTTTATGCTCGTCATGACATAAGAGATGTGTGTACCAAATTTTATGTGTCTATGACAAACTAAATTCTTGGGTCTCATTATAAGTTTGTAGGGGGCGCTGGAGAGCCATTTCTAAAGACAACCCTTTTATTTACATATCTTTGTGTTCAGGTCATGAATGTGCACAAACGCCTTTTTGGGTCCAACTCGATCCGAGAAGGCGTTTGAGAGTTAAGAGACATTTTATTTTCACAAAAATGGCCACCTCGTTACAGGCTTGCCACACCCATACCCGATAAGATATCAACAACAAAGTTACAACTTTGGTTGGCACACGTGTCTAGATGATACTCACCAAATTTGGGGCCATTTAGATTAAAACACAATGATTTGCATCTTTCTGCGCAAGTGCGATTTTAGTGGCGCGCTTTCACCCCACATGGCGGACTTCCTGTTAAGTTTAGGGTGTGACTGTTATTGACTTTTCTGTTTGCCCTGAGGTGTCCTATGGATATATCAAGTTTCATTTTTCTGCGTTGAAAAAAACTTACTTTCACTTTCCATAGGCCCAATGTATTTTGATTTTGTAGGGGTCACCACTGAGTCATTTTTCGTTTTTTTTTTCCGGCGACTTCAAAAACATAACATTTTCGCCGAGCTTGAAGTCTGGGACCAATAAAAATGACTTTTTGTGCATGTTCACTAGGTCAAATTTAGGATCATTTGGTCACAATAAAGATAAAAAAAAAAAAAAAAATCCGAGCAAAAACAATAGGCCCTCCCGGTCATCACCGGCTCGGGCCTAACTATGTGGGCCTTCTAGTAGGTGCTGCTGGTGTTGAACCATAGGTCAGTCGACTTCAAGGTATTGCCAACCTCAAACCGCCTTCAAACTTGTCAGAACAGAGTCTGCAACTACTATCGACAATTCGTCGAGGATTACGCTGCATTGGCTAAACCACTGACAGACCTTCTCAAAAAGGACACCGCCTTTGAGTGGGGTCTCCAACAAGAACAGGCAATGCACGCGCTCCGGCAAAAGCTGTGCAAAGCCCCTTGCCTGGCTTACCCGGACCACACTAAAGTCGTCCACCTAGAGGTAGGCTCCTCATGCCACAGCCTCAGTTCAGGCCTCTATCAGGTCCACGACACGGATAAGAGAGTAGTAGCCTACGCCAGTAAAACTCTCTCCGAACCAGAGACGAAGTATACAGACTGTGAAAAAGCCCTCCTAGCCACAGTTTGGGACATGCAACACTTTGCCCGCTACTTAGGGGGCCAAAAGACGATCGTTAACACCAACCTGTGACTTTCTTGACAAGTCAAAGACTCAGGGACGGCATGTGACTAATGCCCGTGTGGCATATTGGCTCATGGCTCTCCAAAGCTTCGACGTGGAGATACGCTATGCCCAAAACCACAAATCTTATTTAGGCATGGAGCTTGCCGCATGCGCAATGTGCAATTGACATGCCCGCCACTGCCGTCCAACCAAACTAAACTACCTCCACCGTAACAACATGCCATCATTACTTTGATGTATGCCAAGATATGACCGATGGATATGTCGATGGATGCTCTTTCCACCATGAAGCTCTGGTCAGCGCAGGTGCAGGTGTAGTATGGCTCAATGACACTCCCTATGAGCCACAAAAATTCCAGTTAGGGTCTCAATCCTCACAATACGCTGAGATTGCAGCCGTGCTCATAACCCTCCAGTTGGCAGTGGCCAAGCAGATCAGACTGCTCGTGATTTGTACGGAACTCAAATTACGCACGCCTCAGCTTCTCATGCCACCTGCCATTATGGAAGAGCAATGGTTTTCTCACATATCCGCGAAAAAAAACATAAAACACAAAGACCTATTCCTTGTATGCGACGGTCTGGGCGAGGACCATGACATGCAAGTATACTGGAAGAAAGTCAGAGGCCACTATCGGGCCCCTGGACTTGACAAAGACCTGAATGACCATGCAGACCTCATGGAAAAACAAGGGGCTCTAGATGGAACGCTCTGGCAATTCCAGCCCGAGCCCTTGTACAATCGACCCCTTCCCACCCATCCCACCCATTCTGTCTGTCTGGTCACCCGATCAAAGGCAACCGCAACCGACGCCTGGCTCCGGCCCCAGCAGCCACGACGGCTGTTACTCCGACTTTCACCGATTCCGACCTCGTTGCCCTAAAGGCAGCGGACCCGGCAATCAACAAACTGATCCTCCACCTCACGGACCCCACATCTCACTCCGTCTTAGACACAGACGCTACCTCCGATGCGTACCTTAAAAAGCTACGGGCTGTTCGCGCCCGACTTCACCTGTGTCATGGCTTGCTGGTCTACGTCTCTGACACCCTTACTTCTCCTGCATTCGTAGTGCCTCAGAGCCTAAGGGGGGTCATGCTAATGACGCTCCAATAGCAGGCCACAGAGGTGTGCCGGCAACACACCAGGCACTCCAACAAGTAGCCTACTGGCCAAAATGCAAATGGTCGTGGCAGAATATATCAAAGGCTGTTTGGTATGCTGCCAGTTCCAACCGGCAAGACCACTCCACCGTGCACCCTTACAAAGAAGGGGCATCTCATTCCCATGGTCTGACCTCCAAATCGACTGGATGGGACCCCAAACTTAATCAACAAGGGGCAACAAATACATCCTAATGGTCACCTGTGCCTTTACCAAATGGGTGAAGGCACAGCCCCAAACGACACGGCACAGACTACAGCCTTCCTACTCATGAACCACGTGTTCTCTAGGTTCGGCTTACCTTGTTCGGACCGTGGCACTCACTTCCCGGCTGAGGTGATGGGACAACTGTGGCAGACCATGGGCGTGAAAGCAAACTTCCATGTCAGCCACCACAGGCCAAGTCGAAAAAGCACACCTCAGAACAATCTTCGCCTTTGCCCAGGAAAAACTAGGCAAAAGTGCAGAAGGACGGAAGACCTATAATGACAAAAGTCATCTAGGGATGAACTGCAGGTGGGAGACAAGGTGTGGTACTACATGTTTAGCCAGCACCACTGGACAAACGGGCGGTGGTACAAACCGACTGACGTGGAAATTCCTCCCACCTTGGGCCATACGCCATTGTCAACAAGCTGTTCCAAGTGGTGTATCAGAAAGATCACCAAAGGAAGAAAGGAGCCCACTCTCAAGTGGATACACCGCAACCAGATTAAGTTGCACAAGCCCCCATGGGATCTACAGGGAACGTTCATGTTCCCAAGTAGTCTCAACCAGATCCCTTAGCCCAACAGCTAACCACTCACTACTAACCGCTAATTCAGTTCTCTTAACACTTTTCAGTCTTCACTGGTAACTGTGGGCAACTCAAAAAAAAAAAAGAAAATAACAGTAACTGATAACTCTGGTATTCTCTGTCAATAAATCAATTCTTGTTGCAACCGCCGCTGTGGGTACCTTGCTTAAACTCGGGTTGTCCACAAGCGAATACTGTTAGCATTTCCACTGTAAAAGACAAGTCTCAGAATTACAAGCTGAAACCCCTGACATCAGGGCGCAGATGAGCCAACCACAACAGCAACTCCAAACGGTAGGGAAAACGTGAAGGATACTGTGTCGGTTTGTAAACACTCACAGGGAGACTCTAAACCCAACCCTCCGAGCTGTAGACTATGAACACATGCAACTGGTCACATTGCTGATGAATGACATGCTTAGAGACATCAGCTCTTCAGTGGACAGCTAAGCAATGAGAAGAATTCTGTAGAGTGTCTTTTGTATGATCAAATATAACCATTATGTGCTTTATCAGATAACTAAACTGAGACCTCTCTCTCTCGTTTCGTTATTCCAAATAAGTCCTTCTTTTAAAGGGTAACTAAACCCCTGGTCAAATCGTAACTCCACCCACTCACAAAATTTGAAAAATGCTGGAAAAGTGGGCAGAGCCCAGCAGAGACAGAGGGGACAAACCGAGGGCGGAGCTCAGCGGGGGCGTGAACCGGAGACCCGCAGTGACGGATTAATTGACAGCAGCTGTCAGACTCGCAAAGATGGAGACTTGAAGGAAGCTAGTACCTTTGCTACGGAGCGGTCCTTCTAAGTGGAGGACATTTCTGTGCATACAGGGCTAGAGCCTTATCAGTTTGTGCCACTGGCTCAAACCGCGGTCTCAACAACTCCCAAAGTTAAAGAGCGAAGTCTTGCAGCACAAGAGAGAATGGGGCCAGTGATAAAACGTTAGCATTGTCTAATTTAGGCTAATGCTTAGCAAATGCTAACAAAGTTTCAGAAATTGCAAACCTATGCATTTAGTTTGATTTTGGTAATTAGTGTTAATTACACACAAAACGGAGATTTCAATTCTCCCTCTACAACTGTTAAAAACTCTTGACTTGCAGCTCACTGGTCCTGGGAGAGAATGTGTTAGATACTCAAGGTATGGCTATGAAATAAGACCAGTGTCAAGTCCAGTTAATTTAATAAGTATTATGCAAAAAAGACACAACTCTAACCAAATATAATAGTTACATCCAAAACAAAGTAGTGATAAACATTGTTTCTCATGTTGTAGGTAATGCACAGGTGTGACAGGTTGGTGAGTCGGCTGCATAACAGTCCATCCAGACTTTGAGGCAGTAGCACTAAACCTCTGTGTTACAGGCTCTAACACTTGTAGTGTAGTGTTACACTTATCTTCAGCTTTTTGGTGAGACGTGGTTAAACAGGGTAGTTCCAGGAAGAAGAGAGCAATGTTTTTATAAATAAGTAAATTTAATGGTTTACCCTCCACTTCCACATACTGTACATGTGCACCAGCTCTTTCAGCGGTTATAGACACCTGTCTGCTGCAGTGAGGTCAGGTGGTGCTGGGGATACCAGGGCCAGCAGGTACAGGTCATACCTCCTTGTGCTGTCCTCACAGAGGATTCCAATACTGGATTTATAAATATAGTTGGTATATAAAAAATTGAAATATGAAGAAACAGTTATACCTGAAGTTACACACAAAACAATTGTTTAAAAACATGCATTATAAAATCAGCTCTAAAACTCAAAATGAACATGAATCAACATAAACATTTACAAAAGAATGTCTAAATGACACCCTTTTCTCTAACTGCCTTTACATAATTCTTATATTCTTTAGAGATTGTTCTTACAGTAAGCATTTTATATTGATATATTTTATATATACACACTTAGTTTAAATAAAAAATAAATGTCATAGTAAATTCTCATCCATCATTTCAAGGCAGGTCCAAACTTTGTAAATCCTGCACAGTCAGGACAGAGGCTTTTTACTTTGTGTTTGAAAGTCACTGTTAGTTGCACTTATTGGAGCGAAGATGGTGAAAAGCAAGAGCCAGACTTACACAGGCTGATCATAACTTCATGAGCTGTTCCAAAATCTTTAGTGTGTTCAACAGTGTATTAGTGTTTACATTAGTCTAAATGTAGTCAGCAAAGTAAAGCTAAGTTTCAGAAACTTTAGAGCTAATTGCAGTTTTCAGAGTCTGAATCCAAGATGATAGACAGCAGCAAAGTTGAAGGATGAAGTATCTTCAGTGAAGTGACGCAGGAACAGTTACCAGGTCCTGAAAATAAAATAAACATATAAACATGATTTTATTTCTTAAATTAGACCATTTTAATGACAATAAAATGATAGATTATCACACACCTCATGTGTTCTTGTTAGAGTATTTAAAACAAGTAATTGCACTATAACAGTAAAACAAACAAAACAAACTAAAGAATGGGAATAAATGCATTACCTTCAGCAGTGGACACCTCACACCGTTTCCTCATTATTGGAGTAGAGCTAGTCCTGGGACACTCTGGCAGCTCCATCAGTGTCTGTGTCACATGACACACTCCTATTAGGCGTTCTGGCCTGGGCGGCTGCAAAAACAAGAGTTTCACAAATTAATTGTTATCTTGATTATATGATGAGACCCAAACATCTCGGTCCACAACTCACAAAAACTGCACAATCCCTAAAAGATGCTCTGCCTTTGCACAATCAGCCTTTTCATTTCAAACCATCAAACAATGGAATCAGATCCTAGACAGTCTGAAATTCTAAATCTGGTACAAAGCATATCTTTTCTTGTGAGGTTATTGTTTTTATACATGGTGCGTGAGAAATAAAGAATAAACAAAAATTAAACATACAAAAGCTTCACAGTATTCAAACTCACCTTTGCTTCACCTGCAGATCTGCAGCGACTGGTTCAGGCTGGCCCCCAGTTTCAATGGTCATCTTAGGCCAAACAAAAGATTTGTGTTATTGTTTACAATTACAGTTTTATATTAATTCATTTAAAAATGTTTATAAAGGATATTAATAACACAAATATTCTCATTACTATTACTGTATATCCTCCGTGAAAGCACTAGTCTTTAATCCATGTGTACTGTCTCTGGGTCGGTCTGGTTGGCTGCAGCCTGTGATACACTGTCTCCTCAGCAGCTCCAGCTCTGCTCGGTTTACCCCGAGGAGCAGCGATAAACAACGTACACTGATGGTGCGCGCTTTCGCGTTCAATCTAATTAGCAAAGTTGACACAAACGCACAAGTTTTGAGTTTGTGTTGAGTCAGAACTCACGGTGTTACACGAGTCATGAGATGTTCATGTTCAGTCAAGTCCAGAGTCATGAGCCAGTGACAGGTCTTTAGTGCCAAGGGCTGCATCTCTGCTACAAGTCCAGCAGAGTGCTGCACATTTACGAGAACTAACTAACGGAATATTGAGTGAAAGAGTAAAGCTAGATGTCTGTGTGTACTGGGACACAGTATCAACACGCAGCAGCCCTCATTAGCGTTAGCCCGGTATCAGGAGCAGCTGAAGCTAACGTTTAGCATACTTTACCTAACTAGCAACATGACAAAATTGATTAATTAACTTTAGCTTTACTGGGAAGAAACATAAATTGTGATTAAAAATATGTTCACTCACCTCAAGACGCTGCTGCGGTGGTGGGAATCCATGCAGGAGCAGCGTTAGGCGCTGTGTTGCTTTTCAGCGGGAGCTGTTTTGAGAAGCACATTTCCACCTCCATTGCGTTGGAGAAGCAATCCCTCTTAAAATGCCCGCTGCAAACTCCAGCTCTCAGCAGGAACTCACGGTGTTCCAGGCCAAGTGCAAACTGACGTCTAATTTCCAACTCAACTGGAAAGCAATGCAGTCCAGCAGTGCTGTTGCAACCAGCAACACTACAAGTAGCTACATGCTAATATAGCTAGCCTGATGTTTTGAACACTCGCTACTTGGGAAGATGTTTTTATACCAGGGGCGTGAGCCAATGCCAAGGGTGTGGTGGGGTCGTGCCAGGGGCGTGGGTAGAGAGCCGTTAGTCGAGCCAGTATACGTCACACTAGGATCTTCAGTCTAAAAATTCAACTGCAGTAACTACCGTTCAACCTGAGGAGGGCAGCACTTAGACGGTTTTACACCATAAAATGTAAAATTAATATACTTTATACTCAAATGTCAAAACTTTGACTCAGATCAGTGAACAGCACTAATAAGGCCCCATTCTTACAGATCATTAACTAAAAAAAGTTGGTTTAGGGTTTAGTTACTCTTTAAGTGTTACACTTAACCTGCTTCCCCCTAGCAACGGATGTAGGATAAACCAAGTAAAAACCCTTTACCCTTATATACACATGTGTTCCCTTTAACCATGTTTACATTATTACATATGTTATGACGACAAGCTCTGTGTGTGTTTAACATGTGGCTTACTCCCTGGTCCCTGAAGGATGGTCGACACAAAGCGTGGAACCCTACTTTGTGTCGGAAGGGGGGACTATAGTGAAAATGAGGACCAGTCACGAATTCCACACGGACTAACATCTGTCTTCTAACCAACTACAGATGGTCAGTGGTTGTTCAGACCAAAAAGGAGCCTTCAGGAGATTTAAATTAAATGACTGTTTTCAAAGGTGACTCATGACCAGGACAGAACATTTGCGCCGCTGCCAGAAAACCCATAATTCTCAAAGATAGAGATGTTGATTGAACTCTGGAGGACCTTCCCTCCTTAGCCATAAAGAGGCAGGAATGTCTTTGATCATAACCTTCGAGAATGATCAAAGGCCGCCCTCTAGTGGCCAAATGAAGAAATGACTCTAACTTCGCTAAAAGACATTTTTGTGTTAATTTGAGTATTAAAATTATATTGTATTGACGTGTTAATGTTCAATATTGTCCCTTACAGGATGTTGCTCCCTGACCAAGACCAAAGGACTTTTGTCATTCCTCACAGTGTTCCTTTTTAATGAAATGTAATGAATGTATGATGCCATGTTATTCTTAAAAGTATGCATTTCTCTGTCTAAACTCTACAAAGTATAAATAAGTGCTTGTGTGATTACAAAGTGCAGAGAAAACGATGTAACATTTGTGAACCCAGAGGAAATTTTATTTTAAGTTAAAACTTCAGTTTAAACATTGCATTCCCAAACCAAGCCCCTTTTTGAACAAAGAGCGCTTTGGGATACGCCCTCAAACGAAGTTGATAAAACTGGCCGTCGGCCAGAAAAACTCTCTCTCTTCTTTGTACCTCTTTCCTTCAGGACAACTCTGCTACTATTCTTGTCTTCGTATTAATTTTTTCACGTGGCACGCTGTGCCAAACGTGAATTTTTCACTCTAAAAGTCTACGCGTATTGATTTGTTTTGATAGTTTTACCAGCTGGTTCAAGTGACCACGTCATAACCGTGCGACGGAAATTATTTTGTATTTTTATGTGCCTGTATTTTCTTTGTGCCTGCTAAAGACGAGTTTTGCTTGAACAAACAAACCGAAAGAAAACAGCTTCTAAGACTTTTCCAGTGAGTCCAGAGTCTAGGACCAAAGACTTGATTTTATGCTCATGGCCTGATCAGCTAACGCCAACGACAGTACTTCTTCGCTCTGCTCTACTAAAGCCGCCCAGCGACCTTGTTTGGAGTGGCGTGCACGGTGCAGCCTCTTTACCGTGGTGGACTTCCCAAACCGGATGGATCGCACCAGAGCGGGAAGCAAACCTTCGTGCTCTTTGACGAACGCCAAACTGGGCTAGAACCAGCCACTTACAGAGTAAGCTGCACGTGACACATGCAAAAGAGCTTGGCGTGATCATCTTCTATCTATCTTAAAACCCTTTACGTAGTCATAATGATAACGTGGATTAAAATAATACAAACTATCCCTTTTTCCACAAATCCTTTATGAATAATGTTTTATCGTTCTGTTGTTCATCATCATTGTGTTCCTCCCCCCCCCCCCAACTGTTACCATTGTTCATATCACATTATTCATTAATATTATTAATTTGCATAACTCTGTTTCTAATAAAACCCCATTAAAGGCACTTGTTGCATTGGTGTTTTATCTGTTTATATTAAGAATCTCCGAAAACCAAGTAAATTCTCCCTTCAGATCATACACATAGCCGTTTGTTCTCAAGACGGTTATAAAAATATAGATATTAATAATTCGAGAATGGGGCCCCGAAATTAATGTTAATAAGATAATATCAATCATAATTACCAACTGCCAAATATTCACTACATGGACCAATCTGAGAAAAATAGTCATGGTCCTTTTGGGACTAGTTTAGGTCTGGTCTGGGTCTAGTTTGATCATGTATCTGGTACTGGCCTTGGTCTGGTCTAGTCATAGTCTTGGGCTGGATGTAGTCTGGGTCTGGTCCTGGTTTTGACTATTGACTGGTTGTGGTCTGGCTGTGGTCGAAGTCTGGGTCTGGTCTAGTCAGTTCCTGGCCTTAGTGTGGTCCTAGTCTTGTGCTGGACTTGGTCTTGTCTTGGTTTTGGTTCAGTCCTGTTCTTATTCTGAACTTGGTCTGGTTTAGTCCTAGTCTAGGTCTGGATGCAGTCTGGTTTGGTCCAGATCTTTGCCTTAGTCTGGTTGTGGTCCGGGTTTGGTCTAGTCTTGGTCTTGGTCTGAATGTGCACCTGGTCTGGGTCTGGCAGATCAGTTTAGATGTGTTTAACGTGGGAGTCAGTGGGGGAAAGGGAGAGACATTCAATGACTGTTGATGCTCTAATTCAAATTTGGTAAATCCATAGATAGTATAAATATGGATGATATCCGCCCATTGGTCCCCTATTCACCAATATTGTCATTACGAATGGGCAATAAAATGGCCGTTACATCCGGGCTCTTTCCATAGTAAATCAATAGTTTTTAGATAGCATAAACCAACGTAATAATCAAAAATTCACCCCCCCCAGAGTTGTCATGTAGTAAAAACTTAGCTCTAGAGACCGGAGCCATCTTTTGTACCAGGCTGTAAACATGAGTTTTACTCTTGTAAAGTCGCCATTGGGTTTCTCCTTATATTTCCTCTTTTGGAGCCTGCCCTCTGGTGGACGGAGGTATATTGCTGTATTTCGCTGTAAAATCACCGTATGGCGCCGCCCTTACACGAGGACCATTTTAGAGGTTCCATGGAAGAGGCTTGGGTAAATCACAGAGCTTTAAAAGTTACATTTTCTGAAAGATGACAATATACATTTGAAGGTTTTCTGGTTGGGTGGGAATAGGCTGAAATTTGTGCCACTAGAAATTGAATATATAGTAGTAGTATGTTTAAAGTATGTTGAAACCAAATGTATTGGTTAATAAATGAATTTTAATAAATTGAAAATGTATTTATATTTTGAAAATTAATTGTCCTGTCTGTGAAAAAATCTTCTCAGCTGGCACTGATGTTGCAACCACTGCCAGGTATTTCTTAGCAAGAGAGGGGAATGATTGGGCAGATCTAAGCACCTCATTTCAATTAGTACATCCTTGCCAGCTGTTCGATGCTGCTGAGATGCAAGGACCTGAGAGTCAAAATTCTCCCAAGACTCACCTTTTGCTGCAGGTGGGGATGCAGCAGCAGCAACTGCAGACAAGCTTGAAGTAGTTGAGTGGACAAAGCTTTGGTGGGTGAGGTGAGAGGTCAGTTTCCACTGTAGCAAACTGAATTCACTATCAGCCATACAATGTTAAGCTGGAGGCAGACTTTAATCCAACTAGGATGGATGGACATTTATGGGGCAAGGAGGTAATGCCTCAGACTACTAACCGGTGTTCTGCAGTGTTCCTGATATCCTAGCGATTAAAGCAGTGATATGTCAATCAGTGGAGCAGGGTTCAAATCCTCCTGTGGGTTACATTGTGCTAATGTTACAACAGAATTTAATCAAGCAACGCTGTGTTAAATTACTCTAAAGCATATTGTGGTAATGACAAATATAAAATATACAAAGGCGGTAACACATGTACACACTTTATTATAAAACGTTGTTAATGATACACTGTAGCAGAGATTGGCTTAACCAAATATTTTCCGTTATTGACATTTTTTTTTGTCATCCTTAATTTTGACGGATTACACTGAGAGTGATTTATTGTATTCCTACTCCTGTCCAGTTGGTGTTGTGTCAGTGACCAAGCAGTAAAGCACGAGGACGAAGGCAGTAATAAAAAAAAAAAAAGATGAATATTTAATAATAACACAAAAGTTGTTAAGAAAGACCAAAAAAATAACTTTTTACTTTACTCAAAAAATCCAAACAAACAATATTTACAAATTTAGTCCCAAAAAGGAGGTCAGCTAAACCATAACTGAAAAGAACAAAATTGACCTTTCCAGACAATCAATAAAGACGGGTTTATGTAGACCAAGGCAGTCAACACTCGGAACCCGGTAAAAAGGGGAACCTGCCTTTGGAAAGGTCAAAAGTGGTAAGATACTTTGCTTTACCCAGCTTCTTTATTAATTAACGCATCAATGTGTAGGATACAAGTCAAATTTGGAGATTGAATTGAGATAGCGAAAGTCAATGCAAAACCTAATTGTACCATCTTTCTTTGGGACAAGGACAATTCAATTGCACCACTTGCTTTTTGAGGCTTAAACAATACCAAGAGACAGTTCCTTTTTTAGGGGGTTCATGAAGATGTTTAGGAATCTGATAACTCATTCTTTTTACAATTGCATCTTTTATGACAATGTCATAATTTATTACGGTAGTTTACCCTGGATTCCCCTGAAACATCTCAGATTTGCTCACCTCGGACTCCTGTGTCTCAGGCAAGTACTGCTCTTCATACTCCTCACTTTGCTTTGCCTCAGGTCTGGAGACCCACTCTTTTAGTTGGTTCACATGGAGACTCTGAGTGGCTTTTGTCTGGAATAGAGATTTTATAAGTGGTAGGTCCTAATTTGTCCATTATTTCATATGGTCCCTGCCACAGGGCTAGGAGCTTGCTGTCATTGGAAGGAAGCATCCCTAGTACTTTTTGACCTAGCTGAAACCCCCTCTCACTAGCTTTCAAGTCAAAGCAGGTCTTTAATTTGTGCTGGGAAGCCTTCATATGCTCCTGGGCCAGTGTTGTCCTTCATCTGGAGGACATAAGAAACAACATTCAAAGGCTCCTTGATAGTCTGTTCACCCTCCCACAGGTCTTTCAGGAGAGTTGGGGGGGTTCTCACCTCATGGCCAAAAAAAAAATTAGTGGAGGCCTGAGGGACCTCCCAATAGGCAAATGAAATGTAAGGGAGCCAGTGGTCACTAAAACCAATGTTTAATGCGGGCTTAAGTCTTATGTTTCCCTAAGTGAGGGAAGCCCAGGGAACAGAATGACCCGAGCTCAAAATAGTTTCTCTTACTGCTTTGGGAACAATTAGATGTTTCATTGATCCCTGCTGTCTGTAAAGAATGTCATCATTCAAACGGAATCCATTTTTCCTCTCTTCAGCTTCCATAAAGTACTTTGTAAGGGTTTCATCCTGGTGCTGCAGCTCAATAATATTACCAGGTATTTTGAAACCCTGCTGTACCTCAGGCTCAGGTGACTCTGGTGTTAAAGGTGACAATACATGGTATTTAGAACTGGGTTATGTAAACCTTCGATCAAGGTCATTTGGGTAGTTTCTGTTGTCATTATGATCTAAAAAGAGCAAACACAATTGTTTGACAATAAACGGTGTAGATGAATTGTTATTACTTTTACCTCTCTCTGCTCCCAAACCCCCTATAAACAGGTCATGTGACCTTTGACCACAATTGCAAGGCACTTTGCCCAGAGGAAACACTGCAAATTGGTTTTAACATTGCAACAATATCGTTTATTGCAATTAATTTTGGTGCAATAAATCACACATTAAAAATAGTCATGGTGACAGGCCTAAAGTATTATTAAAGTATGAAAATGTGATAATCGATCATCACTCAGATTTTACGACTGTCAAAATGAGGGAGAGTGAGAAAGTCTAGCGTGACCTCTGCACTGTAGTTTCATGGGGTTATAGTGACATTTGAGATGCACTTTGTTTTGTATATGGGTTCATGGATGTAATTTTAGAACTGGATAGGGCGCCGCCCTTTTTCCCTGAAGCAACTTGACACTTGATTAGTGGCCACTCGAAGTATTGCAGACCAAAAAACAACTACGGCCTAAAAAAAAGTTTTCCCCTTGAGCTCAATGTAAAAACAAACGGCTGGTGTTTGACTGACAGGACAACAAAGGGTCATATTTTATAGTGTTTATTACCTATTTTAATGTCATAGATTTTTTTTCTGTTTTAAAAAATTGTATATGCTAAAAATAACTTAACTCCAATATATTTAAAAGCATTTCACACAATTTTATATGTAATTGTTCTAATTCCCACAACAAAATTCAGTAAATGTCAAAGTAATCCAGTAATATCATTCAAACATAAGCTTCAGCATCCGCACACAATAGCCTTAGCCATTGCAAACATTTTTTAGTTAATAGGATCTGTGAACAACGGTGTCTATAAAGCAATGTTTCTCAAGGCACAGGCACAGTAAAACAGGAATAATAAAATCTGTGTTCATTGCACTGGTTTGACTTGTGTCACAAAGATATGAAAAAGGTTACCTTCCCACAAAAGTAGTGGAGGACACCAGGTGGTCATATGCTATATTTTTGTACTGTCCTTGGTTAGCTTTTTTTCTCAACTGAATAGAAAAATGGTGGGCCTTTTCTTGTAGTGACTTCAGAGAAAAGTGGCTGTTCACTAGAGTCTATGCATTCGGCTGTTGAGTCAAATGCCCTCTTATCAACACTTAAACCCTGTATTGATTAGGTTGTGCTATAAATGATTGCTTCCCAGACTTTATGTGTGGCTTACTTAAAAGTCCAAGCCCACACAAGGCTCCTGTGACGGTGCACAGCTCGGCTCAAGCCAAAACCTATCTCTGTGTGTCTACTGTATGCGAGACATGGAAATCCAACATGGCCAGCTGGTTTCACATGCCGTACCAATCAATAATGCATCGGCCTGCAATATATCCATAATACATAGCAATTATTATTCACTCCACAGTCACACACTTGTGGTAGTAAGCTACATCTGTAGCCACAGCTGGCCTGGGGCAGACTGACAGAGACGTGGCAGCCATTCCGCGCCTACGGACTCTCCGACCATCACCATCAACATTCTAACACATTCAAAAACTGTCTTGGACTTGTCCTAGCACGTTCACAGAGGAAATACAGTAATAATTGTTCAGTAATAGAGTCAAATTACAATAAAAGAAGATTCACAGAAAAGTGGTGACTCAGACTCCTGTAGGATGCTAACATGTAGGCTGTAGCAACAGTGAGTGTTTGTGTTTACATTTACATTTAGTCATTTAGCTGATGCTTTTATCCAAAGCGACTTACATTGAGGTTCCATTCACCAGCTGTTACAGCTGGAAAACCACTGTAGGCAAGGTGGGTTAAGTGTCCTGCCCAAGGACACAACAACAGTATGAACTGTGGGGAGAGCGGGGATCGAACCTACTACCTTCCGGTTGAAGGACGGCCGCTCTACCACTGAGCTACTGCCGCCCTGATATTGAATCATCGAAGGTGAAGTTGTTTGATTTTGGAACTGCTTGTTTTATAAAAATAAAAAATGTTTAGCTATAATATTTTTATTCTATTTTGTACGTGTATAGTTTAAAATATTAATGCATAGTCTTAGAAGTACAATCCTGGCCTGCTAGAGGGACTGGAGATAAAATGTATTTTGAGGGTTTTTGTTTGTTTGTTTGTTTGTTTTGTTTCAGTACAAATGTCCAGCAGAGAAAGACTGGAAAAAATAAGAATCAATCACAATATTATTTTCCTTTGGTGCCTAATGAATTATACACCAGTTGTTTAGGTGAGCAAACCGTGCGGTATAGTTTCTTGAATATTCAGTTTACCACTTCATTGTCTGTACGTTACTTCTGTCTGTAGTTGTTCATTTGGTATTGTGTGTGAAGAGACCTGCTCTGAAACTCACTGTTTTTCACAAATAAAAGTAAAATCCTTTAGTTGAGCATGATTGTAAATAGCTTTCACATTACTTGTCATCGCCCCAGAACATCACCCAGTCACTTCTCAGTGGAGCTAAGATTAACAGATCCTACAGAACTACAGTAAATTCAAAAATCATACATAGAGTATATAGACAAAATAAATGTGTTGTGGCTTGTTTTGAAAATTAAGAATGTACTTGACTTTTGCTCAAAAGGATGAGGTTTGAGAAGGGGGTGGTCCTCGCTTTAAATTAATTTCTGAATCATTATATAATCATAAAATTGAGGTGTTATTAATTTTTTTATTGTTATGCATGGGGTTAGAATCAATAAAAAATGTAAAAGTAATGTAGGCAACTTTTATTTCAAAAGTACTGCTAAATGAACAAAAGTAAAACAACATTTGGTTTGCAAACACCAAAAGACATCATGTGAAAAAGCGCAGACAGTGACCACTCTGTGCAGAAGCCAACATTCACCTCCAAGGCTAAACATTGTTGCCCTCCAGTGAGCCTTCATCATGGCAAATACTTCTTCAATGACTGAATATGCACAGAATTGACAATGGATAAAGCACCCTTCCACTCTACCTTGATGGGGCCCTTTGTTTAGTGTGATTATTGATATGGGGGACTTTATACAGGGATATCTCCCTTCAACAAGAAGACTCAATCCAGATGGTGGGTATTCAGCATTTACAAAATTTTTATGGACAGATCCTGCATATCAGACAAAGATATTTAGAAAATGTCCATTTGAGTCACAGCTGGACTGCATTTGAATTTAATGAAGCTGCTAGTAATTGAAAAGGTGCTCATTGTCAAGCTTGGGATTAGTTTAATATGGGCTCTGTCTATTGCACCTACTGCTTTTTCAGAGGCCTGATGGCAAGCTATGTCAATGAATAAATAAGGTCATTCAAATGAGGATAGGTTTACTTGCACTATTTTTCAGGAGGTAGAGCAGTCTGTAACCAGAAGGTTGGCGGTTCGATCCGCTTTCTCCCCAGTTCATACTGTCCTTGGGCAAGACACTTCCTCCTACTTTCCTCCAGTGTCTGTGGCACTGGTGTATGAATATGTGAGTGTGTTTGGTGGTGGTCGGAGAGTCTTTCGCCGTGGTATGGCTGCCAAGTCTTTGTCCCTGTGTGACTGTGAAGTGACTGAATAATGCGCTCTATAAAGCGCTTTTAGAGCCTTGAAATCTATTGTTATGAAAAGACCATGTGCAATCCAGTGAAAAAAAAAAGAGGACTGGTCATGATCCTGGTCCCTGCAAAGCATATCCATTAGTCTGCTCATGACTGTTTAGAAAGGTTATAAATCCCTTACTAAATCAAAAAACACTTGGAGGACAAGCATGCTGCGGTTTAGTCTGGCATTCTTAATGAGTATGCCAAACTTATACTCAAGAGTCAGCACAGCCATGAGGCAAATATACACAGTGTTGAGTTAGTTTGTTTCTATTTTAGATTTGTGCAACTGCTACGAGTCAGTTGAAAGTAGACAATGTGATATGTACAATTTTTATTACTTACCCAATCAGGAATGCCCTGAGTGATTGTTGACTCACAACGTACAAGCAGGCATGTGCAGAAGGGGAGGGGAGGGGGTCGATATGTATTTTGTTAATAGCAGCATGTTTGGAGGGAAATGCTTTAAAAAAAACAATCCATTGCAAATATTTTGTTGATAGAACTTGGAGAGTTGCATCTTATTGTTTTTCTGTGGGCAGCGGTGTGTTCACTCATGGAGCTGGGCATCTGCTGATGCACACTCAGACCCTGGCATCATCCTGGGGCAAGTGTAACTATTACGTTATAGTTTAATCATCCATAAAGTTAACTAGAGTGCTCCAGTAACTGAAGTCACTGTAATCCAAAGCAAAACAGGTAGCCTACATGCACAATGAACCCCACAAACAAGCAGTAGGCTACACATCAGTTATAATAAACCAGACTAAACCAGTTATTTCTGTCAGGGACACACTTTTCAGGAACAGGCAGAAGAACTGGCTTTGCAGAACCCCACAAAGACAGAGGTTTCAAAAAGGTTTATTTTACACCGGCAGAGGTACAAAATCCAAAAGACGTGGTCAAAAAAACAAGGTGAAGGTCATAAAGACTAAGATGAGATTATATCATAAGACTGATATACAAAATACACTAGGAACGCTGAAATGCTCACACATGGGTAGAGCTACAATCTAGCCCTGGACAGGGGAAAACACACAGACTATAAAGGGAACACAACAAGGCACAGGTGGAACACATTAGGGGTGGAGCAGGTAATCACAGTGGAGGGAAAAACACAACGGCAGGAAGTCAATCTGAAATAACACACAGGGGCATGACACTACACAATAAGACACAGAAAGTTCAGTACAAACTAACTGGAAATTTTTATTCACCACACTACAAAAATTTGGCTTTGGAGAGTCATTTATTAATTGGATTAAGATTTTATATACATCACCATCTGCCACAGTCACAACCAATGGACTAACATCACAAAGCTTCACACTGCATAGGGGGACAAGGCAGGGATGTCCACTCTCTCCATCTCTGTTTACTATTTTTATTGAACCTCTAGCAGCAGCTATCCGTCAAAATTCAGCAATCAAAGGTATTGAAACACCACAACAAACACATAAAATTTCACTTTATGCAGATGATATTCTACTATTTATACAAGAACCCCTAGCATCTACTCAAGAAATAATTAAAATAATCCAGTCATTTTCAAAAATTTCAGATTACGCAATAAACTGGAACAAATCTTCCATCCTCCCTTTACATAGAACCAAATGGGATGTGGCACCCCACCAAGCACTTATACCTATATGTCACAATCACATTACTTACTTAGGTATTAAGATTTCCTCCAGACTGTCAGAATTGGTAACACTCAACTTCACACCAATGTTAAAAAAAATAGAAGACGACTTGCTTCGATGGCTCAACCTTCCAATCTTCATAATTGGCAGGATAGCAGTAATTAAGATGACAATTTTACCAAAAATGAATTATCTATTCTCAATGATTCCAACCCACCCCACACTCACCTGGTTTAAATCACTAGACTCTATTATCACTCACTTCTATTGGAAAAACAAAACGCCAAGGATAAAACTCACCACACTACAAAAAAACAAGGATCAAGGAGGGCTAGAAACACCAAATTTTCATTATTACTCAATGGCTAACCAACTGCAATATATATACAAATGGATCCACCCCACCCAATCTGATACTATATGGCTAGATATAGAACAATCACTATGCAAAGAATTAATTATAGCTGACATACCATTCCTCACCAAATCAATCAAACAACACACATGTTTTAATGCTGTAACTATAGCTTCCACTCTGACAGCCTGGTGGAAATTTCACCAAATCACAAACTCTATATTAGCTCCATCTAACCTCACCCCACTGTGGAACAACCGGGACTTTATAAGCAATAAAAAAATACTGAACTTTCACACATGGGCTGAAAGGGGTATCACCCACATTAAACATATTTTCAAATCTAACATGCTAACAACATTTCCGAAATTGGCCCAGGAGTTTGGCATCGGGAGCAATGAATTTTAAAATACCTACAACTCAAATCCTCTGTTCTGGCCAAAATAAACATCAGATCCATAAATTTAGAACTTCCACAAGTAATAGCAGACTTTGTTAACATTTCTTCTCCAAAAAAACTTCTATCTAAAATATACAAAATCATTTCAAATCAATTTCAGATTATATACTTACCAACAATAAAATGGGAAAATGATCTTTCAATAGCTCCTGATGCCAACTTCTGGACCCAAATCTGTAAAAACATTTATCTCATGTCCAAAAATGCCAATCTTCAATTAATACAATACAAAACACTCCATAGAACACATTACTCGGGCAATAGATTAGCTAAAATGGGTTTCACATCAGAAGTTTGCACTCATTGCAACCACAACTCTATAGATACATACTGGCACTGCACTCCAATCAAACACTTTTGGGAAGAGGTCACACAGTCACTATCCACTATAGCTGGCTGCCACATCCCGCTATCGCCCTCTCTTGCTTGCTGGGGACCTCACAATAATTACCAATAAAAATATAAACTCTAAAATGCTCCTCATAGCTCTAACCATCGCCAAGAAAAATATCCTCATGAATTGGAAAACTCGTAACAACATGCACATTAACCACTGGAAAAATCTCATTGCAGACTTCATTTCAATGGAAAATATATCTCCCCCTTATAATTACGAATCGGAAACCGACCTCTACCATCCAACACTTTCTGATCTTTTACAACTATGAATCCCTTCTCTCCTCTCAACTCCGACCCTTCTTTCCTTTTAATCAATTTACCGATATTTCTGAATCTTTGTTATTTTTGCCACCAATGATTGATATTAATTATTATTATTAGTATTGTTGTTGTTGTTGTTGTCATTTGTTGTTGTTAGTATTATTATTATTAGTATTGTTGTTGTCATTTGTTGTTGTTAGTATTAGTATTGTTGTTGTTGTCATTTGTTGTTGTTAGTATTATTGTTGTTGTTATCAACTTGTTAATAATGCTGTTAATAAAAAAAAAAAAAAAAAAGAAAGTTCAGTACAAGCATACACAAACAGACACAAGGGTGGATCATGACAGTACCCAGCCCTTAAAGGCCGACACCGGGCGGCCAAAAACTCCTGTGGGCGGCGACAGAACAGAGTCCAAGATAAAGTCCAGGTCCAAACACCCGCCCCAACGACGCACCCCATGATCCGGGGGGGTGGAGGGGGTCCGGAGGCATGGAACTGAGAACGATGGGCACTGGCAAGGAATGTGGGAACAGGAAACTCAAACTCAGGCTGGCCGCTGGAACAGGAAGCAGGTGCCAGGAGGGGCACTCGGAAACCGGTATGCCGTATGCAGAACTCAGGAAGACTCGGAAGGACACAGGAAGACTCGGGATGGCACTCTGGCACGAAGAATCAGGCGGGTCACAAAGAATCAGGCGGGTCACAAAGACTGAGGAACAGACTCAGGTGCTCGGAGGACTCGGCGTCCGGCACAGGCGGGGCACTCGGGGTCCGGCTGAGCGGGCACGGGCCAAGCAGGCACGGGCTGAGCAGGCGGCGTAGGGTCAGGTTGAACAGACTCAGGTTGAACAGAGTCAGACGGGGTCGAAGCAGACGGGGCCGAAGCTGAATCAAACAAATAGGGTGGAGGCACGAGGAACGAAGAAGGGTCCGAGACAGGAACCTGGTATGGGGTAGCTATCTCCGGAGACACAGGTGAGAATAGGCCTGCTCCTGGTTTCTTGCTGCTTCCCTCACCTCCTGTCGGAGCAAAACGACCTGCTCCTCCAGATGATGAAGGCGGTGACCATGACCCTAAAGGGCAACACAAACCGGGTCTGCGGAGTCCATGCTTCTTGGCTAGATTGTACTGTCACAACCCGGTGTCCGGAACCCCACAAAGGCATATGGTCTCAAAGGTTTTATTTTTGGTTAAATATACAAAGTCCAGATTCACAAGACAAGGTTGAAATCAGGCCTATGTCCGAGCATACTATCATCCAATATAGGGCGGCAGTAGCTTAGTGGGTAGACTCCGGGTAGAGTGCGGTCGTCTTTCAACCGGAAGGTAGGCGGTTCGATTCCCGCTCTCCCCACAGTTCATACTGTTGTTGTGTCCTTGGGCAAGACACTTAACCCACCTTGCCTCCAGTGACTGTAACACTGGTAATGTAATGTAAGTCGCTTTGGAAAAAAGCGTCTGCTAAATGAATAAATGTAAATGTAAATGTAAATATACAGAACTCGAGGAATACACTAGGAATACAACACGAGGAATACACATAGAAGTACAATACACAAGACTCATTAACACCAGGTAAACTGACCCGCAAACTCACACCATGGGTGAAAACAATCTGACACTGAACAGAGGAAAACACACGGGTTATAAAGGAACACAACAAGGCACACATTAACATGGAACACATTAGGGGCGGAGCAGGTGATCACACAGTTGGAAAAAACACAAGACAGGAAGTCAATCAGAAATAACACACAGGGGCATGACACTACACAATATGACACATAGAGTTCAGTACAAGCATACACAAACAGACACATGAGTGGATCATGACAATTTCTTGTGGCAGACATCCTTATCCTGCAGAACATGGGTTAGCATGCATGCAAGGTTTTCTTTGAATCCTCTTTGCTCCATTCATCTCTGCACGATCATGTGAGAGATGTAGTAAAACAGCAGCCGACGCTGTAACTTTCTCACGGCGCACCCCCTAAACTGGAGCTGACTGTCTCTAAAGTGGTGAGGTCACTTTTCGTTTATTGTTAAATCAAATGGGATGAAACTTTGGAGACTCCATCCAGGTCAATGTGGAGGGTCAGTGGGGAAAAAAACAAAAAAACAATGGGGCCTCATTGGCTTACTGCAAACAAATACATAAAATACAAACCCGATTCTAGAAAGTTGGGACACTGTACAAATTGTGAATGAAAACAGAATGCAATCATGTGGAAGTTTCAAATTTCAATATTTTATGCAGAATACAACTGTAGTGTATGAGCTATGATATAATGTAATAAGAAATATTAATTTATTAATTTGGGTAAATTATCAATTAATATTTTTATTATCAAAATTGTCTCGTTAAGGGGCACCACCCAGATAAATTCTGGGAAACTGATTATATTGATTAAGTCTCAATTAATCTGAAGGAAGAGAATTCTAACCTGTTTTCGGATATACTCCTGAAATAATCATAAAAACCAAATCAAAATCTTTAACTTTTTATGGGGTTTTATTAAAGATTATACAAGGTTAGCATGATGGATGGGAAAGGACACAAAGGGTGAATTATTGACATATAATGGGAATAATGATTAAAACAAAATGAGAAACAACAAAATTATTGACTAGAACTTTGTGGAGGATAATATTTTGCCTGATTAAAACTCGGTTAGGAAGTTTTAATTACGGATTATTAGAACGGTTTGAGGTAGGAGATACAGCTTAACGCCAAACTCTTGCTGTGTCAAAGTGCGGCTTACTTTGTTCGCTGGTGCTTTCCAGTACGATTTCATCACAGATCCAAAGTTTTGCTCCGAATTCTGTAGCGGGGCGTTCTGCTTGAGGGGGTGTGTCTTTGGGGCGTTTGGTTTGAGGAGCGCCTAGTTTGTAATTCAAACTAAAATCTCATCGTCCACAAAGACATATTACATATTTAGTCTTTTACACAATCATAAGCATACATTTAAATTCGATATAACCAAGTGGTATCGATAGAGTACATTGTAAACATGTTGTAACACATATAAATTCATTCAACCATTTTATTGACTGTAAGCTTGTAAAGCTGAGGTGGAGACAGGATTCTTCGTTGTGACTCTAAATCCTGTGGGGGGGAAAACATTATCATATATTTAGAGACACACTTTTAATGGCCTAAACACAATAACAATGTTCTTTGAAGTCTTTTCTCCTAAAAGTAAAAAGTTTCAGTTCCTAGCGTCCTTCCTCCATACTGTCGCTAGGGGGCAGTATTGTATCGTCCAGACAGTCTCAAATCCTGGTTGGATCAAAGCGCATTCCAATGTTCAAACGGAACGGTCATAAAAGTTTCTGGATAAACAGTTTTATCTCAAAGGATTTACAATTGTCTTGACAGGGCGTCAAGCACCACGCCATCTAGGATCGTAAACCGTTTTCACTCCTGACTTAATGACAACATTGGGCCATCTGGATTTGTTTAAAAAGTCCTTTTGGTTGGCAAAACAAACACTTTCTGGGTCTTGGAGGAGGATTTTATGGCATAAATTGTCCGGGCGGGATATCTATGCTGCAGACCCCTGGCTGACCTGAAAGTGATACAATCAAGGACAGGATTCTGTGTTCTGGTCACTACACAACATAGATAACATATCAAATGTTGAAAGTGAGACATTTTGAAATGTAATGCCAGATATTAGCTCATTTTGGATTTCATGAGAGCTATACATTCCAAAAAAATGGGACAGGTGCAATAAGAGGCCGGAAAGGTTCAATGTACATATAAGGAACAGCTGAAGGACCACTTTGCAACTTATTAGATCAATTGGCAACATGCTTGGTATAAAAAGAGCCTCTCAGAGTGACAGTGTCTCTTAGAAGTCAAGATGGGCATTCCCCCAATGCTGCAGAAAAAAATAGTGGAGCAATATCAGAAGAGTTTCTAAGAGAAAAATTGCAAAAGGTTTGAAGTAATCATCATCTACAGTGCATAATATCATCCACTGTAGATGATCACTGCGTCACAGGAATGCTACTGTAATGGAAATCACAACATGGGCTCAGGAATACTTCCAAAAAACATTGTCGATGAACACAATGCCATTCGCCGTTCCCAGCTAAAACTTTATATGTCAAAAAAGAAGCCATAAACATGATCCAGAAGCACAAGTGTTTTCTCTGGAGCCAAGGCTCATTTAAAATGGACTGTGGCAAAGTGGAAAACTGTTCTGTGGTCAGACCAATCAAAAGTTTGAAGTTCTTTTTGAAAACTGGGAGTACCACCACATGCTTCACTGATGAGGTGCTATGCTTTGGATCATGAGCAGTTCCTTTCCTTCTCCAGACTCTTCTCTTCCCATCACTCTGGTACAAGTTGATCTTGGTCTCATCGGTCCATAGGATGTTGTTCCAGAACTGTGAAGGCTTTTTTAGATGTTGTTTGGCAAACTCTAATCTGGTCTTCCTATTTTTGAGGCTGTTTTACATCTTGTGGTGAATCCTCTGTATTTTATTGTTTCAACCAGTTAACAAGTCATTTGTCTCTTCTAGACTACAGCAGTTAATTTTTAAAAGTCAAAATAGTTAAATATGTTAGATAAAATTCGGAGAGAGGCACTGACTTTTGATGCAACCACAAATGTGAGTACAGCTAGTCAGCAGTAACAGTGAGATGACGACATTAGATGCACAGTTAAAGTGATCCATGTTCTCTCCAGTGCTTGCCCACTCCAGCTGGTTCTTCCTCTTTCTGCCTCTGTCTGAGCTGACAAATGAGGGGATCCACTGTTAATCTAGGGTAAACATACAAATGCGAGCATGGACAAACACAGAGCTGCGAATGGTTGGTGAACGTGTGGTGTTCTCTTACAAATGAGCAGTGCAGTGAGGACTGCAGTGATGACATTGCATAACTAGGACACACACAAATAAGAATGTGCTCATGCGGTCCTGGAACTCCTGACAATGGTTAGTTTATAACCGGAGTCTGCTTTGACCTGAATACTGGAGAAAATGACACCCCAAATGCATATTGCACCTCTTCTTTCCTTCTCTTGCTTCTCTTCTCTTCAGTTGTCTACCAATTTTTAACACTATAATAAGCACCATCTCCTGAGATGAGATATATATTACATTACATCTAGTCTAATAAAGTTAGCTAAATCAATTAAATGTATTGGGATAAATATTTGGGATAATTCAATATGCGTTACGATAAAATCAGTTTTCCACCAATTTATAAAATAAAAATGCTGCTGCACAACATATTCACAATATACCAAACCACACCTCATTATTACTTTTCTCTGACAATGATGGGCCTAAAACACCAGACAGGACCATTTAGTGTAGGTCAGACTTGCGTTCTGAAACAGTTACAGTAACAGAAACTAGGGATGCACCGAATCCAGATTTTATGGGTTCGGCCGTATACCGAATCCACTGCTTAAGATTCTGCCGAATCCGAAACCGAATACCGAATCCTACTTCCTTATCCTTATTCCATTAAAAAAGTAAAACACATTAATGAAGTAAACAACGTCCACAGCAGTGTATTTTTCATTTTACTTTATTGAAACTGTAAAAAAAAAATAAGAATAGCCAACATTATGCCAGGATGACAAAAAACTAAACCAAAACCTTTTTAATAAAAGTGCAACAATGCAAAGAAATGTTTTTTTTTTTTTTTTTTTTAGGCTACGATTAGATCAGACACATCTCCTGCAGCATAATTAAATTAACTTAAAACCTCTAACCTTTCACATGAAATGAGAGTTTCCTTTCAAAAAAACAAGACGCTCTGCGTTAACAGGTGACAGCCGGTTGCGAGCGTGGGAACGAATGTCCCCAGCAGTGCTGAAAAGTCTTTCACTGGGCACAGAGGTTGGTGGCACACAGAGGTAGATCTTTGCCGTTTTTGCCAGCAGTGGAAATCGATGCTGGTTTGTCTTCCACCACTGAAGAGGATCTTCTCTAAGAGGAATCAAAGGCTCACCGAAAAAAACACTTATCTCCGCGTCAACACCCGATGTGACTGGCTCTGTATTTCTACGGTACAGATCATCCCAGCCGCTCCAGATTCCTGAACAGTGTCGTTTAGTGGGAACTGTCGGGCCGTGTTTCTCCTCAGGCTGTTCATTTGAAGTAATAGGCCTAGCAGATGCGTCTTGATCGGATTCAGATAAACGGGATACAGCCTCCTGCACAAGCAACTTTGATCGACACTGTTCTGTCTCACTCCCCCAAAATTTCGCCTTGTATCTGGGATCCAGACTTGTTGCCACAAATAAGTGGCTATTCTGCTCGCTTCCCTCAAATCTATCCTGCAGAGATTTCAGCAAGCGGGTTTTCATCTGCTTGATTCCATGATCGTCTGTTTCACTGTGGACATAGCGCTTCAACATCATCACAGCTGGCAGGACAGTGGATATGCATGCATTTTCTCCGCTTATTTCTCTAGTCAACTCCTCGAAGGGTCTGAGCACCTTGAGAACATCCTCCATCAGAGTCCACCTCTGTGCATGAATATGCTGCATACCCTCCGTTTCGGACAAGTAGATGTTTATGGCACGTTTTTGTTCTGTTAAACGATCGAACATCAGATATGTCGAATTCCATCGTGTTGACACGTCCTGGATTAAATGGTGATTTGGCAGCCCCAACTCCTGCTGTAGAGCAGAAAGTCTTGATTGAGCACTTGAAGAGTGCTTAAAGTGACCAACAGTTTTCCTGGACAGTGCTATCAGGTCAGAGACACTTTGTTGTGATAAAAAACTGTCGTGGATGCACAACTGGAGCGTGTGCGCAAAACAGCCAACACTTGGTACCCCTGCCTCGGACATGGCTTTCCGCATGTTTGCAGCATTATCCCTCAAGACCAGGTGACACTTGTTAACAGGTATGTCCCATGCTTTGATAATTTCTTGCAGTGCATCAGCAATGTTTAATGCGGTGTGCCTTCCATCGAATGCTTCACACTGAAGAATAGCATGTGTGCGCTTAAAATCAGCATCAATCCAATGTGATTGATGCAGGACTGTGTAGTGTACTCACAAGTCCATATGTCGCATGTAAATGCTAAAGCATGTGCTTCGGCAACGTGTTCTTTTATGCGGGAAGTGATGGACTTGTGCATTTAAGGGATGATTTTATCAGCAAAAAAGCGCCTGGAGGGGATTTTGTAACGTGGCTCAAGCAGATGGAGTTTGTTTGTTTGTTGAATCCAGTGTCTTCCACCATGCTATATGGCTGCAAGTCAACGGCTATCATTTTTCCAATTGCTGCATGAATGGCTTTAGCTCGTGTGTGATCTGAGGGCCACTGTTTGTTTGGTGTAGGGATAGCAAAGCTAGTAATGGTCAGCTGGTTAGCGCACGTTTTTAGCTGTGACTGTCCTTTCTCTGCCATTCCTGAAGTTGTTGCATTTTGGCTGCTATCTGTAGATTCCTTCACGCACAACTCGTATTCTTTTGGATGTTTTAGACGCAAATGTTTTAACAGCGGCGGTTGTGTACTGTTTAGGTCCTTGCCACCACGAGACAAATCGGCATTGCAAATTGAACATGTAGCTCGACTTGAATCGCCTTCTTTTGGTTGAAAGTACTGCCAAACAAAACTTTTTTTGCTCACGAGTTCCATTTTTAGATTCTCACAGCCTAATACATTCAACGGTCCACATGTAAACTACTTCACGTAATCGACGGCCGCGTGACGTCGACCAGCGTAGGGCAAGCCTAGGGTTCGGTTCGGTGGGGAAAAATCTGTTGTTCGCCAAGCGAACACCGTCAAAAAGCCCAGTATTCGGCCGAATCCGAATCCGAATCCTGGATTCGGTGCATCCCTAACAGAAACAGTAATTTCAGACTGAGATGGTTGATGATAGCAGTGCTCCGTCTGAAATTGACACTTTGTTAAAGCAAATTACCGCTCACGTTTTTTCAGTTCTCCACCAGTAAACAGCTGATTTACGCTTACTTTATGTTCAATTTGGGCCAGCAAAGCCTCTGTTTTTGGAGCACACTTGTTAAATCTGCTTGGCGGCAGTGGCTCAGTGGTAGAGTGGTCGTCTTTCAACCGGAAGGTAGACGGTTCGATTCCCGCTCTCCCCACAGTACTGTCGTTGTGTCCTTAATTAATTAATTGGCGCCAACTCGGACCATCACCGGTCCAACTAGCTGCTGAGTGTGTGTCATCCTGAGGTTGTCTCAGGGAACATAGTGGACCGTACCAACTACATTTTTACTGTCCCTTGGATGGTCTTGAGCACTTGAGTTTTATAACATGATCATTGTCAAAAAGTCAATGACACCTCATTATACTATTATTATACATAAATACGTCCATGACAAAAAAATATAATATAATAAAATTATCAGTGCTTAACTTTTAGCATTGCATCACAAAGAGATGGAAGGTAAGCTTGGAAAATTCACAAGACAAACTGGCACAGAAACAAACTGAGACTAAATACACAAGGAGTGTGGAGACAACGAAACACAGGTGCAGGACATTAGGGCGGGGCCAGGATTCACCGTGGAGGGAAAACACAGGGACAGGAAGTGACTCTGAAACGAGAAGTGAGGTTATACACATACCAAAATAAAAATTGGAAACTGTTTATTTATTAGAAAAAAATGATTTGGACTTTACGTTGTCCTTGTATTCAACCCAGTTATATCTGGATTTGGACGTAAAAAAAAAAAAAAAAAAGTCTGTTGGATTTACATGAAGAAAATGTGTACAGTTGTGATCATACGCTTAGATACCCTGGCAGAATTTGGGATTGTTTGGCCATTTTACAGAGGAGATGATTGATAACACAAAATGTTTTTTTTTCACTCAGTTAGTGGTTGGGTGAAGCCATTTATTATCAAACAATTGTGTTTACTCTTTTTAAATCATAATGACAACATAAACTACCCAAATTACCCTGATTCTGGCCTGATAACATGCACAAGTGACACAAACGAGTTTGAATGGCTACAAAAGGTAACCATCCTCGCCTGTGATCTGTTTGCTTGTAATCAGTGTGTATAAAAAGTCAGTGAGTTTCTGTGTTCCTGACAGACCCTTGCATCTTTCATCCAGTGCTGCACTGATGTTTCTGCATTCTGAGTCATGGGAAAAGCAGAAGAATTGTCAAAGGATCTGCTGAAAAGGGTAATTGAACAGTATAAAACATAAAAAGCATAAACAAATACATATCCAAGGAATTGAGAATACCAATCAGCAGTGTTCAAAATGAGGGATTCTGTTGAACCCAAACCAAGGTCAGCTTTTTTCCGGGTGCCAGCAAAAATTGTTTGGAATGCAAAGAAAAACCCAGAAATAACTTCAGCTGGACAGGACTCTCTGAAAAAAGTGGTGTGGCTGTTTCAAGATGCACAATAAAGATGCACTTAAAGAAAAAAGGTCTGCATGGTTGAGAAATTCATCACTACGCAACTGCCACATACTTGTAATACGTTGCCGCTAAAATTAAACCTCCAAGCTAGCAAAACGAGTAAAAACAAACGTCTTTGGAAGCTTTGCATGTAGCTTTCAATACGCCAAACAGCACAGAGACAAGCCTCAAAACTTCTGGAACAAAGTAATTTGCAGTGATGAGACCAAAATTGAACGTTTTGTCCACAACCATAAACGTTACATTTGGAGAGGAATAAACAAGGCCTATAATAAAAGGTTACTATTCCTACTGTGAAAAATGAAGGTAGACCACTGATGTTTTGGTGATAAAATAATAATCACCAGAACTATGCCCAATTGCATGAAAGAAAGCCGCACTACCCTCATACCTAAGGAAACGGATGAGCAGAGCCTAAGGGACATTAAAAACTGGAGGCCTATCACCCTCAGTTCAACACTGGTGAGAATATTCTCAAACATCTTGGGACAAAGGCTGGGCAGAGTGTGGAACGCACACCCTAGGCAAAAAGATTTTGTCAAGACCCAGGGTGTGCGGAGAACTTAATGGTCGTCAAAGGACTAATTATGCTATGCAAACGAGAATGCAGAGGTCTGGCTATAATATTTGTGGACCTGGCTAAAGCCTTTGATTCGATCCAACACAGGCTAATAAAGAAAAGCCTGAAGAGAAGAGGAGTAGAAAGGCCTATCAGACTCCTATAGGAAATCCTCCAGAATTAGAACCAGTACAGACCCAAATCAAATAAAAGCTGGAGTAAAGAAGGGCGATACTCTGTCACCCCTGCTATTCATTTTAACCATGGATCCCCTACTCTACATGTCGGACTCCAGAGGCAGAGGATTCAAGTTTGGGGAAGACATGACCACTACCATGGCTTATGCAGACAATTTGGTGCTGGTAAGCCATTCACACAAAGGAATGAATTGCAACGGTCAGCCGTAGGCTGCCTGAACACTTGGCATGTCTTGATGGTGCCATACAGGGCCCTTCTCAAGATTCTCTTGGCCACAGCCTTGGGCGATGTTTGGGACAAAACCATCTCTTGTAGAAGGACAAATGTGTTGAAGTGCCACTTGCCCCGGCATCCACTGGGAAGCCTCGGATGGAGACCTTCAGTGTAAACTGGAAGCTTTTCTTCACCATCTCCTCGAAGGGTTGGTAGGTCCCAAACCTGTCAGCCACAATGGCCGAATCTCTTTTAACAAAGATGAGGTCGGTTATACCAACCATACCACTCTTGTTCTTTCGCCTCCATTCCCTTTTAAAAAGCCATTTGGCAACAGCCCCCTCTGCTCCCATCATCTGAGGGGCTGATTAGGTGATTACCTGAACCAAATCTTATTTAATAAGGAAAAGTATAAAATAAAATCACTTCTGTGGTCATCACTATCCTCTTGCAAATAAATGCTCTAAATTACAATATTTTTATTTAGAATTTGGGAAGAATGTTGTTAGTAGTGTATAGAATAAAACAAAAATGTTCATTTTATCCAAACACATATCTATAAATAGTAAAACTAGAGAAACTGATAATTTTGCAGTCGTCTCTTAATTTTTTCCAGAGCTGTATACTGTGGATGACAATTGGGGTACGAGGAAGCCTCGGTCGACAGGCGACCCTAAACTCCCTGAAAAGAGTCGATGGGTAAGCCGCATGCTGCGTTACTGCCCCTGTACCCAAGTGTCCTAGCCAGTCCTTGGAGAAGGGGAACTCGAACGTCTTCCCTGTCAAGGTTCCCTTCCAAGTCACTAGAACCTACATGGCCTGGGTCTCCTGGTATGACAATGGTGAGCAGTCAAAGGGTGTGACCTTTGACCGTGCGGGCCCGATATTATTGACAAACCGAAGATCCTTGGCGCTACGGTATAGTTACGTCTAGGTGGGATTCTGACTTAGAGGCTTTCAGTCATAATCCCACAGATGGTAGCTTTGCACCATTGGCTCCTCAGCCAAGGACATACACCAAATGTCTGAACCTGCAGTTCCTCTCATACTGAGCAGGATTACTATTGCAATGACACATCATCAGTAGGGTAAAGCTAATCAGTCTCACAACACAAAAAGCAATGTTGCTATGCTTAAAACCCCAAAAGTCGAAAGGATCGTGAGGCCCCGCTTTCACGGTCTGTATTCATACTGAAAATCAAATTTAAGCAAGCTTTTGCCCTTCTGCTCCATGGGAGGTTTCTGTCCTCCCAGAGCTCGCCTTAGGACACCTGCGTTACCGTTTGACAGGTGTACCGCCCCAGTCAAACTCCCCACTTGCTACTGTCCTGCTACTGTCCTAAGCGAAAGCCCGCTCGGGGCTCACCTCCCAGTCTCACCAGGTAAGTGAAAAAACTATTGGATCTTTTTTGATCTTTCGATGTCGGCATTGGGTTGTTTACCCACTAATAGGGAACGAGAGCTGGGTTTAGACCGTCGTGAGAGAGGTAAGTTTTACCCTTCTGATGATGTGTAGTAGGCCTTCCAGTGCAGTAAAGAAGCACAAACTAACCCCAGGGCGGAGCTCACACCAGGACACATAAGTACTGTATTAAGACCACTCCTGGGGTCTTTGGAGTAAAACTATTTTTTTCATTTTATTTATATCCTTTATCAGGTGATGTCCTCATTGAGATTAAAAATCTATTTTCCAAGAGTGACCTGGCCAAGATAACAGCCTTAAGGCCTGTACACACTGGGACGAATATCGGCGCGCGTTATTCGCCAGCGTTTTTCAGCGCGTTTTTTGTGTTCATACCCAAGCGATTTTTGCTGACGATGAGCCGAGTGAACATGTAAATTCATTCCCTGACATTAGATGGCGCTTATGCATGCTGCCTTTCCCAGCTTTGTTCCGACTCGAAAAAACACCATCAGTATGTTCTTCTGAAAACGCAGAGAATACTGCTGTTGTTTTTTAAGCATGTATGTGCAGCATTAAGATAGGAGTATCTCAAGAGTATGTTCATAAATGAAAGTCAGCAAATGAGACCACCTGCGAACATACAGGGAAGTAAACTCAGCTGCAGCATACAATGTACAATGGTGAACATGATTTCCACAGCCAGCTTAAGGCACAGTCATAAACAGCCTTTTAAAAAGATGATCAGATGCATTTATAAAATGAGATCACCATAGCCCAATAAAGCTAAAAAAATTTTGCGTTTCCTTGTATAAACATAAATACGATTAGTTTCTAAAAAGTACACAGAGTTTAAGCTAGTTTAAATAGAAAATGTTACTTGAAGGACAGAATTTCATCAATAACAAAACCTACTGTATATACTGTTAAGCAGTGGTGGGAAGAGTACTGAAAAATCATACTCAAGTAAAAGTACTATTACTTACCAAAAAATGTAATGTGAGTGGAGTAAAAGTACCTGTCCTAAATACCACTCAAAGTACAAGTAAAAAGTAGCCCCTTCAAAAGTACTCAAGAGTAGGGAGTAGTGAGTACACCACTGATAAACTTTTGCTAGCATTTAAAAATAAATAAACATTTATATATAAAACTGATGTTTTATGAAAGTTATTTGCCATTCATAAACTACAATTTTAAATCGCCATGCGAGAACACATTACATTAGAAGAAGAAGAAGAAGAAGTTTTATTTATATAGCGCCTTTCCGTAGCTCAAGGTCGCTTTACATTTCACAAATACAGTACAGACAAACATTTAGATACACATCACATGAAACATATAGTTGTAATTACCCAAAATGTTTGTTAAATAGATATGTTTTTAACTGAGACTTGAATGCAACCACAGATGAGATGTTTCGTAAAGTAAGAGGTAGCGCGTTCCAAAGTTGAGGAGCATTTACACTAAAAGACCTTCCACCAACAGTAGACAGACGGAAACGTGGGGTGGATAACAGACTGAGTTCGCTGATCTAAGGGACCGGACAGGGCGGTAAGGGAGAGTAGGTCAGACAAATATTGGGGAGCAAGACCATTTAATGCTTTAAATGTTAGAAGCAGTACTTTAAAATGTATACGTGATGCTACAGGTAGCCAGTGAAGGTCATGAAGCAGAGGAGTAATGTGAGCAGAGCGCCTAGTGGAGGTTAGAACTCTTGCTGCTGAGTTTTGAACATACTGTAGTCTGGCGATGAGTTTTTTTGGAAGACCAAGAAATAAGGCATTGCAATAGTCCAGACGTGAAGTGATTAATGCGTGGACTAAGGTTTCAGTATCAGCAATAGTGAGAGAAGATCGGAGACGGGCAATATTACGAAGATGGAAAAAGGAGTTTTTAACAATAGAAGAAATGTGAGGGCCAAAAGATAGATTTGAATCGAATAGAACACCAAGGTTACGGATTAGTGACGAAGGCTTAATGTGAGTTCCATGAACATCAAAAGTCTGGTTCATAGTTTTGACTGTGGCATTAGAACCAATCAGGATTATCTCAGTTTTTTTATCATTCAATTTAAGGAAATTTCGGGACATCCAATACTTAATTTCCTGATACATGCTGTGAGTGAGTCAGGCAGAGATGGAGCGTTGGAACTGGTGGTGAGATAAATTTGAATATCATCTGCATAGCAGTGGAACTGAAGTCCATGCTTGCGTATGATGTCACCGAGTGGATATATGTAGATGATAAATAGTAGTGGGCCAAGAACCGAACCTTGAGGGACACCCTGTGTGAGTGGAGCAGTAGCAGACCTAAACCCTTGTATAGTGATATAATATTTTCTGTCTCTAATGTAGGAAATGAGCCAGGAAAGTGCAGAGCCAGTGATGCCAATGTCAGAGAGCCTAGAGATCATTATTTCATGGCAGACTGTGTCAAAAGCAGCGCTTAAATCAAGAAGCAGCAAGATGTTTGTCAGCCCTGCATCCATGGACAAAAGAATGTCATTAACCACCCGGAGAAGAGCCGTTTCAGTGCTGTGTGCTGGGCGAAAACCAGACTGAAAAGGTTCATTAACATATACATCTATAATTAAGTCGACAAAAAGTAGGTTAATGCGTTTATATGTTAAGCGAAATGTGTGCAACTTAAGGGGCATAAATCTAATGATAGGTTAATGCACGTTGAACCCAGCTAACAAGCTAAGGGTGTCCAGCAGCTGGCGCCTCGAGTTCGTGCAGCACTGACAAAATACAATCAAATTGCGCATTGTATTCTGCAGTGTATTTAGTAGCGGTTTAAAGCCATTTTGCGATTTAAGTCATTATACATAGGCCTACAGTATAACCAGCAACAACCCCGCTCCCTCTTCTCATCAAAGACAACGACTGACGAGATAGTCTTATTAAGCAGTCGTTGCTTGTGATGATTTTTGCGTCTTCTCGAACACGTCCATACTGCTGCATTAATAAAATGACCGTGCCTTCACTCCAAGCTGGTTGCTAATCGCTAACGCAATTGTTTTTGGCCGAATAATTTCGGTTGCCTGAAACATTCGGTGCATCCCTAATTCACATTGGCTCATAAAACCTAACACAGTTTTATTTATGCCCCCCACACTATATTTGTGACGTTTATTATACCATTTAACATAAATATTTAAGATATGATACTTAGCAAATATGAAATCTTACCTCGATATGCTTTTTTAAATTAGAGGAAGAACTCTTGAATGCTGATATTTCAACCGGTCTGGGCAAGCAAAGTAGGCATGACATAACGACACAATTGCCCTTCTTTGCCTTCATTGTAAAAAGCTCCTTCAGGTACGGCCAAGGATGCTGAAGTGCTGTATTTGAGTTACTGCATGTTGAAGCATCCACCACACTTCCTTCCTTCCTCCTCCTCCATGATTAAACTAAATTAGCGCCAGGTGTTTTGAAGTCTGTCTGATGCAAGTTTTCTATGCGCTGATTATTCTCCTTAGCCAATCATCATTGACAGGAAAAAAAAATAAACAATGTAGTGACTGCAGGTTGAGGGAAAATAGCGCAGTAAAAGTACCGATACAGCACTAAAAATTTACTCAAGTACAAGTAAAAGTACACTGTTTTTAAACTACTTAATAAAGTACAATTCCTGAGAAAAAATACTCAATTACAGTAATGAGAGTATTTGTAATTCGTTACTTTACACCACTGCTGTTAAGATAAGACCATTTGGATTTCTTTTCCTTCAGCTGTAATTTTAGGGAGCTGAGAGGGTAGCCGTTTTCCATTTCAGAAGACCATAACTTTAGATTTGTCTGCATTAAACACTAGCTTGCAAAACAGCATTAAACGCAGACTGCACACTTTAGCTGCAGTTGTTTGATAAAATTTCATTTTTTATGCTGTTCAGAAACAATTTTCTCAGATATCAGCCTATAGTTATTAAAATTGTCAGAGTCCCCTTCTTTCAGCAAGAAAAGAACAAAAGCAGACTTCCAGACAAGAGGAATAACAGTCTTTGAAAGGCTAAAGTAAAAAAAATATGACAAAGGTTCAGTTATAAAATATTTTGACAATTTAAGAAAAAAAGGATCAAGTTTGTCTGGAACCGCAAACGTGTCTGTTTCCAGCTGCTTGAGGGCTCTGTAACCTCTGCCTCAGTCACTGGTCTGAAAACAAACAAGCCAATTGAGGAAGTTAATGAATGCCTATTTTGTTCAACTAAGGTTTTTGAGTTGGGACAGTGTCTCCTATAGAAAACCCGATGAAAGAAAATGGATTTCAGATTTATCATTGAGAATAAGTAAATCTTTAATAAGGCATGTTTGGATTTTTTTGGTTTGTATGTTTCAGTAAGAAGATTTTATAATTTTCCAAAATTTCTTTGGGTCATTTAGATTACTTGTGTTTTAGTAATATTTAGATTTTGACCAACCTGTTTTTTCTGCCAAGCATCATCTCTTACTTTCAAAAGTAGACAGTTCATAGGAAAACCAGGGATTGTTGCAACCTTTTACTCTAAATTTGCAAAAAGGTACATGTTTGTTAATAATTTCAGACAAGTTGTCTTGTCCAAACTGGATTATTGCAATGCTCTACTCGCTGGACTCCCTGCACAACCAAACCTCTGCAGCTGATCCAGAATGCAGCGGCAAGAGTGGTCTTTAATGAACCAAAGAGAGCACATGTAACTCCTCTATTCATTAGGTTACACTGGCTCCCGGTTGACACCCGCATCAAGTTCAAAACTCTGCTCTTGGCCTACAAGACCACCACTGGTTCTGCACCCTCATATCTTCACTCACTAATACAGACCTACGTTCCTACCAGACAACGTCTGGTGGTACCGTCCCAAAAAGGAAAAAAATCATTCTCGCGTACCTTCTCTGGCTCTGTTCCACATTGGTGGAATGATCTACTGCTGCTACAAGATCAGCAGATTTTGTAGACATCTTTAAAAAACACCTGAATACACATCTCTTCCGTCAACACCTGACTGACAAACACTGAGTTCTACTTCCTTTCTATCAATTTCTTTCTTCACAAAAAAAATTAAATAATAATAAATTTAAAAGTCTCCTATCCTTAGCTTTATTAACTGTGCTGGGTTCTATCTGACTAGTTTTTTGTGCACTTATGCTTTTTGTTCCTTCTGTTGTTAAAATTGCTTCCATTGTTTTCCTCACTTGTAAGTCGCTTTGGATAAAAGCATCTGCTAAATGACTAAATGTATTATAAAGATATTTCCAAGCTAGTTCCACATAATTAATAAGAAATCTTTTTCCAATCATAAATCCACAAGTCATTATAAAAAGCTTGTTCACAAAAATGTTTAAATTCTTATTTAAACACATTTGTATTACAAATTAACATTTGTGAATTAAGTATATTATTTCTACAATATATGGTGTAAAAACACATGCTGTCCTCTTTAAGTTGAACGGTGGTTACTGCAGTTGAATTGTTCTATTTGAAGTTGCTTCCTTGCGTGACGTAAGCAGGCTCTAGCAACGGCTCACTACACACGCCTCTGGCACACGTTCACCACCATCTTGGCATAGGCATAAGGTAAGGCTGGTATAAGGGTGTATTGAAAACATCAGCCAGCGTATATTAGCATCTACTTAGCATAGCCATTTATATATTTACTTAGATTATTTCTTTCTTTTTTTATATATAGCCTAGTTAATGAGTATAGTTGTAGTACTACATAGAGAAGTTTTATTAGAAGCCTAGATTAGTTAGTAGCATAATATTGCATTCGATTAGAATAGTGTCAAGTTAGCATAGATTGTTAGCATTAGCTTTATCTTTATTTAGTATAGTATTGCTGGTTGCATCAGCACTGCTGGACTGCATAGCTTTCCAGCAGACTTGAAAATTACCAGGCTAATGCGCTATTGAGGGCTGCTGCGATGTTGATGCGTGACATCTAGCACTCAATATTCCGTTAGTTATTTCTCGTACACGGACAGCACTCTGCTGGACTTGTAGCAGAGATGCAGCACTTAGCTCTAAAGTCACTGGCTCGTGACTCTGGACTTGACTGAACATAAACATCTCATAATTTGTGTAACACTGTGAGTTTTTACTCAACACAGACCCAAAAACTGTCTTGGACTTGTCCTAGCACGTTCACAGAGGAAATACAGTAATAATTGTTCAGTAATAGAGTCAAATTACAATAAAAGAAGATTCACAGAAAAGTGGTGACTCAGACTCCTGTAGGATGCTAACATGTAGGCTGTAGCAACAGTGAGTGTTTGTGTTTACATTTACATTTAGTCATTTAGCTGATGCTTTTATCCAAAGCGACTTACATTGAGGTTCCATTCACCAGTGTTACAGCTGGAAAACCACTGTAGGCAAGGTGGGTTAAGTGTCTTGCCCAAGGACACAACAACAGTATGAACTGTGGGGAGAGCGGGAATCGAACCACCTACCTTCCAGCTGACTCGATTTCCTTCTCATACATTCCCGCAGCGTCACAGTGCATTTCCCTATTGAAGCCCAGCGTCCATTGACTTCAATGGGGCTGCTTTGAACGTTTTTTTTCAGCGCTTCGAAACTAGACGGTCATTGGATAAACGCTTATGTCCCGCCCACGGACGCTCAGCGTCTCTGGGGGTGTTTGGAGAGTGGGCTGGCCCGGACTCCGAGCTTCTGCGTGAAGATTGGAGGGTCCTGTCGAAAGACTGCATCTCCTTTTGACTGACAGCGATTCTGTACTATAAGGAATCACTGAAGCTATTCACGCTCAGTCCCATCGCGGATTTCTCAAGTTCAGTCGAAATAAAAACTGCTGCAACCTATTTCTTTGATATTTGCTTGGCGAAATTGCTTGATTTTTATCATACATTTCACACAATTATACACCACATTCCTTGTTTCAGTTTTACAGAGTTTAATATTTTTTTTTTTAGATCGTTCATTCATTCATTCCTTCATTCATTCATTCATTCATATAACGTTAGTAGGCTAGGCTAGCGTCGTGGGTGAAACTGCGCACGATGGCAGACGGTGCTAATATTGTTGACCTGATTTTGGCGAAGCCATTTGAAAGTGTTCCTTACGAGGAAAAACTTAGAATTAAACAGCAGGGTGGTTCAACACCTAAGATTGATTTAGTGCAAAAGATAGGGGAAAATAACAGGTCTTTTCAGCTCTCCTGGTATGACAAAGTTAGCTGGCTGACTGGAAGTGCTGTGACAAATAAAATGTACTGCTGGCCATGCCTCTTGATGAAACCATCTCACGGATGTGTTGTTTGGTCAAAGGTGGGGTTTGGAGATCTGTCTAACTTTGACAGGGCATATAAAAGACATGAAAAGAGCAATGAACATGTGAGTGCATCTGCAAGATTAAGTTGCATGGGCTGGATCAGGGTTGAGCATGCAATAAATGAAGGTGCTCGCATTCAAGTGGCTAAACATAATGAAATAGTCAAACAAAACAGAGCCTTCCTAAACCGCCTTATGGGTTAGGGTTAGGGTTAGAGTCAGTAGCGGCTGATCTATTATGGGCGCTGGGGCGCCGCCCCTCCTACCAAGTAAAAAAATAAAATAATTCAGTTTGAAAAAAACATGACTTTCTTCTGTACGTGTTTTTCACACTAGAATGAGGGGTGGGGAGGGTCTTTTGTCTACCAGCTTCATCATGTGCCGCATAACATCATAAATGTGTAGTTTTCTTTTTACAGTCTATGGTAGTTTTATGCTCGGGGCGCCGAGAAAGGCGCCCTCACTATCTAACCAATGGAGCTCTGATATGCTATAAAACGTCACTAAATGTGATCAATTCAACCAATCAGAGTAATAAACTCGAATCTCACTGCGCGCTGGTTGGGTGTGGTCACTACAACTCATGTTATTCTCCGATGGGCGCAGAGGCAAAGCGCCCATCGGAGAATAACATGAGTTGTAGTGACCACACCCAACCGCGGCGGCGGCAGTGAGATTCGAGTTGACAATGGCGTCGGCGTCACACGAGAAAGAAACCGTGCAATCTCTTCTTCAAACTCCGTTTGAAAGAAGACCACTGGCTGAAAAACAAAAAATAAAAGAAATAGGACCGGACCAGCCACAAATTAACATCAGACAGCAGGTGAAAGACAAGGAAGCGTCTTACACTAGAGGCTTTTCGCAGACATGGTACACTAGAAAGCCGTGGCTAACCGGCTGTGGAGTAACTAACTCGCTGTTTTGCTTCCCTTGTTTGCTTTTCAAAACTGCAGCAACCGATCGAGCCTGGTGTGAAAACGGTGTTCAGGACATGAAACATTTTTCGGAAAAAATAAAAAAACACGAACACACAAAGACGCATATGGACAACTGCCTGAAATTTGCGTTGCTGGGGAAGGCTAACATTGCTACTCAGTTGGATGATTGTATAAGAAGGCACAATGAGGAAGTGGACAAGAATCGATATATTCTTTCTAAACTGATTGACTGTGTTAAATTTTGTGGTGCCTTTGAATTGGCTTTGCGTGGCCACGACGAGACTGAACAAGTGACTGCATAATCATCTCAGCTGCTTCTCTCCATCAGGCACTCAGCATCTCCTCTGCTCCTCCAAGCACTCAGCATCTCCTCTGCTCCTCCAAGCACTCAGCATCTCCTCTGCTCCTCCAAGCACTCAGCATATCCAATGCTCCTGCTGTTGTGTCCCTGGAGGAGCAGAGGAGATGCTGTTGTGTCCCTGGAGGAGCAGAGGAGATGCTGTTGTGTCTCTGGATGAGCAGAGGAGATGCTGTTGTGTCCCTGGAGGATTTTGATGTTTTTGTTTTTTTTGTCTGTCTTAGAGGTGGTTCGCTGTACGATTCATGATGTGAACACTGGAGACAATGTAAATAATTTTTATTGACTTGCTCACCATTACAATTGGTAATGCACAGTCTTCTTCATCTAGTTGTTACTCCATGTAATAACAGCGACTATTTACCTCTTTGTGTTTATTGAATATTGACGCAAATTACAGCAATTATAAGTTCACCTTGTATGACTTGGTTTCCTTGTATGACGTGTATGACTTGTATGACTTGGTAAGACCTTGTCTTTGAAAGAACAATATTTGAAATCTACAAGGACATTCTAAATTCATACTTTAATAATTACATTAGATGCTATTTGTTTTTAAATCGTTACTTTGGTGTTAATGTAATAAATAAACAGCAGAAATCTCCCTCAGCCCCCCCTACTTTTTCCATCACAAGCCGCCGCTGGTTAGGGTTAGGGAGCTGTCAGCAAACTGTGGAACACAGCGTTCTCTCTTCGCTTGCTGCTACAACTTCCAAAGCGGTGAGTTCTGCTCCTAGAGCCGCGGACATGAGGGTGTCATCCATGCCAACCAACTTAATATCGCACACAATGAAAGGTAAGGTGGAAAACGCCGGTGTGACATCGCTTTTTCCCCCGTGTTCAGTGGACATGTGCAAAGACAGAGTGACTTTGAAACAACAAACATTTAGACTATTTTAGAACGTAAATCATGCAAAAATACTCTGGGAGCCAAACGTAAAACCGAAAGGGATTCTCGGAGGACACTTGAATATTAGAAGTGTTGTGAGAACATGTTCCCCGCCACTTTTAAAAATGCAGTTGTCAAGCCAGTTTTCAAGACTGGCAACAAGAAAGAAGTATGCAATAATAGATCTATCAGCATACTTCCTGTTATCTCAAAGGTCATTGAGAAAGTAATAACAGAACAGCTATTAGAACACCTAAACAATAATAATCTCCTGCATCCAATGCAATTTGGCTTTAGAAAAAATCATTCTACTGAAACTGCATGCTGCTATTTTATTGTTAAGTAGTAAAAGCAAAATTGGACAAGGGAGGGGTACTGGGCACTGTGTTTTTGGACCTTCGTAAGGCTTTTGACACGGTCAACCACGCAGTGCTGCTTGAAAAGCTGAGCAATTACAATCTGTCTCACAGTGCGCTGCAGTGGATCAGATCATATCTTACCGATTGTGTACAGTGCGAGGGAGTCAACAGTAAGCTGTCTACATCAAAAGCCTGTGACGTAGGTGTTCCACAGGGTTCTGTTCTTGGGCTACTGCTGTTTACACACTATATTAACGATCTCCCTTCAATGTGTGGCAAGGTAGATTTTCATAAGTATGCGGACAATACTGTTATTTATGTGCATGGTAATTACACTACAATTGTGGCTAAAAAAATTATCATGAATAACATTTCAGATTGACTTCCCTTACCTCTGCTTCCCTTACACTGAACATAAATAAAACAGTGGTCATGTATTTCACAAAAACTATAAAATCAATAACTTTTACATGTATTTTTGTAAAGGATAAAAAGATCAAAGTAGTAGATGAATATTAATTCTTAGAAGTCACTTTAGAACCAACATTTGGATTTAAAAATGTCAAAAAAATTCTAATACTTTGAAATACAATTTTTCAATTTTGGGACATATTCGACAAATACTCACTTATGATGCAGCAAAACTATATCTGGATGCAATGATTGTTTCTCAATAACTATTGTATTTCCTGTGGGTCACAAACAAGTGAGTCAACATTAAAACAATTAAAATCAATTTATAACCAAGCTGTAAAGTATTAGATAAAAAACCATTAAGACATCATCAATTTTATTTTTTTGCTCTTCAGCTGTCTGAGATATATTTAAACCTTTTTGAAACACTACTAATAAACAGGTTTTAAGTAAATGTGTAAATCCAATTAAGTTTTTTTTATTATCATCATAATCAATTTCATCCTCCTTCTTTATATCCAGAAGATCATCTTCTGTTGAGGAGGATGCATGCTGTGCCTCAATACTCAAAATTAACTTGAATATCTGTATTTCATAGTAATCAGGGTTTTAATTCTGAGTGTCCTTGTAGGTGTAAAGAGAAGTCTTTCTGGCTACAGGCCGGTGGTATGGGGTATTGGAGGCATTGGTATCTCCCCCATCTCCAAGCCAAAATAAACCCTTTGGTGGATAAGGTGCTAGTTTGGTGAATGGTGAATGACAAAGGCATCATGCACAAACAACACAATGCCTCTGTACACATCCAGAAAAGCCCCCTTCCCTTTGCAGACATCTTGGAGGATGACGGAGGAGAAAATGTTTTTTTAATGTAATTATTTTCTTTTTTTAGTCTGTGCAGGTAGAACACAGGCCTCCAGACCACCCGGCCCCATACCCTCCAGTTCATCTTCTTTGGGATGAGTTTGTGAACAGTCCTGCAGACTGTTGCAACTGGCATTGCAGTTGGATTTAAAGACATGAATAAACTATCTTGTATCAGCATTGAAGTTGTTACTATTCCTTCACTGATTAAAATGGGATTGTATTTGTGTGTTTTTGTGGAGCTTCACTTATCAGTAGGGTAAATAATCTTGATAACTGTGTAATGTATAGTGAAGTTTTCAATATAAAAACTAAAATGACCAGTTTTAAGTAATTTAATTAAACCCATTAGGGGTTGTGAGTGGCTGGAGCCTATCCCAGAGACCCCTGAGGCGGAGTACACCCTGGACAGTGGTCAGTTAGTCAGACACATAGACAGTGACAGACAATCATTCGCTCTCACATTCATGCACTTTTCTTAGATTCACACATCAAGCCTCATTCATGCCTTTATCCAGGGGGTGTAGCTGGGGGTGGCACTGGCTACACCTGGAATATGATTGGCCACCCATTCTGTCCCAACCAGAGCTATCAAAAAAATCATCTACATAAATTGAGAGTTTTCTTCAAAGTTAAGGAACATACAATTAAGTGTTTTTGTGAAAAAAATAAAAAAAACAGGTTAGTGACATGAGGCTGGAGACCAACTACAGTTGGAATAAGACCAGGTTAGAGGCATGTTGCTAGAAGCTGGTGTAGTGAAAAGCATCTGCCTGCCACAGTGAGCAACCCCCTCAGGAGATGACCATGGGTTGAACCTCACCTCTGGGATTCTTTCTTTCCTTTGTTTTGTTAAGGATCTGGATGAACGTTGTTTTACAAATACTCCAAAGCCATAAAGAGGCTCACTATCCCTGTCTGATTTATCCAAAAGGAGATGGAACGTGTCTTTTTAAACAAATCCAGATGGCCCAATGTTGTCATTAAGTCAGGAGTGAACCAGGTTTACGATCCTAGGTGGCTGGTACCCAGCACCCTGTCAGGACAATTGTAAATCCTTTGAGATAAAACTGTTTATCCAGCTCTCCGAGAAACTTTTTATGACCGTTCGTTTGAACACTGGAATGCGCTTTGAAGTGTAAAAGACTTGAGACTTTCTGGATGATACCATACTGCCCTCTAGTGACCGTATGGAGGAACGCCGCTAAGTCTTTCAATAAACCAAAGGACATTGTGTTATTGTGTTTATGCCATTAAAAGTGTGTCTCTAAGTATATGGTAATGTTTTCCCACAGGATTTAGAGTCACAACAGAAGAATCGACTCTTTACATCAGTCTTACAAGCTTACAGTTAATAAAATTGTTGAATGAATTTATGTGTGTTGCAGCATGCGTAAAGATGCATTCTATCGGAACGAATCTGCAGTACCAATGTATGTGTATGCTTATGATTGTGCAAAACTAAATATTCAATGTTATTTTGTGGAAGATAAAGGGATTGTTTGAATTAAATTTTAGGTGGGATAAGTTCCCCCAAACCAGGCCTTTCCCCAAAAGAAACACGCCCAGGCAACGTGATTTTTCTTTTAAAAACTACACTTTGTTTATTTTTGGTAAGATACTCTTGTGACGTCACTCACACCAGAAGGAAGACATTTTGGTAGTTCTTGAGAAAGACCAAGAACTCCGCTTGAACTATTGGACACTTTAAGCCAGAGGAACGACTCCCGAGAGGCCCTTTTTCAGTGGTTTAGCGATATTTTTCAAAGACTCTAATCTGTTCTTGCCTAATGCCAACGGCAAAGAAATAGACTAATACGGCTTTATACAGTTGACGCCTTTTCACAACTCCATTTCTCCCAGCGGCCTCGGTCACGTGACGGACACCTTGTGCGAGCGGTCCCTTCTTCTCCCAGACGTGCAGCTTCAGAGGCCCGAAGCAAAACTTTGGACCTGTGACGGAAATCGAACTGGGCCAGTACCAGCGAACCAAGTAAGCCGCACGTGACACAGCAGGAGTTTGGCGTTTTAAACTGTATTTCATAAGCTCAAGTCAATTCATCTATCTCCTTCCCTTAACCTCTTCTTAATAATCCGGTAATTAAACTCCCCAGCCGAGTTTTAATCAGTCAAAACATTCATTATCCTCCACAGAGTTCTAGTCAGTAAAGGTTATTGTTTATTGTTCTGTGTTAATCATTATTCCCATTATATGTCAATAATTTACCCTTTGTGTCATTTCCCATTAATATGTTAACTTTGTATAATCTTTAATAAAACCCATAAAACGTTAAAGATCTTGATTTGGTGTTTTAATGTTTATAGAAGCACATATTCGAACACAGGTCGAATTCTATTCCTTCAGATTATTTGAGACTTAGTAAATATAATCAGTTTCCCAGAACTCATCTGGGTGGTGCCCTTAAACGAGACAATTTTGATAATAAAAATATTAGTTGATAATTTACCCAAATTAATAAATTAATATTTCTATAATCATCTACAGTACAGTAGCGTACAGTAATACTACACTGGTTTAAGTTTACATCCAGGTAAGTTCAGGTTTTGTTTGAGCACAATCTTTTTTCCATTTCCAGAAAGTTGTTTAGTGGTTTAGAGTCCGCTAAACCAAAGTAGACCAATCAGATGTGTACCTGGCTGTGCCTTGTATTGACCATATAGGGAGGAATAGACTAGTAGCCTTTAAACAAATTACAATTTAAGTGTGTCACCTTTCTACAGTCTGTGCCTTTGTCTTGTAATTGAACAGATGAGATGACCTCATATACAGTATATCAGCCATGGGTGAGCAGCGTTTGAAGTGATCCCAGGCTGAGGACAACATGACACCCAAAGCCTTTAAGCACATTTAAACTTGTGGGTACAGTATGTTCATGTATGTAAGTGTGTGAGCTGGCACGAGTCATGCACTGAGAACATGACTTTGAAGCTCAGGCATCTTTTTTTTTGCTGGTTTGTGGATGTGATTTGCAGCAGACTTGTGGCCCAGTTGAGTTTAATATTACAGTGTGCAGAGCCACTGAGGCAGAAGTGAAAAGAAGTGATCAACGTGACTGGACTCATATGAGCAGGAGCAGACTGTTTCTATATCATCATCACAGGAGGTCAAAACGTAGGACCTCAATCATATTGAATTTATTTAAATAATTATGTAAGGATGATGAACTGTAATGGCATTAAAATGTTTCATCTCATAAAATAATCTAGAATCTAAGCAGGAAACAGTACACACACACAAAAGCCTCAATTCTCCTTTGAAGTCAAAATCTAAGAAATATATAAGAGACTGTGTGTTATTTCTACTTCTACAGCATTACTTCAAACAGAGACAGATGCAAGATCCATCTACTCTCACTGTACACATTAGAGGTCTTTCCGTAAATTGATTTAGATTTTGTGCTTTATGTGTTTAAAAAAAAATTTGAATTAATGTGAGACTCGCTGTAAGAGCCATTTTGCGCTTCTTTCTTGTAAAGCAACTCCAGCCACTGTGTGGTGCTGTATGGCTTTTGTGGGCCTATTTTCTGGGTCTAGTCTGTGTCTGTGTCTGGATCAACACTCGAATCTCTATATAGTGCACTATATAGTGATTACGCAATTTTGTAGTGGTGTCTGAATGTATGGTGCGGGGGTACTCAAAAGGCGGACCGCGGTCCGGATCCGGACCTCGAGAGGCTTTGATCTGGACCGCAAGACATTATTCATAATTACAAGCGCATTGTGTAAAACATATTTTTGAACCGGCACTTCTAGGACAGCTACGTTTACACGCCGCGGTCCTCAGTCAGGTTACTATGGTTACGGACAGAGCAGCGGGAAATTTCAACACGTTTAGCGTAGCCTGATAATGCGTTAGAAACGACTAAAATCTAAAAGCTGAGCCTTGGCAAAACATAACGAAGATTCAGTGACGTTATGGACGGAGAGGGAACGTTTATTTTAGTTTATTCAGCTCCTCAGCTCCGTGTCAGTGTCAAAGCTGAACAACAGCCCTTTATCCTCTAGTCCCGGCTGCTTTGATAATCAGAGAATGAATCCAGAACTGAACCAGGACTGGACAGTTTTAATGTCGGGATTAAAAAGACTCAGTTCAGAGGAAAGTGAGGACGTCTAATGTGGTGAGTTGTACATTTGTCTGTCAACTTCTTTATTCTGTTGTAAGTTAGGTACTTATTTGACCTAATTTACAAACGAGAGTAATTAGCATTCACGTTCATTTGAACCTAACACATGTTCATTTGGGTGATTAAAAACAGAAAAGGTGTGAAAGAAAGGTTTGGAGATGAGTGACACAGGTTAAGTCTTCCTTAAGTTGTGTCAGTTTCTGTGAATCCTAAATCCTGTTACAGAACTAATCATAAGCATTTTAATTAAAATGTTACCCCACACGGAGAAAATACAGGAAATAAATATTTCTATTCTAAATTTTGTTTTAAGATGAACCTGCAAATTAAACAGTAACAGTTAATTATTGGCAACAGCTAATGCTAAAGAAATGCTCAGTACTTTTTTCCTTGTTCCTGTTGTTTTCAGAGGAATGACAATAGAAAGAGATGAATTATGACAGGCATCTTTGTCATATTTGTTTAACAAATATGTTTTGGCTTGAATTGATGATTTTTTGTATGTATTTAAAATGTTGTCACACATGTTTTAAAAGGAGTATTAGGCATTATATGTAGAATTCCAGGCTGTTGTCAATAAACCACCAGGTCCTGAGCTTTAGCTTTAGCAGCTTTTGATTTTGTAGTTTTTTACTTTTGTCTGTGAGCTGTGTTTGGTGAAAGCTAAACACTCAAACATCCTCCTCATGTAAACAAGGGATAAAATACAGAAAACAGTGGATTATCTACATTAATCTCCATTTGTTTAAAAGGCTGTAGGTGTGGAATAAATGAGACTTTACTTTAAAGACTTATATTCAAAAACATATCCTTTTATTTAAATTTTCCGGACCCCTCACGGTGAGGAAAGTTACTAAGCGGCTGATTTTAATTGAGGACCCCTGGTATAGTGACTGAAATGTAGTGCACTCAAAGTTTCCCACAATGCATTAGTAAAAGTAGTGAGCAGCGAAGGTCAAAATAAACCATTATTTGCAAATTGTCAGAGGTGAGCATCGCGACCGTGACATGTCTTTAAACTGAACATAACAGGTTTGAAACAAACAAGTTTGACTTTTTGTGGAAATGTAATCCATCATAAATTATCAATAAATCATTATGATATAAAATTATTGATGTTAGCTTACCTTAAATCATAAAAGAGCTGCAATAATCCAGTGAGTTTATTTTATTAAAAAGAGTTGTTGAATAAAAAAAAGCTTATTTTTTATTAATACCTATTTAACTAAAGTGTTGTTGTTTTTCATCACAGCAGCCCGGGCCGGTCATTAAGCCCTGAAAGATCATAATAGGGTTTAACAAAGGTCACCCCGACAGGAACCAGAACCGGCACAGAACCTGGTTGGTGCAAAAAGGGGGTAACAAAGTCTATTTATTTAATTTAAAACCAGAGCATCTTCAGAGCTTCTTCATCTTTGTTACCAAAAGGGTAAGTGACCTACATGTTTACCACAAAACTAAATTTAAAACCCCGAGTATCTGACATAACAACAAGTTTATTTCCTTCTTATACGTTATTGGAAATCAACTAATTTCTACGTCTCTTTTGGAAAATTTCTGTATCTACTGAATGAGAAGTTTTGCAAACAAACCCGTTGAATGTCCATGATCTGATATGTCATTTGAGTCGAGGGGGTGAGCCAGGCAGTGTTGGTGCCGGTCTGCTTACAGCCAGAGTGGCCTGATAAACAAAGCATTATAGAGGCAATCCATTTGCCTGAAGACGCTGCAGATGAAACAGAAGAAAGGGGCTTCTGGGAAAGAGAATACAATTTGATGCATTACTCAACATGTCAAAAAGTATTTTTCCAATTTATTCTGTGTAACTTTGGGAGAGTTAGAGGGACATTTGTTTTGGAGCAGCCAGCAGAGCCTCGTGCAGCTGAGAGCAGAGAGGAAGACAAACAAGAGGAGAACTGGCAGAGACAGGCCACTGGTTCAGAGACATTCATTAAAGGCAGAGTGGGCTGCACAGAGGACTTTCACTGCCAAAATTAAACAGGCAAATTAATAAACCCATTATCACACATTGAACCTAAGGTGTGTATCTGTGTCTTTAGATGTAAGAGTAATAAAATACTCATCCAAGCAACCAATACCAATTTAAGAGGACCATTCCACCGTTTTAATTGCCACTACAGTAAGAGGCTCAATCAGGAAGCATTGGACTTACCTGGTGAGGACCAGTATATAAGGTCTGCCAGCAGGCTTCTTTTGCTCTCTGCGCGTCTCCCTGTCTGACCTTGTTATGCACTGTGCACACATCTCATGCACACTCAACACTGCAGACATTTTTTTGACTAACTCAATTAATTTTTTAAGTAAGTTTTGAACCTTTGTAGATTCCCCTAAATTTGTCCAAGCTCTTTGAGCCAGAGTTTGACACAACAAAGACATCACAGCTCCTAACTTGTATTTAATGATGCAATGGAGATGCCTCATGGTACAGTGAGAAAACATAAAAAATCAGATAGGACAATAATAGTCAGGTAGCTGAAAACACGTTTTAGAGGATCCTGTCACCACATAGGTTATCCGGCGCTGCCCACTGATCTGGCAAAGAGCAGTCATGGGTCTTAATGCGCTCTCTGACAATGCAACCTCCAAAAAAACATTTAATAGAGAAATAAAAAGTAGTGACCCACTACTTCTCTAGACCTTATTACAACTATGTAGGTCCAAAGATATCAAGGATCTTGTTTGCAATTTGTTTTATAATATCTTTATAATTTAAATTTTTTAATATGAGCTATCAAGTGATGCCTTTCTTTGACGTCAAAAACGTGAAAATGGTTATGAAAATGGTTAATAAATAAAACTGTCTTGTCTCTTGTTGAAGAGCTATTCATTTGGCCCTTCAGTGGTTTCGCTTCGTCTGCCCAAACTAATATCACTCTGAAGAAAAAGCAGGCTTGTGTTTAAGAAGTCAGTAACATAAATGTTTTGGGAATTGTCCGTTTTCATTTTTTAATATTACTTTTCCTTCTGCTCATGTCCTGTCCTTCATGCTTTTACAAACATAGACCTAGACACAGCCACCACCAGCTGGCCTCTGGGTTAGAGGGCCTCCTCCTTAACACTGTGTACTGCTGTGTACCATGTGTAAAACCGCATGGATTGTTTACTTTGTGAAGCAAACCTCACTCTGTAGCCTTGATACATGTTTGTGTGCTTTTGCTTCATTCTTGCAAGAATTAAACCTGGCCATTTGCTTTTTAAATATACTGTGTCTACGTGTCTCTCTGGATAATATAAGGATAAAAAATTCTTCTAACAATAACCGTTCTGTATTTCTTTCAATCACTCATGGTGTTGTGTCTCAAATCCAAAACAGATCTTTGTGGACACATGGAACAGCAGGGCCCAGCAGGCAACCATGAGTGTGTGCCAAAGAGTGCTCTGACGACAAAACAATACTCCCTCGCCCTGTACCCTATTCAGACTTTGTCACATCTCAACTGCACTACAACTGTTGCCTCGGTACAAATTATAGCCTATATTGAAGACACAATAGACTACATTTAAACTGTAATAAGTCAAGTCTAAAGGTACAGATTGGTTACTCCATTTCCACTCTACTGGGTCCTGAAGAGTGGCATCCACTATGAAAACAATGACGCCATTAAAGTTGGCCTTGTTGGTCTTTACAGACAGACCCACCAGGGGGGTTTGCACAAGTTTTACCGATCCTTTTAACACAACCTCATCAGAGGGATAGCGCAAGTACAGCCCAGACCTCAGACCGGGACTGGGGAAAGTGTTATGTTTTTGCTAAGTGGACGCCAGGAATAAAGTTTAAGAGTTTATTGAAAAACAAAAACTCAAACAGGCAGAGGAGGCAGGGAGCTGGCACAAGGCGCGAGACACAAGGCAGTTCTGGGAAGACGGAGAGAACAAGTGAGTAAGTATAAGAAGTCCAAAAATATTCCAAAACATACCAGAGTTGAGGAGACAAGAAGCACAAGCCCCTCTACCAAACAGGATTGAATCATCTTCTTCTTTTAGATTTGGTTGGCAAACCAGCTTGCATTACCGCCACCAACCAGGCTCGTGTGTGGACAATGAGTATGTTTATACCCATACACTTTGTTTTAGGTGTGCATGAGTATAAATTAAAATCTTAAAAATTGTACAGATGCCTCCCTGTATCATATATGTCCCACTATATTGGCCACATTTTCAGTATTTTTTAGTTTATTTTTTGCTCATGGGAATATTCATATCCACTCTGTGTTTCAGTGATTGTTTGGCCAGTATGTCAACATATTCATTCTCTTCTACTCCTATGTGGGCGGAGAGTTTTTTATTGTATAATTTTAGAAGTAGGTGGTACATTTTTAAACCGGTTATCTAGCCTGCACGACTTTCCAAATGATATGCTAGCAATTGCTGTTTGGCTGTCTGATGTAATTAAGACTTTATTATTGCCATTGATTACATTATCATCCAGCCAACTTAGTTCTAGGAAGATAGCCACAAGTTCAACTAAATACACTGAGAGGTGGTCTGATCTTTATTTATTTATTTATTTGTAATACCTATTTTGTACTGTGGGATTCAAACTGCAGCTCCTGTGCGTCCACTGTGTGGATCCTTAGATCCACAGGACGGAATCATCTGACAGCATGGAGGTGAGCAGAGCAGGCTTTTATCCAGAGGTGATGAGGAGAGTGGAAACTGGTGAGTCCTGTCTGCAGTCCTGAGAGAAAACCAGCCACGCCCCCGACACACACATGCACTGCTGAAAGAGGAGGAAACAAACCTCACACTGGCACATTAGTATAAAGTAGACATGAAGTATATTATAGTATAGTAATATAGTATAGTATAGTAAGTTTATAAACAAATTATAAAATGTAATACAAAAATGTCACAGCCACAACAGAGGCAGCTCATAAAGAACAGGTACATATCCTGTAGAACCATAAAGGCTCTATTTTTGCATCAAATATCTGGTCTGCCTCAAAGTTTTTTCTTTTGGTGTCGGGAGAAGGCTAGAGGGTCTAGCCGCGACACAACAACCAGGGGAATGTGAGCGGGGCAGGAGACTAAACCCTGCTCCAGACAGAAGAGCATCAGTTCTGAGCCTCACAAAGCTGCAGTGGAATTATCAAACAAGCTCAACTTAATCAGAAGGGACTTCATGTTAACTCAGTTGAAGTATTAATGCTTCAAACTCTGAGATTAGGTTATAGTACCTACCTCGTCCCGGATATGAATCAGTGACACTCAGGTCAGTTTGCTGTGGGGGCTGTGCTGCTGCCAAAATACACAGACCGATCCACAGGGACTTGAGCCACAGGTTCTGTTTGGGTTTAATGCAGTGTAGACAAATACAATGTTTGAATTGATGACGCGAGAGCCGTATGTTGCTGACTCCGACTAAAGTACATTTCTTTTTTGTTTCTTGTTTTCACTTGAGTGACGATTATCTATCATCCAATCAGCTGACTGCTGTGTGGAACTACGCCCCTCCCCAAAGCGTACCACAAAGCTGGACCTGGTTTAGACCCCAAGCCAAGGCATGCCCAAAATTATACGGAACGCTTTTTGGGGACACTTTGGACTCCATTTGTTTATTGAGCCAGAACCGACCTGAGCCTCACTGTCTCGTCCCAGGGAAAACGAGGAACTTTAGAAATCTAGACAGAATAATCTGATCTTATGTGATTAATTATAAGGGTTTTTATTAATGAAGCAGTGGTGTCTGCAGTTAATGTGTCATCATCATTCAAGGAGTTAACTTCAGAGAGAAAACATTAGCGACAGACTCTGTCAGGATTCATGTCTGTTAGAATAGTCTGTCTGTTTTGTTAGTGTATTCTGTGTGTCTGTTTGTTTTTGATGTCATATATTTATTGTGGTATTTGATTTTTGTTTTAAGATTGTATTTGAGTCCTTGGGTTTTATTTTGAAATGTCTGACTCCTGTCTGTGATTTATGATTTACTTCCTGCCTGTCTTCCCCTTCTGTGTGATTACCTGCTCCGCCCTGATGTGTTTCACCTGTCCCATGTTGTCTGTGTGTATTTATACCTGTGTGTTCTGTTACCCAGTGCCAGGTCGTTGTCTCCCTACCCGTGAGTCTGTTCTGTGTTTCCCTGTGGCTTATTTGTCGTAGTCTGTGTTTCTGTGGAGGTTCTAGTGTTTTTCCTAGTCTGGTTTCTTTTTTGTATGATTAGTTCTGGATGATATGTTCGGACCCTAGCCTTGGTTTTTTCCTGGATTTTGTGTTGTACCTTCTGGACCAAATAAACTTTATTTTTTGAACCTTTTGCCTTCGTCTGGGGGGTTTGCGCTGGAGTTTTCCGGTTTCTGGGCCTTTGGCCATGACACTCTTAAAAAAAAATGATTTATTGTTAATTAAGCGTGTAGCTTATTGTAAGTACATGAAGCATAATACTGCTGTCTTATTAATTAACTAACTAATTAAACCTATTGAATATGAACATATCATTTTGAAAAAGTAAGCTATAGAGTGTAGTTAATTTAAAATATAAAGAACTACAAAACATTTGAGTATTCTTAACTGTATTTTGTATATTTCATAGGTAAATATCCAAAACACTCCTTTAGTAAAACCTGTTGCTCAGGTCTGAATTGTCTGCGAAACCCAACCACATTTGTATTTTACCAGATTATTGTTGGTTTAATGGAACTTGAAAATGGCACTGTCCCTCTCCAAACAAATGGTCACCCTGCTCTTACACAACACTTCCCCTGGAGGCTCCAGACTCAGCTGCATCAGATACTGTCAGGACATCGTCAGGTTCAGGTGCATGTGTGACCACTGCGTCACAGGGCTCTACCTAATGTGCTCTTAAACAATGGATGGCACATATTCCTTCAGTGCACTACACCGTGTTTACTTGTAAAAGCTGACTTTGCTGCTGGGCAACAGACTGCACTGGGACTTTATCTGATGTTTTAATTGGAATTTGCTGCCTGCCGCCAAACAAAACAAGACTGATGCAAGTGGTCAGGGTAAACTTAAATTTCTTTCACTTTCTGCATTGGGTTGTTCTTAATGATGAACGGTCTTTCCTGTGCTAGTTCCTGTGACAGTGCCTGCCCACACAGTAACCTCTTTGGTAATAACAGCCTGAAACTAGACTGGGAGGTAGATTACAAAGCCATGATGATAAATCCATGTTTATAGAAATATGCATTTGCTGGTGTTAAATCTCATTACCTCTGTTTGTCTGGGATTGTAGCACACACCTCTCTTCCTTCCACCTTTTCACACTTTGTACTTTCTTTCTCTACTCTTTGTACACTTTTTACACAGCACTTGATCATCAAGGCTTTGCATACAGCATCCTCTCATTGCCTTGACAGCTGGCCTCCATCACACGGACGCTATGCCCCTCTCTGTTGTGCCACCACACACTTGTGAAGCCCTCAGTGTGAGCGGGACGGACTGTGGGCCGTGAGCTGTGAGATTAGCCCATGATCAGCGAGGACCAAGAGACAACACAGGAAACAATAAGAAGTGTGGTAGTTTCAGCAATCGGCTCAAGAGGGACTCATCCATACACACACATGCAGACAGATGACGTGTGCAAAGTACAACTAAGCATGCATATTTAAACACACGCCCCCGGACAAACACAGTGGTGATTACACTTAACTCTGAAGTGTTAACTATTGGAAAGTTAGTCTTTCATACATTCATTTTGGAAAGCTCATCCTTCACAATCAGCAGCTGATCGCAGGGGTCACATTTTCTAACAGACATTCACACTGTTCAGTTTTTCTTAATATCTTCAACAACTAATAAACACTGACTACAAAGAGCAAAAATGATGTCAACAATAATCTCACATAAATGCCCCAATAGACTAAAAAAAAATGTATTATTTTCAGGCTGAACCATTCTTGAGGACATTATCTGACAAAATAACAATATGTGACGTGAGATTGACTAAAAGACACAATTTCCACTGCACACGTCTGCGCAGCTCCTCGGAGCGTCTACCCTCGGCCACTGCCTGCGTTTCCTGTGCAGCAGTATTCTCCGTGCAGTGAAAATTGGGGGTTAGAGTCTGATACCAGTGTGACACTAACTCCACTTGCATATCATTTTTGCAACCTTCATTTTTTAGATGTTTTTCCAATATTCAACCCTAAATAACATCAAGAGATTGAGAAATAAACTCAAATACAGTTAAGAACTGCCACAAACAATGTAATTATTTTAAATATGTACATACTGGCCTTTGGTAATAAAAATTGGGTAGCAGCAATTGTCCACTCTGTTTCCTAACAACTATCACATTTAAATCAGATGCTACCATGCCCCATGATCTGGGGCGGCAGTAGCTCAGTGGGTAGAGCGGTTGTCTTTCAACCAGAAGGTAGGCAGTTCGATTCCCACTCTCCCCACAGTTCATACTGTCGTTGTGTCCTTGGGCAAGACACTTAACCCACCTTTCCTCCAGTGACTGTAACACTGGTAATAACATTAGAACAATGTGAGTCGCTTTGGATAAAAGCGTCAGCTAAATGAATAAATGTAAATATTATTTCAGATACAATCCATTTATTTTTCATTCAAGGCATGTAATTTGTACTTGAGCTTCTAGACACTTCCAGACCATTCTAACTTAAGCTTAGGCTTAGTCCTCTTGAATATTTGAAGCACCGCATTAGGGCATATTCTCTTTGTGCACATAAAGGCACACAATGTACATGATTCAGCAAATACAATCTGATAAAAGCACAGGTAGTATGAATAGCTCCCAACATTCTTTGAACGTACACAAACACATTTGCTGTATATTTTATTGTTAAATGTGGTGTGTTCTTAGGAGAGCTCACAAACTCACAGCGTCTGCTAATTATCAATAATAAAGCCGAGGTTTAAATAATTGCCACGGTGGTCCTTTGGTGCCTTTCCAGCAGCTAAGTGGGTCACACTTGATAGAGCGTTTCTTTCTGATCCGTCCAGCTCTCAAACCCCCAGTAATAGCCAAGAGGTCTTGGGAATTCAGTGGCATGACATCCTGCAGAAATGATCCAATATAGACTGCAAGTATTTTTGGCAGGAAGCAAAGGTCTCCCAGCTCGGGAATTCTTTCTGGGTGACATTTCCCTATTGTGCGGGCAAAATTAATCAGATTCCATTACATTTGACGGGCCCCATCATATTGGAGAGACTGGCACACCAGTGGGTTTTAGACAGTGTTGCAGTAGAGAATATTTTTGAGCCTAAATCCCTGGCTAAGATTTAAAATGAGGAATTACTGTGAAAAAACATTTGCATAGTCAGTACTGTGCTACTTACCACAAAAGCTTTTCTAATGCATAGCTTCCATTTCCCATGTTATTCAATAATTATACATTTCCATAAACCTAAATGTGTTAAATGTTCTCTGAAGTGAGTTCAAGTTAATTTAGAGTTAAATTCTTCATCATATATATTCTCTCTGCTCAAGGTGGAAGTATTAACACCAGTAAGTGTACGGCATCAGTTCTTGGCAGTTGAACACCAGATAATGACACATAAAAACACACAGGGTAATGTGTCACCATATGCACAGGATTAACTGGTATTGAAGTAGCATTCCTTCACAAGACATCATTAATTACTGAGAGGCTGTGGAGATTCATACGGAGTAATCCAGATAGAGCTGGTACTTCCCATGTTGCCATAACTCACTGGGTCTAATTATACTCTTCTGGTGTGATTCAGACAGGCCTCTTACAAAGATAGGCTCAAGGATTTTACAGAAACACTAAGCACCAGTGAAGGGCTTTCATGTTGCAGGATTTACTGAGTAGATGTTTTGTTCATTCACTGTAAGACTATGCTGTCCATTTACTCTTTTTTTTCTGAGTGAGCACAGCATGTTATTCTTTTCTTTGTAAATAGAATGCAACTTGTACACCTAGTACATCATCACTTGTCCACGCTGACCTGTCCTGTTTCTGTTCAATTTTCTGACGCCTCTGGTCCAACCTCCTGTTGTGGGATGACGATAGGACCATGGACCAGAGCGACGTATAAATTTGGCACAGCTCCAAAAAGTACAGTGAACAGTCCGTTCAACGATTTAAAAACAAACTATAAAATATTCAAATCAATTCTAAAACAGTCAGAAAACCAGTGCAGAGAGGCCAGGGTGGGGGTGATGTGTTTTGTGCTTTTTGCTTCCTGTTAAAAGACGAGCTGCAGCATTCTTGTCTGATTTTAAGCTTGAGGGGGAGGACTGATTAATCCACACGTACAGGGCATTACACTAGTCCAGACAGGTCATAATAAAAGTCTGCATTACTCAAAGTCATTCAAAAACAAAATAAATTGATTCAACTTTTGCTAAAAGCCGATGGTGATGAAAACTAGATTTCACAACTGAGTGTGAATGTCGTTTTGTCATCCTTAATTTCACATTTTGATGTCAATCAATGTAACCATCAGATGTACCGATTCCTCTGTGTGCACTGAGCCAGTCCTGCTCATCTCTTTCCAAAGTGGTCACGAGGAGTGTGTGTGTTTAATTACAAGTATCAATCAAAGGCAGCATGTCCATAATATTTACCAGTGAGATTAATGATGCCATTAATGAGCATAGAAAATACTCGCACGGGTAACTAGAGCATCACGTTCCTTAAATGAAATCAACCAAGTCATACTTTTTTATTTACTTCTTCAAACTTTAACACACCACCGTTAATCATGTTGACTGCATCATGTTGTCAGCCACTATTAGATATTTAAATATTTGGCAGGAGGCCCTTGTCGTTGACCCCTTGTGCCTCCATGACAGGCTCAACAACAACAAATAGATCATAAAAAGGGAAATTTATCACAAAATCACCCCTGTGCACTCACCAAAGTAAAAAGGACATTTTTTTAGCATGTCAACATTGGGTTCTACAGAATGTTTTAGCTGCTTCATAGACAAAAGCAATGTTCTAATAATAAAACTGGTGCTTATAGAAAAATAATAGTTCTCTTTCTCTTATAGCATCCATAGGATACATTATTGCACATTATACCTTTTATTATGGCCAGCAATAATGCTCATGCTCTCTAATCTTGATATGCCACACCTGTGAGGTGGATGGATTACCTCGGCAAGGAGAAGTGCTCACTTCCACAGATTTGGACAGATTTGTGAACAATATTTGAGAGAAATAGGCCTTTTGTGTACAAAGAAAAAAAGTCTTACATCTTTAGTTGGGCTCAGGAAAAAGCACTTGAAAAACAAAAGTGCTGCGTTTAAAATTTGGTTCAGTGTATTAAATGATACACCAGACTTGGTTTTCAAAGGTCTTGGTCTCATCTCATCTCACCTTTTCCTCAAAGTCGTGTTGGTCTTGGGCATAGAGGACTCAGTACTTTTAGTTTATCTTGTGGTTAAATTGAAACTTCTATTATTCAATCATTATTCTTGTTTTTCTCTTTTTTCAGTCAGTCAGTAAAAATAACCTTCACCACATGCCAAAAATGTACTTCCAGATTATTTTTTATTCATGAGGTCTTGGTTCTGGTCTGTGCTCTGTGTCTGAGGTTGTGTTCAAACTTGTAGTCTGCTTCATTTAGTTTACACCAAAACAGAACACAATCCATTAAGTTTGGTTTGCAGCAAAAGACATGAATCACCAAGCATTTATGACTGGCATTTTAACTACAGATGAACAAACAATCATCTTGGTTGGTTAAGACGTTTTGTTTGGCGACAGCCTTTATAAACTAAAATGCCGGACTGAGCATATTATTGATTAAACCTGAACATTGTTCATATAGTGGCACCTTCTAGTGGTAACTACAATGATACTTGAAAACTGACTCAACGGTGTAGCCACTGTAGCTGCTGGTACTTTCACTCACAGACTCGTCCCATTAATGCTGCTCTGATGTAATATCTGTTCGATTCAATGTCAATCACATAATGCAAATGTCAGAGACAGAAAGCTACAAAAGAAGAGTGACAAAAGCCCAGACAGGACCAAGCTATGAATAGAGTCAATAGACTTGTGCGGGACTAAAGAGCGGATGGAAGGGTTGCAGACTTGATTAAAACGCTCTTCATGGTCGTCGTTTGCATCTGACAGCCCATAAAGGTCAGGAAGCCACAGGGAAGCTTAGCTGCTAATGTCAGCCGTTCACACGGGGCCTGTGCACATAGATTATATTTATCCAGTAAATTGCATATGTTGTGCATGTGTGGATAGTCCAAGGCGGGACGTGTGTTAGCACTAGGCCCATGTCGCCAGGGGCGTCGGACTGGGGGGGTAAAGGGTACCGAGTACCCAGGGCCCGAGGTGAGGGGGGGCCCTTAGAAGTCAGTTTTCTAAACATACATATTCATGCACTAACATTTGTATTGCATTTATGTACAAATAAAAAAGTTCCTGTGCAAAACTAAACTTGCAGTTAGGCACTGGTTTGGTATAAAAAAGTCATTTTCCTGCTGTGCAGGGCTCCACCACCCTCTCGACCAATGGTCGCGTGCTTCTGCTTCGGACCTGCGGTGAATCAGTTAATGAGACAGGAGCTGGAGTTAGCCGTGATATGAACGAGGAAGACAGGGGAAGAGTCATGTCTTTCCTTAAGAAAGAAAAATCAGGGGCTCAAAAACGAGAAGAAAAGAAGATTAAAGAGAGAAAGGCAAATGAGGGAAAGCAGTTGCTCAGTCAGTTTTTTGAAAAGAAAGGTGAGCTCCAAATGCATCATCGAGCATTGTTTTAAGATAAATATCTACTCCAGGTAGAATAGCATACATTTATGTTCGTACTCTATTTGAATAATATACCAATACTTTATAGTATCACACCCTACATAGCGAGCAAACAATATTTCTGGGTAAATAACGGATTGAGAAGCAGACGGAGGCGGAGCTGGGAGCTCAACACACCTGTCTCCTCTTCTGCTGCAGTTCTCCCCAGAGTCAGAAGTTTACATGAAAACACTGTATATTTCCCTCCATTGTCAAAATCTAACACCCGCGAAAACACAGATCGTTAGCGCCTATTTTACCGCATTTTTATGCATATTAGCTCACATACGCTTTTACATTAAGTATAGGATTGTTCTCAGTTTAATGCACATCTTAATGATTATTTTATTTATTTTAAAACGTAATTCAAAGACTAAATGTCTAGTTTGGCGGTTAGTGTACCCTGTGATTCTATAGTCTGCATTTATTTTAAACAGACAAATAATCAGCAATTAACTTGTACTTAGCCCACACTTTAAAAAAGGTATTGTGACAATAAAGGATATTTTAGCAACCATTTGAAGCCATATATTTCAGTTTCAGACCCTGCAGCAGCAGGCCCCTCATCATGTCCAGGTGAAAACAGTAACAGTGAGACAAGGTGAGCTTTTAGCAGAATTGCCTGTTTTAACACTTAGTAATTAGTAATTAAGTGTTAAGAGGAAATAAGCAAAATGGGTACAATGTTATTGTACACATTTAAACTTTAAAGGGATAGTTCACCCAAAAATGAAAATTCTGTCATCATTTATTCTCCCTCAAGTTGTTCCAAACCTGTAAGACTTTCTTTCTTCTGCTGAACACAAAATAAGATATTTTAAAGAAGGTTGGTAGTTAAACAGTTGCTGGTCCCCATTGACTTCCATAGTATATTTTTTTCCTACTTTCGACCTTTTGCCATCTCAGCAAGTAGTAGTACTTTTGACAATAAAATAGAAATATATTAATCAGAGTGTGGCTTATTTTGATTACATTTTAAGTGCTTTTATGATTTAAAAAAAAAGCAATACCCCACCCATTGGTATCACTATGATATTTGGTACGGGGGCCCAGCAAGATGGTTTGTACCCAGGGCCCAAAATTTGCTACGCCGCTGCACACATGCTGGCACACAGATAGAGTTTTTTGATTAAATAAGTCATGCCAAACATACAGTGTGTGTGTGTGTGTGTGTGTGTGTGTGTGTGTGTGTGTGTGTGTGTGTGTGTGTGTGTGTGTGTGTGTGTGTGTGTGTGTGTGTGTGTGTGTATTAAGTTGGGTGTAATAATAAGTGAAAGGCTTAGTTCAGCTGCTTCACTTTTTAACCTGTTGTGGATTATTTACATTTGTTATTGGGTAGTGGCATGACAGTGGGCTTATTCTTCTTGGTCTCACCCAAACCCTGCGGGGGGAGCTGGTCAGGATGGCTCCAAAGCAACTGGTCATGAAACTCACCTTGGCCTTGTCAAAAAGTGAGTTCTCCAGTAGGCGTTGAAGGACAGACTGGACATGATGCAAAGTGATATCTTTATCTTGTTTGGATAAGCATCAGGAGATACAGCTAAAGAAATTAAGTCATAACTGTATTTGAATTAACTGGACCAGTAATGAGAACATATAATAAATAATATACAATTACTTTGACATATTTAACATGTCCCGGAGGACGTTGTTGACGAGGGCCTGGAAGATGGCCTTGGTCAAACTGAAGAAAATTACCAGGTACTCATAGTGGCAAAAAGGCCGTCTTCCACTCATCCCCCTCTCTAATGCGGACCAGACGATATGCATTCCAGAGGTCAAGCTTTGTGAATATGATGGCCCCCTGAAGTAGTTCAAACTCTGAAGACAGGAGGGGCAGTGGCCACCAATTCTTCACCTTGATATTGTTCAGGCCTCGATAGTTAATACAGGGATGGAGAGATGGAGAGGTTCTTGGAGCCATGACGGTACGACAGGGTGAAGCAGAACCGGTCAAAGAACAAGAACATAACCCAAGATAAGAGGAATCTGTGGGCTGGAAATAATATGGAACCTCAGGGTCTCTAGGTGACTTCCACGACAACCACAGGGAAACAGGGGTTGTTCAGTGTGTGACTGTGCCCAGTAGATGTCCGTCTATGGTGCTAGCAGAGATTGGTTGAGACAGGGGCTCCCAAGGGACCCCTCAACTGAGTGGCTAGCCCTGTGTTGATGAAGCTGGCGTCGGCCCCGGAGTCAACACGGCGATGGTCTCTGGGCCAAAAGAAGCACCTGGGCGTGCACCAACGACCGAAGAGGGGGTGACAGACCTAATGTTCAGATCACCAGTACTTCCCTTACTACTGCTGACGCCCGGACAGGCGGAGATGAAAGAGGCACATGTTCCCCTGTCGGTGGCGCTCCCTCTCCTCCGGACTCAGCTTGTTGCAATCGAGCTGCATAGGCTCCAGCATATGTTCGGGGCTAGCGAGGTCGTGGGCAGGAGCCGCGGGCAGAAGCTGGGGCGGAGCAGGATGTAGATGGTTCCTCTCCAGGCAGCTCTGAACCACTGATCCACTCGGACGGCCAAGGAAACCAGGTCCTTCAGCCCATTTCGGGTCACCAGCTCGTCCTTGATGTAATTGGCCAGGCCATTGAGAAACATGGCATGAAGAGCCGAGGCGTTGAAGCTGCTCTGCCGGGCCAGGGTGCGGAAGTTGATTGTGAAGTCTGAAACGGAGCGAGTCCCTTGCCTGATGCGGAGCAGGCGGCGTGCTGCCTCTCCTCCGCTGGCTCCAAGGTCAAAGACCCCTCTCAGGACGCTGATCGAAGGCCAGAAATGATGTTTCTGTATTCTGAGTCATGGGAAAAGCAAAAAAAAAAAATGTTAAAGGCTTGGCAGGAAAAGGTAATTGAACTCTATAAAACAGGAACGGGATATAAAAAAATATCAAAGGAATGGAAAATGCCAATTAGCTTCGACCTGTCATTGGCTACTGCAACATACTGTAAAGTGAAGCTTCTGGACTGGCCTCGGTCTCCTGACCTCAATATCATTGAGCCACTCTGAGGAGATCTCATACATGCAGTTCATGCAAGACAGCCCAAGAATTTACAAGAACTGGAGGCTTTTTGCCAAAAAGAATGGGCAGCTTTACCAGAGCCTCATCCACAATTTCCACAAAAGACTTCAAGTGTCATTGATGTTAAAAGGTGGCAATACATGGTATTAAGAACTAAGAAACTTTTGATCCTTTTGGGTAGTTTCTGTTTTCATTATGATTTAAAAAGAGTAAACAGAGTTGTTTGACAATAAATGGCTTCACTTAACCACTTCGTATGAGTGAAAGAAACATTTTTGTGTTATCATTCATATTCTCTGAAAAATGGCCAAAAAAATGACAATTTCTGCCAGGGTATATCTTATAAGTGTCAGTGACATTTTGGGTGCAATTTGCGCAAGTGTTAGCATGATTGAAATTTTTTAATGAGTAATACTATGATCACATGAAATCCAGCAGACATTACAATTCAAGACAGTGGTGATCATTGTTTACAACTACACCTTTTATTCCTTTAACTATTATTATTATTTTAAGTAGGTATTGTGGTTAAAAATTCTGTTCTTTCTAAATATTGTGTTACCAAAATATCAAATACAGTATGTTTTCTATTCACTACTTTCCACTTTCTCTACAAGGTCAAAAGGATGAAGTATTCCATCATTATTATCGCTTTTTTTTTCTGGCCTCATCCACTAAAATAACATCCACCTAGTGGTTCAAATATAACCAACGTAGAACGTCAACATTAGTTATCAGAAATTCTTTCATATGGGCATTTACAGTCACAGAGAAAACGCGGTAACGTCTGCATTCTTACCCCCAAGTTACACTGCATGTGGTGGCTCCGCTACACTGCAGAGTGCCAGCAACCAACATTGCACAGCCTTCCCCCAATGGATGCGTTTCAGATCGCAGAGCAGAGACACGAGCTGCCCGGAAGAACATGAAGACTAAAACAAGCGTTTATTTAGAAGAAAACACGTTTAGTGGAAAGACCAGAAAACACGTTTAGTTTGAAATGACTTTGTTGTTCAAATGACTTTGTTGTTCAAAGCTGAATGTAAACGTGTAAATAAACAAATTTGTTGGTATATTTTTGGAAATATTACTTTGAAAATCCGGATGTTTTCCACATACATTTTGTGCGATCTGATCAATGCAGATGTATGCAGTTTGACTCCAGAAATAGAACTGCTGATCTGTGGAAATGCTCTCATTGAAAACAAAGTTACATGTCGTCGTGTGCAATGAAGATTTTGCACTATTTTACTGACAAAGTTTAGAGCCTTTGTGGATTTTCCTCAGGTCAAACTTTTCTCATACACAACTTACCCACGTATATTTATTCTGTTCACCAACTGGGTAACCATTTCAATGGGGGACAGGTTAAAATGTATTTCAAAGATAATTTTAACCAACCTCATTTTGGTCACAGTTATAGAAAATGCCTAGTGTCATACTCTTGATTTAAACCTTTGTTTTCTCACAGGAAACAGGGTGAGAGAGAGAGAGAGAGAGAGAGAGAGAGAGAGAGAGAGAGAGAGAGAGAGAGAGAGAGAGAGAGAGAGAGAGAGAGAGAGAGAGAGAGAGAGAGAGAGAGAGAGAGAGAGAGAGAGAGAGAGAGAGAGAGAGAGAGAGAGAGAGAGAGAGAGAGAGAGAGAGAGAGAGAGAGAGAGAGAGAGAGAGAGAGAGAGAGAGAGAGAGAGAGAGAGAGAGAGAGAGAGAGAGAGAGAGAGAGAGAGAGAGAGAGAGAGAGAGAGAGAGAGAGAGAGAGAGACAACATTGGGCAAACAACCCAGGCGAGGTTGTTTGACCTTTTTGTGGTTTAGTTTACCAAAAACTTTTCCATAAAATCAATAAAACCCAAATGTGGAATAAATTCATATCAACAGACCTGTCAGAAGGTCAAACAGTTTTCCTAAGTTAGTATCATAAACTTTTCTTTAACATATCTGTCACTGACATTTCCAACAAAGCATTCAATGCAACATTAAAAAGGTTTATTTAATGTAAAGAGTCTCCAAATGACAGTGGAGGCAAAAGTCCAGCTTCTTTAAAAAAAATAAAAATACTTTTGTAGCTCAAGAGAGTTAGCAAAGAAAAGTGAGGGTGATAAGAAATCTCTGTTATCTTGTGTTACTGTGGGAACGCTGGCATTTAACCCAAACAACGGTTTGTGCTCTATTCACTGTCTACAGTGTTTTTTTATTATAAAGTGGTCATTTTCATTCTAACCCCAATAACTGTCTCAGTTATTCTTAGTGCTTTTATACTGATACTTGTCCTAATAGATGCATAAAATAGTTTAGTAAAATATGTACACACGTGGACAAAAATGTTGGTACCCTTCGGTCAATGAAAGAATGGTCACAGAAAAAACTTTATTCTGACAAAAGTAATAATAAATTAAAGCCGCAAGCGGCGATAAAGGCCCTCGCCTCCTTGAGACTGCGGGACACATGCACTCGGAGGATTGCATTTCGTGCTTTAAAGCGTAACCTTCACGGTAATGTCAAATAACCGGGCCTGTGCTACTGCTGGGGCCTGTTACACCACCTTGTAATTTAGAGTTAAAGGTCTCCACAATCCCTGGTTTTCCTGGGAGCTGTCTGAACCTTTGAACATAATAGATTATGCTTGGGCTAAGGAGAAAAACAAAGTACTGGCTGGAGATTTGAGATGACTCAGGAATCGCTGCACCCCCCTGTTTAAAAAGGCAAATGTAAATATAACTTGTCTAAAAGTACAAGGTTACAAGTTCCAAAGGATTCTGAGGAGTTTTCTAAGACTCTAGCCGTGGCTCTGGAGGGGCCTCCTCCAAAGGAAGGATCCTGGCAATTGGGAAATGGCATTTATTTCCCAAAGATTGCCTCTTCACAGACTCATTACGACCACAGCCACAAATGTATCAAAAAACAAATTGATAACTTTTTGGCACACGTGTCTAGATGATACTCACCAAATTTGGAGCTGTTTAGATGAAAAGCCTTTAGACACAAGGGGTGAGATTTAGGTGGTCACGCATTCCACCCAACATAGTAGATTTTCTGTTGAGTTTACGGTATGGCTGTAATAAACTTTTATGTTTGCCCTGAGGTGTCCTATGGATGTACCAAGTTTTGTATTTCTACATTGGAAAAATGTACTTTCCTTTTCCATAGAACCAATGTATTTTGACTTTTCTAGGGGTCGCCACTGAGTCATTTTTCATATTTTTTTCAGCGACTTCAAATACATAAATTTTTCGCTGGGCTTGAAGTCTGGGACCAATAAAATGACTTTTAGTTGCACGTTTACTGGGTCAAATTGAAAATCATTTTTCAGAAAAATTATAATAAAAAAAATATACCAAATTATAATAAAAAAAAATATAACTCGGGCAAAAACGACAAGAAAAACGCCTGTCTATTTTACACACATGTGTTTAGCTCATTTTGCCCAAGTTTGGTGTCTGTGGAATGAAGCAGCTATTTTCTGTTGTTTTTTTAAAAGAGAGGTTGTATTCTAAGTCGGTTCACATTTTCAATTTAAAATGGCTGCCTTCCCGTGTGTGATAGGGTGTGGTCCCCATTGGCTTTTTTGTTAATAAGCCCATGATGGATGTGTGTACCAAGTTTCATTTGCCTACGACAAACTAAAATTTTCACTTCCCATTGACTTTTTCCACATATTTGGGACGTTGCTATGGCAACACATTTATAGATGGGGGTGGTTGTCATTGGCTTTTATGCTCGTCATGCCATAAGAGATGTGTGTACCAAATTTTCAAATATCAACAATAAAGTCACAAATTTGGTTGGCACACGTGTCTAGATGATACTCACCAAATTTGGGGCCATTTAAAAACAATTTAAAACAATGATTTGCATCTTTCTGCGCAAGGGGTGCGATTTTAGTGGCCATGCGTTTCACCCCACATGCCGGACTTCCTGTTTAGTTTAGGGTGTGGCTGTCATAGACTTTTCTGTTTGCCCTGAGGTGTTTTATTGATGCACCAAGTTTCATTTTTCTACGTTGGAAAAAAGTTACTTTCACTTTCCATAGGCCCAATGTATTTTGACTTTTCTAGGGGTCGCCACTGAGTCATTATTCGTTTTTTTTTTTTCGGGGACTTCAAATACATAAAATTTTCGCTGGGCTTGAAGTCTGGGACCAATAAAAATGACTTTTAGTTGTTGGTTTACTGGGTCAAATTGAGAATCATTTTGCAGAAAAATTATAATAAAAATATATACCGAATTATAATAAAAAAATATAACTCGAGCAAAAAGTCTAGAAAAACGCTTGTCTATTTTACATACATGTGTTTAGCTCATTTTGCCCAAGTTTGGTGTCTGTGGAATGAAGCAGCTATTTTTTGTTGTTTTTTAAAAAAGAGGTGTATTCTAAGTCGGACCAAATTTTCAATTCAAAATGGCCGCCTTCCCGTGTGTGATAGGGTGTGGTCCCCATTGGCTTTTTGTTCATAAGCCCATGGTGGATGTGTGTACCAAGTTTCATTTGCCTACAACAAACTAATAATTTCACTTCCCATTGACTTTTTACATTTTTGGGACGTTGCTATGGCAACACATTTATAGATAGGGGGTGGTTGTCATTGGCTTTTATGCTCGTCATGACATAAGAGATGTGTGTACCAAATTTTATGTCTCTATGACAAACTAAATTCTTGGGTCCATTATAAGTTTGTAGGGGCGCTGGAGAGCCATTTCTAAAGATAACCCTTTTATTTACATATTTTTTGTTCAGGTCATGAATGTGCACAAACGCCTTTTGGGTCCAACTCGATCCGAGAAGGCGTTTGAGAGTTAAGAGACGCTTTTATTTTCACAAAAATGGCCACCTCGTTACAGGCTTGCCACACCCACACCGGATAAGATATCAACAACAAAGTTACAACTTTGGTTGGCACATGTGTCTAGATGATACTCACCAAATTTGGGGCCATTTAGATTAAAACACAATGATTTGCATCTTTCTGCGCAAGGGGTGCGATTTTAGTGGCCGCGTTTCACCCCACATGGCGGACTTCCTGTTAAGTTTAGGGTGTGACTGTCATTGACTTTTCTGTTTGCCCTGAGGTGTCCTATGGATATACCAAGTTTCATTTTTCTGCGTTGAAAAAAACTTACTTTCACTTTCCATAGGCCCAATGTATTTTGATTTTGTAGGGTCGCCACTTAGTCATTTTTCGTTTTTTTTTCGCGACTTCAAAACATAACATTTTCGCCGAGCTTGAAGTCTGGGACTAATAAAAATGACTTTTTGTGCATGTTCACTGGGTCAAATTTAGGATCATTTGGTCACAATAAAGATAAAAAAATAAATAAAAAAAAAATCCGAGCAAAAACAATAGGCCCTCCCGGTCATCACCGGCTCGGGCCTAATGACTTCCGGTTAGCGATTGGGATGGAGTAGCGGTGTTTTTCCAAGCTCCAACCACACAATCTCTATTTTTGGTACTATTCAGCCAGTTTATTCTTAACCTCGCTATAACTGCCTTCAAATAGTAGTTGGACAGTCCTAACCAACAACTATGTCTAAAGCCGTCAAACAATCAAAGAAAGAACTTGCATCACCGGACTCTGCTATCGACAATGCTACTTTGGCTAACATGCTAGCGGAACTACGCGCAGACTTGTAAACGAAGCCTGACTCACTGTCCGCCAGATTTGAAAACAAACTCGCGGTCATTGACGCGAAATTAAACGGTGTGCAGACCACGATCGCTAATCATGAACAACGTATTTCCGACCTGGAATCTGGGCTGAATCAAATGCAGTCACTGGAATCTCAGCTTTCCAATTTGGCCAAAGACAACGCTAAACTGAAAGCCAAACTTACTGACCTGGAGGGGAGAAGCAGACGGTGTAACGTGCGTCTCATCGGGATACCCGAATCTGTGGAGGGAACACGACCAACAATATTCTTCTCTAATCTCCTGATGGACATACTGGGCCAAGATGTGCTGACTTCTCCACCGGAGCTTGATAGGGCTCATCGTGCGCTGAGACCCAAACCGGCGGAAGGGGGTAAACCTAGAGCCGTGATCATTTGTTTCCATAAATTTCAGACCAAGGACATGGTAATTCGCGCTGCAAGAAGCAGACGACCTAAAATACGATGGCAAGTCAGTGTACTTATACGATGATTACTGTCCTGAGGTGATGGACCAACGAGCTGAGTACAAAGAAGTCATGCGCCAGCTGTTTACGCTCAAACTCAAGCCGTCACTGCTATATCCAGCGCGGCTGTTTATTAAGACTAATGACGGGAGACGACGCCTCTTCTCAGTGAAGGAAGCTCAACAGTTTCTGGCATCATACCAGAAATCCGGATCATTGATCGCAAGTGGTGACTGATCCCCACAAGAGGCAACTTGCTACTCATGGTACTCTGGACTCTGGGTTTTTGTACTTACACGGACATGACTGGTAGCCCAGTTAAACTATGTTCTCAGTTGGTCTGATGGGTTTACAGGTAGGCAGTTTTATTTTCTGTGTGATGTTTTTGTTGATATATACATACTTACATGCATATATTTAATTTCATTCTAACCTACAATTCAATGTATCCCCTGTTTGAAATAAGTGTGACTATGGGCTATGCAACAGTCATCACATGTACAATGAGTAATGTGGATTATCCCGTGAGTGCAGGCCAGTGTGAGTTGCAGTAAAGTGTCGTCTTTTGTTTTGGACTGTATCAATAACTCAGCTGTCCATGTTGACACGGAATGTATAAGGAGAGGGGAGGAAGAAGGGTAGGGGAAAATCTGAGTCATTATTTAGAGGTGTTTTGAAATAAATATTAGTTAAATAACTTGTTCATATGACTGTGTGGTGGAGTTTGAGGTTTAAAGGGGAAGGAGCTCCGGAAGAATTTTGATAAGTACGTACATGTTTGGGGGGAGGGGGCGCTTGGGTGGGTGGGGGTGGGGGCATTACCTTTTATTTCTTTTTTTTTTTTTTCTTTTCTTCTTTTGGTCAAGCACATCGTATTTTACATTATAATTTTAATCTACTTTTGTCTCAATGGGAAGTAGACGAACAATGAATAACATTTGCTTCATATCATGGAATGTCAAAGGGGCAAACCAACCTACTAAAATAAATAAGATTATCTCCCACCTCCAAGATTTGAAAGGAGATATTGTATTTATGCAGGAGACCCACTTACCTACAGGTCAGATTATGTGCTTAAAAAGGAGTAGGTTTGGCGAGGTATATCACTCCAAATTTAGTGCAAGAGCCAGGGGTGCTGCCACTTTGATCCAAAATAATATTCCATTTGAAGCAGATAATGTTATTACAGACTTAAACGGTCGGTTTGTTATTGTATCAGGGACACTCTGTCACACTAAAGTTGTCCTGGCCAGCATCTACGCACCAAATTGTGATGATGAGCAATTTGTCTCAAAAATCTTTACTTCTATTCCTAATATTGAAACACATCATATTATCATTGGGGGAGACTTTAACTTTGTGCAAGATGCCGATTTGGACAGATCGTCTCTTAGACCGCATTCCCTTACTAAATCTGCCAAGCTACTAGCGTCCTTTGCAGATGAGCTAGGCATGTCTGATCCATGGAGGTTTAAATTCCCTGGAAAAAAATCCTTTTCTTTCTTCTCACATGTCCACCACACCTACTCTCGAATAGATTTTTTTCTTATAGATAACAGACTGTTGTCGAATGTTCTATCATGCGATTACCATAGCATTGTGATCTCAGACCATGCTCCAACGTCACTAGACATAAACTTCCCCAATCACAACGGCTCTTTTAAACCATGGAGGTTTAACTCAAATTTGCTTGCCGACGACCCTCTGGTGGAATCTTTAAGATCAAGCATTGAACTATTTCTTGAAATAAATGACAACCCAGACGTTGCGAGGGGCACCTTGTGGGAGTCCCTCAAAGCTTATTTAAGAGGCCAGATAATTTCCTACACAGCCCACCTCAGAAAAACTGCCAGGTCTAGACAAAGCGAGCTAGCACAAAAAATTCTGGATATTGATGATAGCTATGCAAATAACCCAGACCCCTCACTTTATAAGAAGCGTTTACAATATCAGACAGAATTCAACCTTTTAACGTCAAACGACGCAGAAATGCAACTGCTTAAGTCGAGACAAAGAATTTTTGAGTCAGGGGATAAGGCTGGTAAACTTCTTGCCCAGCAAGCTAGAGCTGCAGCAGCATCTAGGTTTATTGCTTGTATTATATCTTCATCAGGCGCCACTACCACTGACCCAAAGCTTATTAATGAAACGTTTTCTAAATTCTACTCTGAACTATATGCCTCTGATAACCCCAACACCAGTTCAACAAGTGGTTTAAGTTCTATCGAGTTCCCTAAAGTAGATCAGGGACTAGCAGAGAATTTAGCTATGCCAATCTCTACAGCAGAGATCATGGGAGCGATAGCTACGTTGCAGAGTGGGAAATCGCCCGGCCCAGACGGATTCACAGTAGAATTCTACAAGAAATTTGCCCCACTTCTCTCTACAGTTCTAAGTGATATGTATAATGAAGCCTTGTCACTTGGCAGACTTCCTCCAACCCTGACCAATGCCACAATTACTCTTCTCCTAAAAAAGGACAAAGATCCCTTACTTTGCAGTAGCTTCAGACCTATATCATTATTAAATGTGGATTACAAAATTCTAGCTAAGATCCTAGCCCTCCGCCTTCAGAAGGTTTTGCCAGGAATCATTTCAGCAGATCAAACAGGCTTCATGCTGGGGAGGCACTCATTTCACAACACCAGAAGACTCCTAAACATCTTGAACATGCCCAGCTCCAGCACCCCTGAGATATTGGTGTCGCTGGATGCTGAGAAAGCTTTTGATAGGGTAGAGTGGAAGTTTCTTTTTGAAATGATGGATAGATTTGGTTTGGGTTCAGGTTTCATATCATGGGTAAAACTGTTATATTCATCCCCAGTAGCGTCTGTACAAACAAACAATGTGTTTTCACCCTCTTTCCGACTTCACCATGGCACGAGACAAGGGTGTCCCCTATCCCCTTTACTGTTTGCCATAGCCATCGAGCCTTTGGCTATCTGGCTAAGATCTGAAGAAAAATTTGAGGGCATTACATGTCAAGGTACGGTACATAAGCTGTCACTGTACGCGGATGACTTGCTCTTGTATGTATCCAACCCGTCTTCCTCTCTTCCTGTAATTTTAGAAATTTTAAAACAATTTGGCCAACTGTCAGGATATAAACTAAATTTTGGGAAGAGTGAGGCATTCGCGATCAACAACCTTGTAGGTAAACTGCCAAACCATGTAGCCCCTTTTAGGTGGGTGGACCAAGGCTTCAAATATTTGGGTATTTTCATCACCGGGTCCTTGGCAAGCACTTTTAATAGTAATTTCAACCCTTTGCTTAAAAAAGTCGAGGAAGACTTTGGCAGATGGTCTACTCTTCCCCTCTCTCTAGCTGGCAGGGTCAACCTTATCAAAATGACCATCCTCCCAAAGTTTCTCTATCTATTCCAACATATCCCCGTACTCATCTCAAAGAAGTTTTTTGCCAAAGTAGATAAATCAGTCTCTCATTTTCTTTGGGGTAATAAGCCAGTGCGCATGCGGAAAAACATACTGCAGCTCCCTAAAAGGTCCGGGGGGCTGGCCCTTCCCAATTTTCTACATTATTACTGGGCTGCTAACATTCAAAAACTCCTATACTGGATAGTCGAGCCCGCAGCCACTCAGCCAGCTTGGGTCCAAGTAGAACTTTCTTCCTCTAAAACCCCACTACAATCATGGTTATACTCCCAACTCCCAATGTCAACTACGTACATTACTGCTAATCCTGTAGTCACTCAATCGCATAAAATATGGATGCAATTCAGAAAGCATTTTGGCCTGAAGCATCCCTCTATCCTGGCCCCTGTAACTCACAATCACAGTTTTAAACCTTCCATTATGGACTCTGCCTTTCAACTCTGGAGTGACAGAGGTATCACAGCTATCAAAGTCCTCTATGACAATGGTATCTTCATGCCTTTCGCCGCCCTATCAGCCAAATTTCAACTCCCTGCCTCTCACCTTTTTCGCTTCTTTCAAATTAGGCATTTTGTACAAAGAAATTACCCTGACTTCCCAAATCTACCACCAGAGACTTTGGTAGACACTCTTCTCAAAGTAAACCCCAATCAAAGAGGAGCTATTTCTCAAATCTTTAAAGCTCTTGATTCCACTCTCTCTAATTTCCCCCAAAAAACCAGAGATCTATGGGAACAGGACTTGGGACATATAGAGGAAGATCAATGGGACCAAATTCTAGAGCTAGTCCATAACTCTTCCATCTGTGCACGGCACGGATTGATTCAACGTAAACTAATACATAGGACTTACTACACTAACCACAGATTGTCTAAGTTCTACCCCAATGTTATAGATGTCTGTAATAGGTGCAATCAATCTCCTGCAGATTTAATTCACATGTTTTGGTCATGTCCAAAGCTAACAGACTTTTGGTTTGAAATTTTCAACACTCTTCACACAGCCTACCATTGTATATCAAACCCAAACCCTTTGTCTGCCCTTTTTGGTATTTCACATGGCAGCACTCTAACAGCTGAAGCACAACATTCTTTGGCCTTCTGTACTCTGCTTGCTAGGCGATTGATCTTACTTAACTGGAAACAAGCCTTACCTCCATCATATGATAGATGGATTAAGGAAGTTTTGCATAACTTAAAACTTGAGAGGTTAAGGTTCTCCCTTAGAGGCTCCTTGAGGAGATTTGACAAAACTTGGAACCCCTTGCTTTTCATCATAGATTCTCTAAATATCATTCCTGATGAGTGAAATGTTTATGTCCTTTGGACATACAGTGTAACTAACAATAATGTTACTTATTATTTTTTTTGTTATTTTATTTTATTTATTTATTTATTATTATTAATTATTTTTTTTATTTTTTTTTATTATTTTTTTTTTCTCTTTTTCTTCTTGTTTGTTATCTAGGAGTGGGGGGCGCCAAGGTTTGGGATCCCATGTAGGGGACAGGGATAGCGTTATGTTGGAAGGGTGGGGGGGAGAAACTGGAAAAAATGTGAGCACTGTTGTATTGTACTGTTTCTTATTGTGTGCATCTTGTATTTTAGTGCTCAATAAACATATTTGAAAAAAAATGCCATGTGTAAGCTACAATAAACCACAACATCTTGAAAAAAAAAAAAAAGTAATAATAAATAAAAATTCTATGAATGTTAACCAATGAAAGTCAGACATTGCTTTTCAACCATGCTTCAACAGAATTATTAAAAAAAAATAAACTCTTGGAACAGGCCTGGACAAAATTGATGGTACCCCTAGAAAAGACTGTAAATAATGTGACCAAATGGACATGTTAATTCAAGGTGTGTGCACTAATTAGCATCACAGGTGTGTACAATCTTGTAATCAGTCAGATGGCCTATTTATAGGGCTTCAGGTAGTCACTGTGTTGTCTGGTGACATGGTGTGTACCACACTCAACATGGACCAGAGGAAGCGAAGGAAAGAGTTGTCGCAGGAGAATAGAAAGAAAATTATAGACAAGCATAATAAATGTAAAGGCTATAAGACCATCTCCAAGCAGCTAGATGTTCCTTGTGACTACAGTTGCACATATTATTCAGAAATTTAAGATCCATGGGACTGTAGCCAAACTCCCTGGACGTGGCCGCAGGAGGAAAATTGATGACAAATCAAAGAGACGGATAATCCGAATGGTAACAAAAGAGCCCAGAAAGACTTCTAAAGAGATCCAAGGTGAACTCCATGCTCAAGGAACATCAGTGTCAGATCGCACCATCCGTTGTTGTTTGAGCCAAAGTGGACTACATGGGCGACCAAGGAGGACACCATTGTTGAAAACAAATCATAAAAAAGCTAGACTGGAATATGCCAAACTACATGTTGACAAGCCACAAAGCTTCTGGGAGAATGTCCTATGGACAGATGAGACAAAAATGGAACGTTTTGCCAAGGCACATCAGCTCTATGTTCACAGACGGAAAAATGAAGCATATCAAGAAAAGAACACTGTCAGGTCATGGGTCTTGCAACAGGACAATGACCCAAAACACAGCTAAAAACACCCAAGAATGGTTAAGAGGAAAACATTGGACTATTCTAAAGTGGCCTTCTATGAGCCCTGACCTCAAACCTATTGAGCATCTTTAGAAGGAGCTGAAACATGCCGTCTGGAAAAGACACCCTTCAAACCGAAAACAACTGGAGTAGTTTGCTCATGAGGAGTGGGCCAAAACACCTGCTGAGAGGTGCAGAAGTCTCATTGACAGTTACAGGAATCGTCTGATTGCAGTGATAGCCTCAAAAGGTTGTGCAACAAAATATTAAGTTAGGGGTACCAACAATTTTGTCCAGGCCTGTTCCATGAGTTTATTTTTTTAAATAATTCTGTTGAAGCATGGTTGAAAAGCAATGTCTGACTTGCATTCATTCATATTCATATTCAATTCATAAAATTTTTTATTTATTATTACTTTTGTCAGAATAAAGTTTTTTCTGTGACCATTGTGAGTTTTTCTTTCATTGACCGAAGGGTACCAACAATTTTGTCCATGTGTGTAGTTTAGCAAAAATGGTTTATTTTGGATTCAGCTTATGGATCTTTAACTTCTTCAAATCTTTAATCATACAGTGGGGATCAAAAGCTTGGGCACCCCAGTTAAATATTTTTATTAATGTGCATAAAGACACCAAGAAAAGATGGAAAAATCTCCAAAAGGCATCAAATGACAGATTAGACATCCTTATAATAAGTCAAAAAAAGGTCAGATTTTATTTCCATCATTTACACTTTCAAAATAACAGAAAACAAAAAAATGTTGTCTGCAAAAGTTTGGGCACCCTGCAGAGTTAATACCTTGTACTGCCCCCTTTGGCAAGCTAGGACCTGACAGTGTCATGGATTGTTCTCAATCATCGTCTGGATAGACCAGGTGATGTCAATCTCAAAGGTTTTAAATGCCCAGACTCATCTGACCTTGCCCCAACAATCAGCACCATGGGTTCTTCTAAGCAGTTGTCTAGAAAACTGAAACTGAAAATAGTTGACGCTCACAAAGCAGGAGAAGGCTATAAAAAGATAGCAAAGTTTTTTCAGATGCCAATATCCTCTGTTCGGAATGTAATTAAGAAATGGCAGTCATCAGGAACAGTGGAAGTTAAAGCAAGATCTGGAAGACCAAGAAAAATATCAGACAGAACGGCTCGCAGGATTGTGAGAAAAGTAAGTCAAAACCCACGTTTAACTGCACGATCCCTCCAGAAAGATCTGGCAGACACTGGAGAGTGGTACACTATTCCACTATAAAGAGATACTTGTACAAATATGGACTTCATGGTAGAGTCATCAGAAGAAAACCTCTTCTACGTCCTCAACACAAAAATCAGCGTTTGAAGTTTGCAAATGAACATATAGACAAGTCTGATACATTTGGGAAACAAGTTCTGTGGACCCATGAGGTTAAAATAGAACTATTTGGCCTGAATGAGCAAAGGTATGTTTGGAGAAGAAAGGGCACAGAATTTAATGAAAAGAACCTCTGTCCAACTGTTAAGTATGGGGGTGGATCGATCATGTTTTGGGGTTGTATTGCAGCCAGTGGCACAGGGAACATTTCACGAGTAGAAGGAAAATTGGATTCAATAAAATTTCAGCAAATTTTGGATGCTAACTTGATGCCATGTGTGAAAAAGCTGAAGTTAAAGAGAGGATGGCTTCTACAAATGGATAATGATCCTAAACACACCTCAAAATCCACGGTGGATTACATCAAGAGGCATAAACTAAAGGTTTTGCCATGGCCTTCACAATCTCCTGACCTCAACATAATTGAAAATCTATGGATAGACCTTAAAAGAGCAGTGCGTGACAGACAGCCCAGAAATCTCAAAGAACTGGAAGACTTGTAAGGAACAATGGGCAAAGATACCTCAAACAAGAATTGAAAGACTCTTGGCTCGTTACAAAAAGCGTTTACAAGCTGTGATACTTGCCAAAGGGGGCAGTACAAGGTATTAACTCTGCAGGGTGCCCAAACCTTTGCAGACACCATTTTTTTTGTTTTCTGTTATTTTGAAAGTGTAAATGATGGAAATAAAATCTAACTTTTTTTGACTTATTATAAGGATGTCTAATCTGTCATTTGATGCCTTTTGGAGATTTTTCTATCTTTTCTTGGCATCTTTATGCACATTAATAAAAATTTTTACCTGGGGTGCCCAAACTTTCGATCCCTACTGTACACGCTCCTGTGTCACATAAAAATGTATTAGAATATCTACTGTACTCTGTGGTCTGTCTCATTCTGTCTGTTCACCTGTCTTTGTCTTTCTACTCTGTGGTCCACCTCTTCTTCACCTGTCTGTCTCTTCACCTGTCTGTCTAGTTTGTGATTTGTCTTCACTTTCTCACATCCTACTTTACACTTGCTTTGTCCTTCTGTCTTCACTTCTGTGTTCTGTCTTTGTGTGCGTCTAAAGTGGCACTATGTGTGGGTCATGTGGTGTAGGTACATGACTTAACTCTGGTTAGTGTTGCTCCTGCTGTGGCCTGGGTCTGGGTCTCAAGCCTCCACACTTTGCTCTGTTCCTTGTCACTCTGCAGCCGCCGTCATCTCTGCCACATCCACCCCACCACGTCCACCTCTCATGGCCTCGCCCGCTCCGGAGACCATGGGGAATTGTGCATTTTCCTCGGAGAAATACAAAATAATCAGTCTTCATTTCAGGTTTCACGTCATTGAGAAATGCCTTATTTAAAAAAAAATTGTAAAATTTACGTTACATTTTGAAAATGTGTAAGTTTTCTGTATCTTACCGCTTATGTGTCTGATCCGCTGCACACCGGGTAGGCCTTTGTGGAGCGGGTGGTGTGGAGGAGCGTGGCATGTAATGTGGCCCCAATGTGTTAATAAGTTCCTAATGGAAAAAAAATATGTTTAAAGATTAAATGCATGTGAATAAAACAGTGACATTGCAAGCATTAAATGAATTGGATAGCCTACCTCCACTTGCCCTCTTGACAATCTAAAGTGACTTTTGGTAAATTGGGAATTTACTGTCAATATTTGTAACAAAATCTGACAAAACCTTTTATGTGGATACCTATCCTCATTGAACAGAAAATGCATGTCTTTTATTTCCACCTCTTCTTCAAACAATAAAATACAAAATGCAAATGCAATAACTTCTTTAGCCATAGCTCTCTGTGAACAACCGGATGTGAACAACATTTTCTGTCTTAAACGCTGTGGCCGCCTGCTTTTGTCTACAATCCAGGCAAGGCACAGTGTATCTTGAACACGTACCTACTCTCATCTAGGTCATGACCTAAAGGACAAGATCCCAGATACAAGTGACCGAATTTAGTTTCCACAGCAGGGTGGCGGGGCGCTCCCTTATAGATAGGGTGAGGAGCTCGGTCACTCGGGAGGAGCTCAAAGTAGAGCCGCTGCTCCTCCACATCGAGAGGAGCCAGCTGAGTTGGGTGTGGTATCTGTTCTGGATGCCTCACTGGAGAGGTGTTCAGGGCGCGTCCCATCGGGAGGAGACCCCGGGGAAGACCTAGGACACGCTGGAGGGACTATGTCTCTTGGCTGGCCTGCTGCCCCCGCGATCTGGCCCCGGAAGAAGATGAATGGATGGATGGATGACATGACCTGTAGGAGTTTTACAGTTTAGTTGAGTCTCAATGGTTGTTATTAGAGAAAATGAGCAAGTTTTGAAAGTACACATCTAGAGATAACTGTTAAGCTAAAAGCCTTTGTAACAAAGTAAGTTAGATCTACACTCTTTCTTAAGGGTTTATGTGATTACTGATAACTATTTAGTAGATGACCTAAAGTAAAAGGTTAATTTCTACCCATTTTTCAACTGTAAAGGTAATTTGAAAATACTGGATGGTTCCTTTCTATCTTGAATGCATGTGTTTTACATTTTACATAAGGGTGATATCCATCCAAAACAATTGTGCAAATTATTACCAATTTTTTTTTTAATGGTGGGCAGTTTGGACTGCTGCAGATCAGTGTGGAGTGGCAAAAAAGTCACAGCCGACTTATATAGCAACATAGTTCATCACCTTTAAGCATAAAAACAAATAAAAGCTTACAAAAAGTGTTACTCTTCTGAAAAAGTCAACAGCAGTGACTTAAAGGCCTCCAAAGTATGTGCTGACCTGAGTCCCCAGAGAGCAGCTGCACAAGAGTCCAGCACCTTGTGTCCCCAGAACTGGTCCTGAGCGTGGTCATATGCCCCAAGAGAAAAAGAGAAATCCCAAACCTAATTCTAAATGTTATCAGAAGGCTGTACATTGATATGAGAAGAGTGTACTGTTAGAAATATTTGAAGCAGAATGAGGAGCACTACAAGTGAGGCCTTCTACATAATAAAATTATAAATATAGCCTTGACTCTGGGTTTGGATGTAATATTGAAAACAGTCCTAATTCCACAGCATTACAGCACTGTTTTTAGATTTCTCACAGAAAATGCAGCATTTTCACTTTAAATAATCCAGTTGAAATGCATTTGGAAAACAACGGGAATAACAGCATTACATAAAGGGTCGAAATATTTCAATGGTATTTCTGAGCATCAATGAATAAATCACTTTTCAATTGCATTTTTTAGTGTGGAGAAAAATTAAACACCCAGAACATCATCATTTAGAAGAACACAATTTTTTTAAAGAAATATGTGTCACAAGCCAGACTCAGAGCAATGAGGTAAGACAGAGGCCAGGTTTTATTGTAAATGTGTTTAATTAACTAATAGTAATAATAGTTATGGGATGTGAGAAGTGTAAAAGGAGATCCACAGAAAAGTGGTGACTCAGACTTCAGTAGGACGCTAACATGTAGGCTGTGGCAACAGTGAGTGTTTGGATACATCTTCTTTGAGATTCTTTGCTTTATGAGAATATTTGAGTCACTAATATCATTTATAAACATTTTTTTCTAAAATAAATTAATATAATACTGTAATTGTAAACAATAACACAAATCTTTTGTTTTGCCTAAGATGACCAGAGAAACTGGGGGCCAGCCAGTCTAGGATCTGATTCCATTGTTTGATGGTTTTAAATGAAAAAAAGGCTGTTTGTGCAAAGGCAGAGCATCTTTTAGGGATTGTGCCGTTTTTGTGAGTTGTGGACCCAGATGTTCGGGTTTCATCATATTGTAGAGGGACACGGTTGTGATCCGCTTGTGTTGGGGAATAGTTCCGGGTCACGTGACTGACTCTTATTACTCTGCATGTTCAGTTAATGTTTAATGCAGTTAATGTGATATTGCTGTCACTAGTTCGTTGTGTTATGGTTGCCTGTTTAAATGTTTATGCTAGCACAATATTGCTTAGAGTTGATGTAAACTAAGTAGTTTCGTGGCACTGTAGTCTGACACCATGATCGAGGGTACTGTGTTCATGTGAAATGGTTTATAAAAGCCTCTCTCGTGCTACCTGTCCTGTGAAGACTACACAAGAGACTCAAGATAACAAATTATTTGTTAAACTTTTTGCAGCCACCCAGGCCAGAACGCCTAACAAGTTTAAGTCATGTGACACAGACACTGATGGAGCCGCCTTTCCCAGGACTAGCTCTACAACAATAAAGAGGAAAAGGTGTGAGGTATCCACTGATGACTACAGCTACCATCCAGATGGAAGTGAGAGCTCCATGAACTGTACAAGGTAATGCGTTTAGTCAGTTTTTATTATTACTGTTGTAGTGCTTACTTGTTTTAAAATACTCTAATGTTACCCCAAGAACACATGAGGTGTGTGATAATCAATAACAAGGGTCTTCAACAGGCAGACCACGGTCCAGATCTGGACCTCGAGAGGCTTTGATCTGGACCGCAAGACATTATTACATTATTATTATGATGCTGACATATAAAGCATTGCATGGCTTGGCCCCTTATTATTTATCTGAGTTGTTAACTTCCTATACCCCAACTCGGAGACTGCGTTCTTCACAATCCAACTTGTTGGCTGTTCCTCAAACACGCCTACGATCTATGGGTGACAGGGCCTTTTCTTCATATGCTCCTGTCCTTTGGAATTCTCTGCCTCCTGATCTTAGGGAAGCACAGGGCTATGACATTTTTAAAGGTAGACTTAAGACCTATTTTTTTAAATTAGCATTTGATAGTTGATGTTACTTTTAATTGTTTGAGCTTTGTATTGCTTGTTTTTGTACAGCGCTTTGAGAAGTTGCCTTTAAAGGCGCTTTATAAAATAAAGTTTATTATTATTATTATTATTATTCATAATTACAAGCGCATTGTGTAAAATATACACGCGCCTAAAGGATTATTAGGAACACCACACTAATACTGTGTTTGACCCCCTTTCTCCTTCCGAACTGCCTTAATTCTATTCAACAAGGTTCTGAAAACATTCTTTAGAAATGTTGGCCCATATTGATAGGATAGCATCTTGTAGTTGATGGAGATTTGTGGGATACATCCAGGGCACGAAGCTCCCGTTCCACCACATCCCAAAGATGCTCTACTGGTTTGAGATCTGGTGACTGTGGGGGCCATTTTAGTTCAGTGAACTCATTGTCATGTTCAAGAAACCAGTTTGAAATGATTCAAGCTTTGTGACATGGTGCATTATCCTGCTGGAAGTAGCCATCAGAGGATGGGTACATGGTGGTCATAAAGGGATGGACATGGTCAGAAACAATGCTGAGGTAGGCCGTGGCATTTAAATGATGCCCAATTGGCACTTAAGGGCCTGAAGTGTGCCAAGAAAACATCCCCCACACCATTACACCACCACCACCAGCACCAGCCTGCACAGTGGTAACAAGGCATGATGGATCCATGTTCTCATTCTGTTTACGCCAAATTCTGACTCTACCATCTGAATGTCTCAAAAGAAATTAAGACTCATCAGACCAGGCAACATTTTTCCAGTCTTCAACTGTCCAATTTTGGTGAGCTCATGCAAATTGTAGCCTCTTTTTCCTGTTTGTGGAGATGAGTGGTACCTGGTGAGGTCTTCTGCTGTTGTAACCCATCCACCTCAAGGTTGTGCGTGTTGTGGCTTCACAAATGCTTTGCTGCATACCTCGGTTGTAACGAGTGGTTATTTCAGTCAAAGTTGCTCTTCTATCAGCTTGAATCAGTCGGCCCATTCTCCTCTGACCTCTAGCATCAACAAGGCATTTTCACCCACAGGACTGCTGCATACTGGATGTTTTTCACTTTTCACACCATTCTTTGTAAACTCTAGAAATGGTTGTGCGTTAAAATCCCAGTAACTGAGCAGATTGTGAAATACTCAGACCGGCCCGTCTGGCATCAACAACCATGCCACACTCAAAATTGCTTAAATCTCCTTTCTTTCCCATTCTGACATTCAGTTTGGAGTTCAGGAGATTGTCTTGACCAGGACCACACCCACCACTGAAGGAACTGTCATGTGATTGGTTGATTAAATTCTTGCATTAATGAGAAATTGAACTGGTGTTCCTAATAATCCTTTAGGTGAGTGTATTTTTGAACCGGCACTTCTAGGACAGCTACTGTATGTATAAACGCGTGGGTCCTCAGGTTACTATGGTTACAGACAGAGCAGCGGGCAATTTCAACATGTTTAGCGTAGCCTGATAATGAGTCAGAAACGACTAAAATCTTAAAGTTGAACCCCAGCAAAACATTACAGAGATTCACTGACATTATGGACGGAGAGGGAACGTTTATTTTAATCAGAAAATACAGCTCCTACGCTCAGTGTCAGTGTCAAAGCTGAACGACAGCACTTTATCCTTCAGTTCCGGCTGCTGTGATAATCAGAGAATAAATCCAGAACTGAACCAGGACTGGACTTTTTTCATGTCAGGATTAAAACGACTCAGAGCTCAGAGGAAAGTGAGGACGTCTAATAATGTGCTGAGTTGTTCATTTGTCTGTCAACTTCTTTATTCTGTTGTAAGTTAGGTACTTGACTCATTTGTCGCATATTTGACCTGATTTACAAACGATGTGAGTAATCAGCTCACTAGTTACACTTTAATGTTGTACGAACACACTGTACCTTTTAAGTTGTATTCTCCCCTTAAATAATAACCCCCTCTCTATTGGTAAACATTTTTGGATTATCACTGGGGAGTTGGTTGCTTTAATCTTTAAATGAAAACAATGTTTTTAATTCGACTAAGTCTTCAAGTGTTAGGGTATGTGATTTTAGGAACATGGTTTTAGTTCATTACTGACCGGCATCTAATAGTGACATAGTGACATTGTTTCCATTCACAAGAACTTCCATGCCACCCCACTAGTATGGAGTCAATTCAATGCCACAATAAATTCCCAGCAAAACATTTAAGGTTTGCAAAAAAAAAAAAAATCAAACAAACAAAAATCAATGGTGCAATACACTTTTTCCTTTGCAATACCCACTAATTCCTTTGCACCACTTTGCATGTTAGTATGTGACACTAAATATGCGTGCGAGTCACGTGATTGGCAGATACAATGTCGTTACGAGCGTCCCTCCCCCCAGGTCACATCATCAGCTTGTGTCCCCGACTGGATTGGCAGCAATGGTGAATGATAAAGCGCACAACAGTAAGTTAAAAGTTTAATTATTTGTGTTGTGACTATTTCAGGTGAAAAAAGTATAGTTTGAACTTTAATTCTGGGGTTGTAATGTCAAGATAGTGTTATAAGATGATATGATGTGTCACTAAGGACAAGGTTCTTCTATCACCGTTACTGAGAAATAGACAGACCCAGACTGATTACAAAATATTTATTCTAACAGTTAAAACAAATATCTTTAGTCCTTTACACCAGTTAAATAATTTTCCATTCAAAATATAAGTGGTTTTACTAATTCTCCTGTTCCTTGTCTGGAATAATCATCCGGCCGTTGTTTCCAGGTCATTGTGTCCTGGTTCACAGACTGATACAAACACACGTCAAACGCAAAACTATAATCAATACTAGTACTGGAAAAAGAGTGGGGCACAATCATTTAAAAACAGGACACCCTGTGACAATAGCACCTACTTGAGAATTTGTTCTGAGGTTTTTGGACATGTGAAGACCCAGCACCCCTCGTTAGCTAGTGGCAGTCAGCGCTAATGGTACACCGCCGGGAACAACCTTATTTTGGCCGGTCGCTTTACCAATTTTATTTTTTTACTCTTTAGCTGTCTGAGATCTATTTAAACCTTTTTGAAGCACTACTAATAAACCTGTTTTAAGTAAATGTGTAAATCCAATTAAGTTTTTTTTTTATTATCATCATAATCAATTTCATCCTCCTTCTTTATATCCAGAACATCATCTGCTGTTGAGGAGTATGCATGTTGTAGTGTGCCTCAATACTCAAAATTAACTTGAATATCTGTATTTCATAGTAATCAGGGTTTTAATTCTGAGTGTCACATACTGACAGGGCTGGACTGGTAATCTGGCATACCGGGCAAATGCCCGGTGGGCCGACGCACTTGGGGGCCGGTCCATATAATATGATTTTTTTTTTTTTAAATTGGAAATGACCGGCCCATAAAGCAGGGACAGTGGCCCATTGGTTCATTTTTCATACTGACACTGGGCTGGCCCAATCATCTCTTAACAGGCTCCACCCCTCCTCCTCTGTTTCTTGTGTCAGATGCAGTTAGTGGCTCAGAGCCAGAAATCTGTGGATTTAGGATGGAGAAACAAAAGTGCAAGGGGGGTGCGGAGAAGTTGCGGGCCAAAAAAATAAAAATGCTAGAGGTTGATGCCTCAACATGTGCAAAAATAACAGACATGTTTAGTGCTGTAGCTTCAGTATCCAAGCCTACAACCCGACCCAGGCAGAGGAGCAGGTGTCTGATAGTAAAGTCAAGGAGGGACAGAGTGGAGCAGGAGAGGTGTAATTGAAGCGGTAAGCATGTTAGCTACATGATTAACAGGGAGGGAGTGTTAATCAGGGCGGGTGCAGAAGGAAAGTGTGTGTGTGTGTGTGTGTGGGCCTGGTTGGGCCACGACGAAGATGATGATTTACCTAAATTAATGAATATTATAATAAGACAACTTAATCGTTGTTGCCATTATATAGTCTGTCAGATTGTCACCCACTGCACTAGCCACTCAGTCAGCTAAAGTCAAATAACACAGCATAAGCTATTGATATATGGAGCACTTTGTCCATCTAGAAATCCTGCTCTTCAAGAATACAGGACTATATAACCAAAATGGATCCTTACTAAGTGTACTTTTAATAACTCTTCCAAATAATTGTAATCCTCTCTCTCTCTGTCCTTATGTATAGTCAAGCCAGGTTGAGTTAGCAGTGGAGGAGAGAGACAGGGAGGAACCTTTGATCACCAGGGAGTCTGTCAAGAGAGAGTGAGTACACTGGGCCACTTGCACTGGTACACTGGTCCATGGCACTTAGTTCTCAGCTTTGTAGGGGTTTTTGGAATGGAACAGTAGATATGCACATCTACAGGGACCGCAAGGATGGTGTACTAGTTGGTTGTGTCTGACCGATTGTGGTGGGCCGGTCTGAGTAAAAATGCCAGGGCCTTTTTTTTGTCCCAGTCCAGCCCTGCATACTGACACGCAAAGAAAATTGTATAACCACAGCAGACTGACACGCAGGACTAATGGAGTGGTGCAAATGTTTTGTTTGCAAAACTATATTTTCTTTTTCAATACATTTTTTTGTTTGCAATCTTTACATTTTTGATTTTTGCCAAAGTTTTTTTTTTGCAGATTCACTGTATGTGGCAGTGAATTGACTCATACACTACACTTACCCACAGGTAAGTCAAAGGATCAAGGCATCTTTGAAACATCTTTTCATGATAAGGAATGGCTTTGAATAAAGCTCCATATAGTCACATATAGATCTGTGACATACCAAATACAAATAAATGTACTGAGCAGAGGAGATGGGGACATTATTTTTCTTGTATCGAAATGACAGACTGAACTCAACCCAAACCAGTTACACTCAAAGCCTTGACCCAAAAACACCAATCTCTGCCAAATAAAGTTAATGACCCATAGGTTTTTTAAACTACTTTTTTTCCTTGATTTTTAAATGACCTGCACAGATTAAAAGTGAACATACCTGGAAAATATGCCCAGTTTGCGAAAGTACTGTAGCCGTACATCGGGGGTCTTCAACTAAAATTTGCCGAGGTCTGCTTAGTTAACTTTCCTCACCGTGAGGGGTCCGGAAAATTTTAATAAAAAGAATATGTGTATAAATATAAATCTTTAAAGTAAAGTCTCACTTATTCCACACCTACAGCCTCTTGCATGATACGGAGATGAATGTTTTCTGTATTTGTTCCTTTGTTTCCATGAGGAGGATGTTTGAGTGTTGAGTGTGGCGGCAGTATCTCAGTGGGTAGGGCGGCAGTAGCTCAGTGGGTAGGGCGGCAGTAGCTCAGTGGGTAGGGCGGCAGTAGCTCAGTGGGTAGGGCGGCAGTAGCTCAGTGGGTAGGGAGGCAGTAGCTCAGTGGGTAAGGCGGCAGTAGCTCAGTGGGTAGGGAGGCAGTAGCTCAGTGGGTAGGGCGGCAGTAGCTCAGTGGGTAGGGCGGCAGTAGCTCAGTGGGTAGGAGGCAGTAGCTCAGTGGGTAGGGCGGCAGTAGCTCAGTGGGTAGGGAGGCAGTAGCTCAGTGGGTAGGGAGGCAGTAGCTCAGTGGGTAGGGAGGCAGTAGCTCAGTGGGTAGGGCGGCAGTAGCTCAGTGGGTAGGGCGGCAGTAGCTCAGTGGGTAGGGAGGCAGTAGCTCAGTGGGTAGGGCGGCAGTAGCTCAGTGGGTAGGGCGGCAGTAGCTCAGTGGGTAGGGAGGCAGTAGCTCAGTGGGTAGGGCGGCAGTAGCTCAGTGGGTAGAGCGGCCGTCCTTTGACCAGCGGGTGGAATTTATTTTTTTTTGTATGGCGCTATATAAAAAATTAAATAAATAAAAAGTGTTTAGCTTTCACCAAACACAGCTCACAGACAAAAGGAAAATACTACAAAATCAAAAGAGGCCAAAGCTCTGTTTATTGATAACATTATAGTCCTTCATAAATGTTTGAGAACATTTTAAATACAAAATCATCAATTAAAGCCAAAACATATTTGTTAAACAAATATGACAAAGATGTCTGTCATAATTCATCTCTTTCTATTGTCATTCCTCTGAAAACAACAGGAACAAGGGAAAAGCACTGAGCATTTCTTTAGCATTATCTGTTGCTAATAATTAACTGTTACTGTTTAATTTGAAGGTTCATCTTAAAACATGTTCAAAATCAGAATACAAAAATTTATTTCCTGTATTTTCCCCGTGTGGGGTAACATTTGAATTAAAAGACTTAAGATTAGTTCTGTAACAGGATTTAGGATTCACACAGAAACTGACACAACTTAAGAAAGACTTAACCTGTGTCACTCATCTCTTTTTTGTTTTTAATCTCTCAAATAAACATGTTAGGTTCAAATGAACGTGAATAGCATGAGCTAATTACTCATGTTGTTTGTAAATGAGGTCAAATATGCAACAAACGAGTCAAGTACCTAACTTACAACAGAATAAAGAAGTTGACAGACAAATGTACAACTCACCACATTAGACGTCCTCACTTTCCTCTGAGCTGAGTCTTTTTAATCCCGTCATGAAAACTGTCCAGTCCTGGATTCATTAATCCCGAAGGGGATGTTTATTCAAACTTCATCTGCCACTGATTGATTGTAAAATGGTAAATAACATGCATTTATACAGCGCTTTTTTGCACTCTTCTCGGGCTCCCAAATTGCTTTACATTGTGCTTCCACTTCACACCTGGGGCAGGCAGAGGGGGAGGGGGGGGCTGCCATACACCTCTACAGTCCCACACATTCATACACCAGAGCTGCAGACCCTGGAGGCAAGGTGGGTTAAGTGCCCAAGGACACAACAACAATATGAATAGGGGAGAGTGGGAATTGAACTGCCAACCTTCTGGTACAGGACGACTGCTCTACCACTGAGCCACTGCGCAGAAAAAGCAGTTAATTGGGATAGCCTATAAATGATGTTTGTGAATTATTGGGCTACAGACTCAATTCGTTGTAGGTTTCTCTGTTAAAAGACATTTTCAGTTCACCCTTTATCGGCAGCTATTACACTTCCTAAAATGTCAGATCCCAAGCCGGTGTAGACCAATAGGAGCACTTCTTTTTCATGCATGTGGTTTGCTCGCATGTGATCAGGCAATTTTTCCATCCCTAAATAACTTTTATTATTACAATTCCCTATAATAACAGTAGATGTCATCATAAAGCCTGTTTATTTTTTACAAATTATTGCTTTTACAATATAGTATTTGGGGCCTAAGCCATTTTCCCCAACTGGAAAAAAAATAAAAATAAACTGGTGCAGGATCTTTAATTGTAGTTTTTACAGCTTTTACAATTCATACAGTGTAGTCCTGGCTAGAGGACAGATCTTACAGGTGCCGACCACTCTCCTCCATGCTCTGCTGCTCTAGCGACCAAAAATGATGCTCGCAACAAAATATCTTGATTGATTAAACCATGCATGCAATTTACCTTTTATAAATTCCACCTGGAGCAGAAATGTGTGCATGTAAATCCGCCTCACGTCAGGCCCTCTCCACTTCTCCTTTCAACCTCAGCCTCAATTCAAGAAGGACACTGCAAATGGGTCTATGAATGAATGAATTTTGCCTAAACATGAGCCGCTGATAAGTGGGTTTTACCAAAGAAAACGGAAAGGAGCACGAGCAGATTAACTGTGGATGTGTTTTACTGTGAACGTGGCTTTCAGAGTAAAATGAACGGAAACTTCTCTTATAATTTAAACACGCGGGGGGTGGGGTGAGCCGCAGTGAGCGCTGTTAACAACGTGGTCATCACGCGCTCTTGCAGCAACACGACCACAGCCACATCGAGGTGTCACCTACTGTCCATAAAAACAGTGAAAGACCAAAGATAAGTCATCATGAGGTTTATCATCAGAAAAAACAAGATGGCACTCTTAAAACAAGATGCAAACTGAAAGGAACTAACATTTTCATAACTGATCACCTAACTGCTGCAGAAAGTTCTCCATCTTCAACAAATAGAAATGGTAACGTGAATAAACGGGGCACATAAGAATTTGAAACTAAGATAGTCCCAGAGAACAATTGTTTACTCCATTAACAAAAAATCAAATTAACTAACAGTATAATTATACTTATAATTCAGAAGGCAGAAAGTCAATAATAAACTTAAAGAGAAGAAGTATGTACACAAGTTTTAGTACCAAAAAATAATATTTGCAATGCTTCACACACCCCTTTTTAGTATCATTGCCATCTCAGAAACTGGGTTCAACAAGAACAAAGGTATACATTTTGATCTAGATGACTATGAATGAAAATACATGAACAGAGAAAACTAAATGGGAGGTGGAGCCCTATATATCCTATAGACGAAGAATTAAAATGTTTAACAGTTGAAATATGGAACAGAAAGAAGAAAAATATCAGCATCAGTTGTGTTTATCGGGTGCCTGGTTCAAGCATGAAAAATGTTTTAAAATGCATGTAGAAATTGTTTTCTCCAATGAACAAAAACAATATTTATCTAAACTATCCAACTAATCCAACTAATATATATATATATATATATATATATATATATATATATATATATATATATATATAAAAAATAAAGCCTATATGTGAGACACCCTTGGGCCTGACACACTATTTGGAAAAGACCAACTTATATTTTCAGTTAAGATGAAGTTGGATGGATTTCACTGACTACATTAATTAGTATGTTATTTTTAGTTTAGTTTCCTGAGAACAGATTTTGTCTCTACTCACTTCTGTCTTTTATCCTCAAAGGCAACAAAGTGTCCATAAAGACAGTGACAGAGCAGCCGCTGTGCTAAAGCCCTCCGCAGAGGGACAGACAGTAAAAAGTGCTGAGTCATAGAGCCGGCTCTAACTTCAATCATCAGTCTTCACTGCGGTCCTCAATTGTGGTCTGCGCGTCAGATTGCAGACCCAGGTGGTGGATGGAGGTTTCACTACAGGCCTTTGTTCGTCCTAATGTCCTGTAACCGAACTGCGGAGGTTTACCTGGCAGAGTGTGATAAAATCAAGTCAGAACAAAGCATGCTAAATTATGAAGGAGATGGCATCAATTGGTGTTTATTGCCAAGTTCTGTTTTAAAAAAGTATGTTGATGGAGGTGTGGATTAAAGTTGTCTGTACATATTGCAATGATCAACTGTCTTTTCACCAACACACCAGTGTGTTTCTGGTTCTGGTGCATGTCGGACTCCAGCAGGGCTGGACCGCTCCTGTTCATAATCTTTATGGACAGCGGATAAGCGTATGGAAGGATGGATGGATGAAAAACAGGATAATAATCATAATTTTCTTTTTTCCTACTGCTTAGTCCCGTTAGAGGTTTTTTCAACAAACTGAGATTATCATTAAATGAGGCAGGGGCACGAATAAGACAATATTCCAGAAAATAATCTTTTATTGTTTTTTTAATATAGCTCTTTTTCCACCTACTGTAGTAGGCACTCAAAGCACTTTAAATACATTAAGCTATTTACATCACTGGAGGCAAGGTATGTTGTAATGTTTTGGGATGTTTCGAGCGGTGATAGAACCGCCCACCCGCCGGTCGAAGGACAGCCGCTCTACCCACTGAGCTACTGCCGTCCTCATGAGCTAACAGACCTTGTACTTATTTCCCGAACGTGTAGCTATAACTGTGGCAAACAAAGTTTAGCAAATCCACAAGATATAATTGTAATAACACATACAAAACAGAGACATAATTTGTTTTAATGTTATAATGGTATTAGGAGCCAACATGGCTGTCCTTCTCCTGCAGCAGCACGACCACAGCCACTCAGTCATTACACTCCCACGAGTCAGAGAAGGAGACATCTGTGAGACCAACTAAACTCTTTTGCTGCAAAGTTTACTCTTACTTTGACCCCCTCATCCATCAGACTCCACTCTGCAAAGCCATGAAAAGCTCATTTCTCTCAAGCGTCAGCTGTCCACCAAAGTGAAAAAAGAAATTAAGTGCAGCATGCCCTTGCTCCTGCTGCAGCAGCTGTACAGAGACTTTATGGACAAATATACAACTGTGAATGGCAAAGGGTACTGTAAATGAATACAAATTATTTAATGTGTATGAAAAATATGTGACAAAGTGAATTATGACATGACTTTACAACCTCTGGATCAAAAACTACAGTCATTTGTCCCACTTGTTAACTGACAAACACTGACACAATCAAAATTGGAAACAGTCTAGCAAATAATGTGCTATGTTACATAAATCTATTGGAAATTGTTCACAATATATTATGTTGACTTACAAACATGGCAGCGCGTACGAATGCAGCGGCTTTGGGCTCTCTGACTCTCTGAGGAGATTATCATAGACTTTAGAAGAAACAATAACGTTCCGACCCACCTCCAACTCAAAGGTGGCTGCGTAGAGGTAGCCTCACCTTTTAAATTCTTGGTGCATTTCTGATGACCTCTCTTGGTCTGCCAACACAAGCACGGGGGTGAGAAAGGCCCTCCAAAGCCTCCAATTCCTGACAGTTTGCTCCACAATACTGTAGAGTGTGCTGACTCTGTGTGGTGTGCTGGCTGCTCTGTCAGAGAAGAGTAATAAGGACAGATGATAAAATAATTGGTTGCTCCTGTTCCTCTCTTGAAGATATTGCCAGCTCCAGGTGCCTTTCCAAAACTTAGAGGCTGACTCGTGATCCCTCCCATCCTGGTCACAACCTTTTAATGCTGCTACAGGAGCATAAAAATCAGAACTGTCAGGATCCCTACCTGGTTTGTAGTCAGTCTGTTTTTGTTATTGTATCTGAGTTCTTGTTTCTTTATTGTATCTGATTTCCAGTTTCTTTAGTGTGTTTGAGTTTGTTTTCATTATTGTTTTCTGATTTCCTGATTTTATTGTGAAGTGTCTCACTCCTGTCTGTGTCTCTGATTGACTTCCTGCCTTGTGTCCTTTGCTCCTGTGTGATTGCATGCTCCAGTCTGATGTGTTCACCTGTCCCTCATTGTGTCTTTATAACCTGTGTTTCCCCCTACTCAGTGTCAGGTTGTCCTCTCCTGCCGTGAGGCTGTCTGTCAGGTTTCCTTGTGTTAAAGTGTTTGTAATTCTAGTTTATCCCGTGTGTTCCGTGTCTCATTTTTAGTCAAATGTGTTTACCCTGCTCCATAGTCTGGATACCATGGACATTTTCTGTAAAATAAACCCTGGAAATTAAAATTTGTAGATTATGCATTGGAGTCCTTCTGCCAGTTCTGGACAGTAGGTCCATGACAAGAACTAGCATACTGAAAAACATTTCTTTCCATGGGCCATCAGGCTCCTCAATAGCAAAAATAACCTTTAAGCAACAGTGTACACTTAATTCAGTTGTGCAAATCACCTAATCTTGGGACACATAACTACTAGAAATTGTACTTTTATCTATTCTCTTCTATTCAGAATGAGCTTTAAATTAATAAATTCTAAATATACAAGCTACAGTGTGTAAGAGGGAATGGGACTGCTTAGCCGAATACGCTGCATGCTCTTATATGTTTTAATGCATTAGACACAAGACAAATTAGTATTGCTGCGATTCCAATTAGACTAAGATATTTCAACACATTTCAATTGCAGTTCTTTTAGACTTCTTTTCAGTATTTCTCTCGTGTCATGTAAATATACTCCCCCCTACCCCTTTTGGTTTCAGTTCCATCATGGCAGGCCCAAGCTCACTGAGGGCTTCTGCCTAAAAACAAATGTTATCTTAAACATAAAGGCTTAAACGTAAACTTTTTCTTTAAATTTTGCAAACTATATATATATTTAAATCATCAGTACTGAGCAGAAGGTGATTGAAGTGAAGTTGCGTTACGTCCTTGTGGAACCAATAAAATACAGAGGACAATGAAGTATAGAGTAACTCATTAACACATTTAAAAACATATATTTTGGGCCTTTATGCCTTTATTTGACAGTAAACAGTAGTTCAACAGGAAGCAGGGTGAGAGAGAGAGAGAGGAACGACATTGGGCAAGCAATCCGAGCAAGACTCAAACCTACGTACAGTATTTTCCATGTGCTCAACCAACTGAGCTAGGGCCGTCTCCCACATTTTTAATTTCAGATGTTTTTGTTGTACATGTGAAAAAGGAAGTGGTCAGTCAGTGGTCAGCACAGTGAAGTAGTTTGTTTAAGTATTGTATAGCTTGGCAATGTTTTTACACTGGATGCCCTTACTGACGCAACCCTCTCTATTTATCCGGAATGTACTGTAAGTTTTGATGAACAATAGCTACTGATAAAAAATAAATAAAAAGAAAAGTAATAAATGTCTCAGGTTAAAAGTGATTTTAATAAATATTTACACTTCTACCCAAATCCTGTCAGCTGTTTCTACCCCTCAGCTCCCAACATCTAAGACATTCCTTACCATTTCAATAATCACAGGACTGTTCTGCTCCCCAGTCAGATTTAACACACACTCCATTTACTTTTCTCATTTTAGTAGTGCACTCTGAGGACTTAGATGAGAAGGCACTTGAATTGAGTGGGAAATAAAAAAGATTTAATTTAATTTTTACTTTATTGCTCTTTTGAAAATGTGCGAAAAAATAAAATATAATTTTTACCATATCCAACCCTTCTCTTATACAGGCCATGCGTTGCTTCTCCAGGATAAGTGTTAAGACTCACGTATGCACACGTACAAGTGCAATGCCTACTACTTGTTTGTTCCAGTGGTTCCTGCCTCACAGCAAGAAGGTCCTGGGTTCAATTCCCATCCAGGGCAGGGCCTTTCTATGCGGAGTTTTTATGTTCTCCCATAGGTTTCCTATGGGTACTCCGGTTTCACCTTCCAATAACATGTACAGTAGTCTTTCTTCCTCTGGTACCTGCAGACATCCTCATTTTTAAGTTTTCTCCACCCAGAGATGGAGTACGACTCGACTCGAGGATAAGCCTTAATTTATTTTTATGTATTGAACTTTTATTTAACCAGGATAGTCCCATTGAGATTACAAATCTCTTTTCCATGGGAGTCCTGGCCTCCATGTGTGTTTGGGGGGGACTGTTATACATGTTTTTGGTAGTTGGGGAAACCGTCAATTCCCTAGATGGGAATCAAACCCAGGACCTTCTTGCTGTGAGGCAGGAGTGCCAACCTCTCTGCCACTGTGCCGCCATTTAATGACTTGACTCAGACTCGGACATGTCTTTGTATGGCTTGGACTTGAACTTGGAATTGTTTATTCTCAGACACAAGGACATGTGACTCGGCTCGGACTTGAGAACTGATGATTCGGAATTAAACTCGGACTTGAGCACAAAGGACTTGCAAGTCACGCTCAGTGACAACATCACACAGCCTCTGCTTGTTGCATGTGTTCAGGGCTGCTCTCATTAAACTCCCAGCCCCTAAATGTGGCCCAGAAGTTGGGCCTCAATAAATAAAAAAATAAAAAAATAAAATAAAAAAAATTGGCCTATATAGGCTACAGCCTTAATTGATTTGCCACAATTAAAACTCCATTTAATGTGTTTAATGAAAAAGGCTTATACAAAACTAAAATCCCAATCAGTGTATCAGTTAGGCTCCCACAGATTGCAGTTCGAGTCACCATCTTCTACCGCTTATCCGGGGCCGGGTCGCAGGGGCAGCAGTCTAAGCAGAGACACCCAGACTTCACCCTCCCCAGACACTTCCTCCAGCTCTTACAGGGGGATACCGAGGCGTTCCCAGGCCAGCCGAGAGACATAGTCCCTCCAGCGTGTCCTAGGTCTTCCCCGAGGTCTCCTCCCAGTGGGACATGCCCGGAACACCTCCCTAGGGAGGCGTCCAGGAGGCATCCGAAACAGATTCCCGAGCCTCAGCTGACTCCTCTCGATGTGGAGGAGCAGCGGCTCTACTTTGAGCTCCTCCCGAGTGACAGAGCTTCTCACCTTATCTCTAAGGGAGCGCCCGCCACCCTGCGGAGAAAGTTCATTTCGGCCGCTTGTATCCGGGATCTTGTTCTTTCGGTCATGACCCAAAGCTCATGACCATAGGTGAGAGTAGGAACGTAGATTGACAGGTAAATCAAGAGCTTTGCCTTACAGCTCAGTTCCTTCTTTACCACCACAGACTGGTACAGCGACTGCATTACTGCACAAGCTGCACGGATCCGTCTGTCAATCTCACGCTCCTTCCTTCCCTCACTCGTGAACAAGACCCCAAGATACTTGGGGCAGGAGCTCTCCACCAACCTGAAGGGGGCAAGTTACCCTTTTCGGACTGAGAACCAGGGTCTCAGACTTGGAGGTGCTGTTCCTCATGCCAGCCGCTTCACACTCAGCTGCAAACCGTCCCAGTGCACACTGGAGGTCCTGGCTTGATGGAGTCAACAGGACAACACCATCTGCAAAAAGCAGAGACGAGATCCTGTGGTCCCCAAACCAGACTCCCTCCGGCCCCTGGCTGCGCATAAAAATCATGTCCATAAAGATAATGAACAGGACCGCTTGGCCTGCTGGTACCCATTAGCTGCCTTAGGAGTCCCACAAGCCAGCCAGGCTCGATAGGTCTCCATCTTCAGCTTGACGGCATTCCTTACTTCCGGTGTCCACCATCGGGTTCGGGGGTTGCCGCCACGACAGGCACCGGAGACTTTGCGGCCACAGCTTTGAGTGGCCGCGTCGACAATGGAGGTGGAGAACATGGTCCAGTCGGACTCAATGTCTCCCACCTCCCTCGGGATCTGATCAAAGCTCTGCCTGAGGAGGGAGTTGAAGAACTTTCTGACAGGGGACTCGGACAAACGTTCCCAACAGACCCTCACAGTACGTTTGGGTCTGCCAAGTCTGTCCACCTTTCACCCCCGCCATCGGATCCGCCCCTCTCTTTGCCCGAGTGTCCAAGAAATACGGCCGGAGGTCAGATGAAACAACTACAAAGTCAATCATCAACCTCCGGCCTAGGGTGTCCTGGTGCCACGTGCACTGATGGACACCCTTAAGCTTGAACATGGTGTTTGTTATGGACAAACTGTTGCAAGCACAGAAGTCCAATAACAGAACACCACTCGGGTTCAGATCCGGGGGGCCGTTCCTCCCAATCACGCCCCTCCAGGTGTCACTGTCGCTGCCCACGTGAGCGTTGAAGTCCCCCAGTAGAACGATGGAGTCCCCGGTCGGAGCACTTTCCAGCACCCCTCCCAGAGACTCCAAGAAGGCCGGGTACTCTGCACTGCTATTTGGCCCGTAAACACAAACAACAGTGAGAGACCTATCCCCGACCCGAAGGCGCAGGAAGCGACCCTCTCGCTCACCGGGTGAACTCCAACACATGGCGGCTAAGCTGGGGGCTATAAGCAGGCCCACACCAGCCCGCCGCCGCAGGCAACTCCAGAGTAGTGGAGAGTCCAGCCTCTCTCGAGGATTTGGGTTCCAGAGCCCAAGCTGTGCGTGGAGGTGAGCCCGACTATCTCTAGTCGGTATCTCTCAACCTCCCGCACAAGCTCAGGCTCCTTCCCGCCAGCGAGGTGACATTCCATGTCCCTAGCGCCAGATTCCGTGTCCGGGATTGGGTCGCCGAGGCCTCCGCCTTCGACTGCCACCCAATCCACTTTGCACCGGCCCTCACGGTTCCTCCGCAGGGCCCACGGGAGGTCGGCCCCACGCCGCTCCTTCGGGCTGAGCCCGGCCGGGCCCCGTGGGGAAAGACCCGCCACCAGACGCCAGATGCGAGCCCCAACCCCGGGCCTGGCTCCAGGGTGGGGCCCCGGTTGCGCCATACCGGGCAACGTCACGGTCCTTGATGTTTTTGTCTTCATAAAGGGTTCTGAACCGCTCTTTGTCTGGCCCGTCACCTAGGACCTGTTTGCCTTGGGAGACCCTACCAGGGGCATATAGCCCCTGACAACATAGCTCCTAGGATCATTCGGGCACTCAAACCCCTCCACCAGGATAAGGTTGCGGTTCAAGGAGGGGCACGTCTGCCTCAAGTAACTCAAATCTTTTGAAGCACCTCACATCAACACATGCTAACACGACACTTGTTGCTGCTGCTAACCCCAAAGGCAGCTGCGTGAGTTCCAGTGAAGGAGACAGAGCCACTGTTAAAACAAGCAACGCTCGATTTTACGTTTCAGCAACAACCACTGGTTTAGTTGTTAGATGAGAGGAGTGTTTTAGAATAGATTAATGTATTATTCATTTTCTTTGAGAATGAACAACATGTTAATCTACAGAGAGTTGGATTGTGTTCTGTTTATTGTTCAATAATTTACAGGTACAGACTTAACGTCCAGGTCTCCCTTTGTTTCTTTTTACACAAGTTTACATTTGTGTGTCTTAATTTTACCATTGAATTTTATTTTCAATATTTATTTTTATATGTTTTTATTTATAACATATGACAGACTGCAATCTATTGACTTCAAATAAATACCAAATGTTCTAAAATACTATATATAGTGTTTTTATTCTTCAATCAGTAAATTTAAACATCTTTGATATTTCAGCTGTTATAGAACGTAATACCCTTATAGAACATAAAAAATAACTTCAGTTACTTTGCTGAGTAACTGAGTAACTTTTACAATGTGGTAACTGAGTTACTAACTCAATTATTTTTTGGGAGAAGTAATTTGTAACTGTAACTAATTACTTTTTTGAAGTAAGATGACCAACACTGGACGCCAGCAGGTGGAGGTGTGGTACTGGTGTGGGCAGGTATTATTAAAGATGAGCTAGTTACATTTACATTTATTCATTTAGGCACGCTTTTATCATTACATTACATTACCAGTGTTACAGTCACTGGAGGCAAGGTGGGTTAAGTGTCTTGCCCAAGGACACAACGACAGTATGAACTGTGGGGCGAGCGGGAATCGATCCTACTACCTTCCGGTTGAAGGACGGCCGCTCTACCACTGAGCTACTGCCGCCACAGCTAGTTGGACCTATTCAGGTTGAAAATGGACATAAAATCAACTCTCAGACCTATTGCCAACTTTTAGAAGATACTTACTTCAAGCAGTGGTCCATGAAAAGCTGTGGTTGCAGCTGCACAAAAACTTGATTCTGACCAGATCAAGAAACTGACTGACTCCGTGAATGGAAGGCTTGTGACTGTTATCGAAAAGAAAGGGGGCTATATGTGTCACTGAGTTTTTCAATTTTTTATTTTATAAATGTTTAATAATAATAATATAATTATTATATAGTGCTTTTCCACCTACTGTAGTAGACAGTCAAAGGGCTTAACATACATTAAGCTATTTACCAGTGTTACAGAACACTCACTGGAGGCAATGTAGGTTAAGTGTCTTGCCCAAGGACACAACGACAGTATGTGGGGGAGAGCGGGATGTTATGATGTTATGGGATGTTTCAAGCGGGGCTCGAACCACTCACCCGCCGGTCGAAGGACGGCCGCTCTACCCACTGAGCTACAGGTTTTCATTCAGTTGCATGATAATTCTGAACACTAGTTGATAATGGTGTACATGTAGATATTCTCAAATTCTCTACTCTCAATTCTCCCCTCAAAACAAAACTTCACTTTTATTACTTAAACGTTCAGGTTTGAGGGTTTGCTAACATTTTGGATTGACTGATTGGTGACAAAGATCCAATATAAGAGATTTGATTTACAAAAATGTAAGAAATATACTGTGTGATATGTTTATTTCACTACAGTTATTTTATGTTAAAACAGAAGGTTTTGATTGTAAAAGGTTAAAAAAAAGATTATTTTTTCTAAATAATAGTTCTAGTTCTTTCTGTGTATTTAGTCTCATGTGATTTCCTGTTACTGTGTTTTTCAGAGTTATTTTTATTGGTCCATGTGTGCTATGACTCGTCAGTCAATTTTGATTGGTGGATAAAACGCAAGTGGCAGGACTAGTGCGTAGCTCAAGAGACTTTGGGAAGACTCACGAGGAGAGACGGCATTAAACTAGGTCCTTAACGAGAGGGAAAGAAGAATGTGCGGTACTCGAAAATCCTGGGCTGGAAATAGAGAACCAGAAGTTTGTAAGTTTATGACTGTGTGAGATTTGAAGCCAGAGGACCTACCACCGGAGCGGGAGATCAGAAAAAGTGTGAGTGGAGGAAGATTGTATTGTTGGGTTTATATCCAGAGAAACACACATGCAGTAAGAATGAAAGGACTTTTATAGATATCAGTTTGCTGAATCCCCCAAAACATTTATTGCATTAGCTTGGAAAAATGTGAACAGACCCAGCAGCACCCAGTGGTCAAAACAGATGCTGTCTAGCCTCCCACTAGAGAGAATCACCTACATCCAAATTTTCAAACAACAGGTGTTTGAAAATATTTGGGGACCTTTTATCAAATTTTAGTCCTTTTTTGTCAAGGACTTGAGACTAATGTAAGAGCAAGCAGACAGCTGAAGACATTGACACTGCAGTTTTTTTGGTGGCAATATTTGGGTTGTATTTTGAAATAGATTTCTACAGATTTTTTATAAAAGAATCATTGTTCTCAGTTATTGTCTTTCCATGTTTGTTGTTTGTTTTTGTCTTTTTTTAACAAAAAAAAAAAGAATATGGCAAAAAAAGAATTATGAAAGGGTGTTACATGTGCATTTTTAACTCGGTTACATCAGGTTTTGTGAACATGACAAAAACTGAAACTGTTCTGAACTGAATTCTCAAGAGTCTGTATTGCAGAGTGTGAGCAGTGATCATCGGAAAACACAAACTGGGAGGAATGTGGCCTTTGTGTCACATTGTGTTAGATATTGACAAGTTTCATATAAACATGTTACCACTATGCAGGAATCAGAGAGAAAAAGTCAGTCTATTCCCTGGCACACACAACACCTACATGACACGAATAAAGAGGAATTCTTTCCTCTATGTGTGAGTGTTGGAGGTGTGCGCTCAGAACGGATAAGTGAACGACGCGTCTTTGATTAGACCGAGCTGAGTGAGGACGAGTCAATGGCCTGAGGCAAGAAAGATGCAGGAAGAATTACAACAACACCTGATGTAACCCTGACTCCCACACTCCTCACACCTGCACCACACTTGCACTGCGCAGGACTCAGTCAAAAATGGGTCGCTCACTATTGTTTTCTTCCTTTTCATCTTTCCACTTTCTTTCAAATGAGAAAGTCGAAGTAATATGTGAAAAGCCACTGACCCAGTTTCATTTATAACCACATTTTGATTTTCTTTTGACAGCGTGGCTTTGAGCTGCGAGGTCAAAAGAGAATCAAAATGTGGTTTGATGATAAAGTTTTAGTAACAATAACGCAGAACAACATTTGAGCTGATAGTAGTAGTTTGACTTAAATTCAGTTTACTGTATCTGCTGCTGACATGGTCCAATGGTGGAAGACACTCTATACCAAAAATCACCCATGTATCCTATTCTTTATTCATTCTTTATCCTCACAGGATGGTGGGGTCTGTCCCACCTGCTCACCGTGTACGGTGGGGTACACTGTAGACACTTGGCAGTTAGCTGTGGAGCAGTTTAGCCTCACCACTTCACCTGTGCATGTCTTGGATGACAGAGACCGGAGTGCTCAGAGAGAAACTATATTAGCACAAGGACACTCTACACAGAGAGACCATTATCAGCCAGCTAGCATCTTTTTATTGTCTTACAAAGAGTGCAGTAAGAAGAGTTTTGTGTCATCACATTTCAGCCAAAAAAATATTCACAACTTGAGAAAAAAAACTTTTAAAATATTACCTAGTTTTGTTAAGAGTTTTGTACTTTTACAAATAACAGTTGTTTGTATGGTCTAGTTTACTATAAATTGCAATTTATGTTTACTCTGTTTGCACATATATAACCAATCACACATTTTACATACAGTGTAATTTGACTTTGAACAATTATTATTGTATATCCTCTGTGAAAGCGTTAGTCTTTTAATCCGTGTGTACTGTCACTGGGTCGTTCTGGTTGGTCGCAGCCTGTGGTACACTGTCCCCTCTGCAGTGCCAGCTCTGCTCGGTTTCATCCGGCAGCAACAATTCAACTGCAGTAAACACTGTTTAACTTGAAGAGGGCAGCACTCAGACATTTTTACACCATATATTGTAGAATTAATATACTTCATACACAAATGTCAAAACTTTTACTCAAATTAATGAACAGCACTAATGAACCCCTATTCTTACAGATCATTAACTAATAAAAAGTTGTGTTAGGTTTTAGTTACTCTTTAAAAAGTATGACTCAAAGTGGTGTGATTCTGAGGAACCGATTAGACAATGGTATTAAGGGTGCGGCAACATTACCACATTGAAAAAATTATATAAAACTAGTATTTTGCTTTGTGGTTTGATTGATGCATATTTTTTTTTTTTCACTTATTGGTAAAAGGGGTACGCAAAATAAGTTGTGACTTCAGCTCACACCCTTTCTGTCAATATGTTTTGTTTAAAATGAAAATGAAAGTATGGATTATTTTTCTTTTTTTACATACTTTTTTTCAAAAAACATTCTGACTGTCATCTACAGGAGACACTACAGTCTATCCACAGGAACGCCCACACAGCAATGGTTTAAGCAATTATTACGTTATCATTATCAAAAGCCTCAAATTGTGTTTAAACAAGATTTCAAACATGTTTGTGAACAAGCTTATTATCATGACTTGTGGATTTATTACTGGAAAAAGATTTCTTATGAATGACGTGGAACTAGCTTGGAAATATTTTTAAGATGAGTTGTCTAAAATTATTAACAAACATGTACCTTTTTGCAAATTTAGAGTAAAAGGTTGCAACAATCCCTGGTTTTCCTATGAGCTGTCTACTTTTGAAAGTAAGAGATGATGCTTGGCAGAAAAACAGGTTGAGACCATGGATCTCAGTCGCTTCCCTTAGAGATAGTGTGAGGAGCTTGGTCACTCAGGAGGAGCTCAAAGTAAAGCCGCTGCTCCTCCACATCGAGAGGAGCAGCTGAGGTGGCTCGGGCATCTGTTTCGGATGCCCCCTGGACGCCTCCCTAGGGAGGTGTCCCGGGCATGTCCCACCGGGAGGAGACCCCGGGGAAGACCTAGGACACGCTGGAGGGACTATGTCTCTCGGCTGGCCTGGGAACGCCTCAGTATCCCCCCGGAAGAGTTGGAGGAAGTGTCTGGGGAGTGGGATGTCTGGGCGTCTCTGCTTAGACTGCTGCCCCCGCTGGATAAGCGGTAGAAGATGGATGGATGGACGGGTCATACCTGACATTTTTGTAGTTTAGAGTAGGACTATCTATTATCATTTTTAAACCACAGCCTTTTGAAATTTGTATCTCAAAAATTTGTACTTTTAAAAATAAACCCAAAAAAGGTTTAAAAGGGTTAAAAAGCAGGAGTGACTTGCTTCACTCCAGCTTTTATTTGACTCAGGTCTGTCAGCCCGGTGCTGGTTCTAGGAGTTGTTGGTCAGACGCCTGATAGACCTTTCTACTTCTCTTCTCTTCAGGCTTTCCTAGCTTTTAGCCTGTGTGGGATCAAATCGAAGGTTTTAGCCAGGTCCATAAATATTATAGCCAGACCTCTGCATTCTTGTTTTCATAGCATAATTAGTCATTTGACTACCATTAAGTTCTCCCCATACCCTGGTGTCTTGACAAAATGTTTTTGCCTAGGGTGTGCGTTGCACACTCTGCCCAGCCTTTGTCCCAAGATGTTTGAGAATATTCTCACCAGTGTTGAACTGAGGGTGATAGGCCTCCAGTTTTTAATGTCCCTTAGGCTCTGCTCATCCGTTTCCTTAGGTAGGAGGGTAGTGCGGACGGTGGCCATGGAAGTTGGAATCCTCTAAGAAATGTGTAACAACTCACCTGTCCAATCAATTAGCCCTGAAAATGGATGGCGCTGGAGCGTCGGGCCCATAACCGAATTGTCTCTAAGGGCTGGGTTAGTCGGGCTTGTGTGCAAAGTGGGGTTGGGCGCCCTTTGCGGGGGTCTTTTGCAGGCGGCGCATGACGGGGGTCACTGCGGGGCGACTCTGGACACGCAGTTGGCCCTTCTCGCCGATCTCCCCAGCAACAGCGCCCCTCACAGATCTATATGTGACTATATGGAGCTCGAGTCAAAGCCATTTACACTTCATAAAACGGTGTTTCAAAGCTTTGTGTAGATGCCTTGATCTTTGGACTTACTTGTGAGTAAGTGTAGTGGAGTTGTAGAGAAGTTGTTGAAGTTGTTGTTAAATAGAAACAATGTCACTTTTAGATGCCAGGTAATGTCAGTACCATAACCACAGTCTGTCCACAGCAATATCCACGCTGCTCTATTCCAAAGATCCCTGTGGCCTGAATACTTATGTGTTCTAGCGTGAGCTCGCCTCAGTTTAGTTTGTGTATCTTCTCTGCACTGGAAGGCCTAGAAGAAAAGAGGAGATGTGTTCTAATCAACAGTTCTATTATTAATTTAATTACTTAATGTAGAGTTAGGCCAGCTGACCAACATAACATTATTAAAAACACAAACAATATCACAAACCTGGCATCCACCTCCTTGTCCTCTCGGCTTCTTATCTTGGAGCCTGATGCCTGTGGTTCCTGGCTGTTGCTGGACCAGGTCTAGTCGTCTTCAGAGACCAGTAGAACCACCTTTGGAAATGAGGTCCCCTTGTGCCTCTTGATCCCCAAGGTGTGTCTAGAAATATTTAGAAAATAAACAACAATGTAGGTTTAAGAAATTTTACTTCAGACTCCATTAGATATGGGTTTGTATTGGTTCAAAATAGTTTCTTGATTTTTATGTTATACGACAAAGTCACATTGACTTTTCCCACATTGTAAAAATTGGACTAAACTATTGGTGGGACCACCTTTTAAAATGAGGTCTTCTTGCACCTCTCAGCCGCCAGGTTGGACCTATAGAAATATGTCATAGGTCATATTCTGCATTGTTAGTGATGACAACTCTCTGGGATTTAGCAGTTTGAAAACATAAACTAAAGCAGAATACATTTACATTTAGTCATTTACAGACGCTTTTACCCAAAGCAACTTACAGATGAGGAAAACAAGGGTAGCAATTATAACAACACAAGGTAACAAAATGCATAAGTGCACCAAAAACTAGTCAGTTAAAGCCCAGCACAGTAAACAACGCTAAGGATAGGAAGTTTTTAATTTACTTTTCTTAAAGAAAAGCGATAGAAAGGAAGTATAATTAGTGTTTCTCAGGTTTTCACGGAAGAGATGTGTTTGCAGGCATTTTATTTTTATTTATTTGCTGATCTTATTGGAGCAGGTAGATCATTCCACCAATGTGGAATGGATCTAGAGAAGGTACGCAAGTGTGATTTTTTTTCCTTTTTGGGATTATACCACCAAACGTTGTTAATTTGCAGAGCACAGGCATCCGGCAGGAACACAGGTCTGTATTAGCGTGAGAAGATATGAGGGTGCAAAACCAGTGGTGGTCTTGTAGGCCAAGAGCATAGCTTTGAACTTTATGCAGCTGTCAACCGGAGCCAGTGTAACCTAATGAATAGAGGAGTTACATGCGCTCTTTTCGATTCATTGAAGACCACTCTTGCCGCCTCATTCTGGATCATCTACAAATGTTTGGTTGTGCAGCAGGGAGTCCAGCCGGTAGAGCACTGCAATAATCCAGTTTGGACAAGACAAGAGCGTGGACTAGAATTTGTGTAGAGTGCTCTGATAGGAAAGGTCTAATTTTCCTAATGTTGTAGAGGATGAATCTACAGGACCAGGTGGTGCTGGCAACATGACTTGTGAAGCTTAGCTGATCAATTACCAGTCCCAGATTTCTGGCAGTGCTGGACAGTGTAATGGTTGATGAGCCTAGTTGAATGGAGCGGAATGAGGGAGTGAGCGTACCCAGGTTGCGTCGGAAAGAGGCGGTCAAACATTTGCAGTGTCTAGAGAAGTTAGGTTGAGGTTGAGAGTGACAAAGAAATGATCAGACATGTACAGGGCCTGACCTGTGTGATGACTGTAGCAGTACCGTGAGTAGATAAGATCTAGTTGATTGGCAGACTTGTGGATTGCTGATGTAGAAACCTGCTTGAGGTCAAACGATGCAGTCAGGTTGTGGCTTTCCAATGTGGTTGTTGAAGTCTTCTAGTACCACCAGCTCCATTGGTAGGCCAATCGCAACAACATATCATCAACTCACAGGACTGTGACTACAACTAGATGCAGATGAGACAATTGTCTCCTAGGATGTCACATCCCTTTTTACCTGCATTCCCACAAATGAACAGCCTTACATGGCTGTAAGGAAGATACTACTACAGGACACATCTCTAAATGACAGGACCAACCTCACCCCGGACCACCCCGGATGGACATTCAACAAAACCAAGAGGACACAGAAACCAAACAGACAGGAACCAGGGACAAAAGGGAAGGGTGTAGTTACCCCTTATGTGTCTAGTTTATCTGAAAAACTTAAAAGGATTTTCTACAATCACAATATTAAGTCCACTTTAAACCAGGGAACACTCTGTATCAAAAACTGATCCATCCTAAAGACAAGATCCCCACGCACAGACAGAGTAATGTAGTTTATGCAGTTTAGCCTCAGATTCAGGCTGCACTAGTATTTACAACAGTGTTTTGAAACCTAAATCAAAACAGTTTCACTCTAGAACAACAATAACACCTGAATGAAACAGTGACACTAACGACTCTCCTGAGCCTTTAACAACTCTCACATCAGGAGTTACACTGCCCTTTCATTGCTAACAACTATGAGACCAGAACAGCCTGATCCCATTAGCTTTGGTTTCAGCTTAAACTCTTCCCTCTAGAGATATAAGCTCAGCTCTCTTACCAGTTTGAATTGATAAAGTCTCTTGGAATTAGAGACGAAATGTCTTCACCTTGAAAACTAAGCTTTTGCTCTAACCTTTTCTTCAAGGTGACCTGGATGACTGAGAACCTTCACAGACACCAGAGGAGTACCATACACAGGGAAAGATGAAAGATTCACATTCAACTCCTCTTTACTCTTTAGCATTTTTTTCCTCTAAACTCTTGACACAGGTCTGGCTTTTTGGGGTGGCAGAAGGAAAGTAACAACACATTAATACAGCTGTACACTTGTCTGAGCCTGTTACTTCTACATTTATTCATTTTTTCTTAGCTGACGCTTTTATCTAAAGCGACTTACATTAAGCTTCAATTCACCAGTGTTACAGCTGGAACACCACTGGAGGCAAGGTGTTATAAATGTATTGTATGTGTATGAGGGTATTGTTAAAGACATTTAGGAGAATCATGAGAGGATTTCTCTAAAGCACAACTAGAGGTCATTGACATGAACATGTTGTTAAAGTTAATGTGGACTAAGTGTACTGATATTTTTTTCAAAGTTAATATTCAGTCTTGTGTGAAACTGAGTGGAGTATTTGACAAACCTGATGAACAATGGGCCGGATCTGCGTAAGAGTGAGCTGGCCCCACCTCCCAATAAAGTCACAGAGCAGAACACTAAATAGATTGTAGGCTTGAATGGAGTAGCGATGACCGACCCAGTCTTCACGTTGGCCTTGTTGAAGAAAGTGTGCTTTAGTTTGAAAGGCAGAACATTCAGAGAGTAGTGTGTCCTTGAAGCTGAGTTCTGTATAAAAGGAACAGAAGTGTCACTAAAGGTTAAACTGCACTATCAATCGAGTAAAAACTGCTTCTTTACTGTACAACACACAAACTTGACACAACAGGTCAGAACAAACAAAATCTTCACCTTAAAACTTCTAACAAATTCAGATGAAATAAAACCAGAAGTGAGTGCAAACCTGGTTAGAGTGGAGAGTATTGCAATTGTAAATGACTTTTAAAATTGCATTTATTTATGTTTAAATTGAAGTGAGAATTGAAAAAAAATGGATTACAAAATATTTTTTTTTAATTTTGTAATAAAAAAAAAGTACTAAAGAAGCCTAAATGAATTAACCAAAATAAAAATAATAGGCCCTTCTCCTGACTCATTTGGTCCATGGTCTGCAAACAGCATTAACTAGTGTTAGCATAAGACGGGCTAGCATCCAAACAAGTATTAGCATGCATTTTGTGTAGAATCTAGTGAACTGACTGAACTAGGTTGATAAAATAAGGCTGCATAGTTTAACAACTTTAAGGTGATGTATTTTATTCTGAAATGAAGATTTTTATGTCAGTGATTATTTTTCTTAAAATTCATGAATTAGGCCAATTTCTTTTGTCAAAGGTTCAACTGCAACCATTAGCAAATTGTGTACCAGGAGTTGGCTTTTATACTCACCTTATAGGCTATGTTAATAAAAGAAATAAATCACTTGCACTCACTTCTTTATTACAACCCAATAAAACATAAAACAATATTATTATTAGGCCCGAGCCGGTGATGACCGGGAGGGCCTATTATTTTTGCTCAGATTATATATATATATATATATATATATATATATATATTTTTCTCTTAAGTCATGACGAGCATAAAAGCCAATGACAGCCACCCCCTATCTATAAATGTGTTGCCATAGCAACGTCCCAAATATCTGGAAAAAGTCAATGGGAAGTGAAAATTTTAGTTAGTTAGTAGTTTTAGGCAAATGAAACTTGGTACACACATCCAGTATGGGCTTATGAACAAAAAAGCCAAAGGGGACCACACCTTATCACACACGGGAAGGCAGCCATTTTAAATTGAAGATGTGAACCGACTTAGAATACACCTCTCTTTTAAAAAACAACAGAAAATAGCTGCTTCATTCCACAGACACCAAACTTGGGCAAAATGAGCTAAACACATGTGTGTAAAATAGACAGGCGTTTTTCTTGTCGTTTTTGCTCGAGTTATATTTTTTTATTATAATTTGGTATATATTTTTTATTATAATTTTTCTGAAAAATGATTTTCAATTTGACCCAGTAAACGTGCAACTAAAAGTCATTTTATTGGTCCCAGACTTCAAGCCCGGCAAAATCTATGTATTTGAAGTCCCGAAAAAACTATGAAAAATGACTCAGTGGCGACCCCTAGAAAAGTCAAAATACATTGGTTCTATGGAAAATGAAAGTAAATTTTCCCAATGTAGAAATACAAAACTTGGTACATCCATAGGACACCTTAGGGCAAACAGAAAAGTTTATTACAGCCATACCGTAAACTCAACAGAAAATCTACTATGTTGGGTGGAATACATGACCACCTAAATCGTACACTTTGTGCTAAAGGGTTTTCATCTAAACAGCTCCAAATTTGCTTTAAAGCACGACATGCAATCCTCCGAATATATGTGTCCCCGCGGTCTCAAGGGAGGCGAGGGCCTTTATCGCCGCTTGCGGCTTTAATTATTAGGCCCGAGCCGGTGATGACCAGGAGGGCCTATTGTTTTTGCTCGGATTTTATTAGGCCCGAGCCGGTGATGACCGGGAGGGCCTATTGTTTTTGCTCGGATTATTTTTTTATTTTTTATTTTTATTCTTCTCCCCATATGATCCTAAATTTGACCCAGTGAACATGAACGAAAAGTATTTTTTTTTGGTCCCAGCCTTCAAGCCCGGCGAAAAATTTATGTATTTGAAGTCGCCGGAAAAAAAATACGAAAAATGACTCAGTGGCGACCCCTACAAAAGTAAAAATACATTGGGCCTATGGAAAGTGAAAGTAACTTTTTTCCAACGTAGAAAAATGAAACTTGGTACATCCATAGGACACCTCAGGGCAAACAGAAAAGTCTATGACAGCCACACCCTAAACTCAACACGAAGTCCGCCATGTGCGGTGAAACGCGCGGCCACTAAAATCGCACCCCTTGCGCAAAAAGATGCAAATCATTGTGTTTTAATCTAAATGGCCCCAAATTTGGTGAGTATCATCTAGACACATGTGCCAATGAAAGTTGTGACTTTGTTGTTGATATCTTATCGGGTATGGGTGTGGCAAGCCTGTAACGGGGTGGCCATTTTTGTGAAAATAAAATGTCTCTTAACTCTCAAACGCCTTCTCGGATCGAGTTGGACCCAAAAAGGCGTTTGTGCACATTCATGACCTGAACACAAATATATGTAAATAAAAGGGTTATCTTTAGAAATGGCTCTCCAGCGCCCCCTACAAACTTATAATAGGACCCAAGAATTTAGTTTGTCATAGAGACATGAAATTTGGTACACACATCTCCTATGTCATGACGAGCATAAAAGCCAATGACAACCACCCCCTATCTATAAATGTGTTGCCATAGCAACGTCCCAAAAATGTGAAAAAAGTCAATGGGAAGTGAAATTTTTAGTTTGTTGTAGGCAAATAAAACTTGGTACACACATCCACCATGGGCTTATGAACAAAAAAGCCAATGGGGACCACACCCTATCACACACGGGAAGGCGGCCATTTTGAATTGAAAATGTGAACCGACTTAAAATACACCTCTTTTTTAAAAGTACACAGAAAAAAGCTGCTTCATTCCACAGACACCAAACTTGAGCAAAATGAGCTAAACACATGTATGTAAAATAGACAAGTGTTTTTCTAGACTTTTTTGCTCGAGTTATATTTTTTTTTATTATAATTTGGTATATTTTTTATTAGTATAATTTTTCTGTAAAATGATCCTCAATTTGACCCAGTAAACGTGCAACTAAAAGTCATTTGTATTGGTCCCAGACTTCAAGCCCGGCGAAAAATTTATGTATTTGAAGTCGCCGAAAAAAAAAAACGAAAAATGACTCAGTGGCGACCCCTAGAAAAGTCAAAATACATTGGGCCTATGGAAAGTGAAAGTAACTTTTTTCCAACGTAGAAAAATGAAACTTGGTACATCCATAGGACACCTCAGGGCAAACAGAAAAATGTATTACAGCCATATCGTAAACTCAACAGGAAATCTACTATGTTGGGTGTATGCGTGACCACCTAAATTGCACCCCTTGTGTCTAAAGGCTTTTCATCTAAACAGCTCCAAATTTGGTGAGTATCATCTAGACACGTGTGCAAAAGTTATCAATTTGTTTTTGATAGATTTGTGGCTGTGGTCGTAATGAGTCTGTGAAGAGGCAACTATTGGGAAATAAATGCCATTTCCCAATTGCCAGGATCCTTCTCAACAGAAAATGTTGGGTGGAATACATGACCACCTAAATCGTACACTTTGTGCTAAAGGGTTTTCATCTAAACAGCTCCAAATTTGCTTTAAAGAACGACATGCAATCCTCCGAATATATGTGTCCCCGCGGTCTCAAGGGAGGCGAGGGCCTTTATCGCCGCTTGCGGCTTTAATTAGGCCCGAGCGGTGATGGCCGGGAGGGCCTATTGTTTTTGCTCGGATTATTATTATTTTTTTTTTTTTTATTTTTATTGTCGACCTATGATCCTAAATTTGACCCAGTGAACATGAACGAAAAGTCATTTTTATTGGTCCAATTTAAGCTCGGCGAAAAATTTATGTATTTGAAGTCGCCGGAAAAAAAATACGAAAAATGACTCAGTGGCGACCCCTACAAAATCAAAATACATTGGGCCTATGGAAAGTGAAAGTAACTTTTTCCAACGTAGAAAAATGAAACTTGGTACACACATCCACCATGGGCTTATGAACAAAAAGCCAATGGGGACCACACCCTATCACACACGGGAAGGCGGCCATTTTGAATTGAAAATGTGAACCGACTTAAAATAAACCTCTTTTTAAAAGAACACAGACAATACCTGCTTCATTCCACAGACACCAAACTTGGGCAAAATGAGCTAAACACATGTATGTAAAATAGACAAGCGTTTTTCTAGACTTTTTGCTCGAGTTATATTTTTTTATTATAATTTGGTATATTTTTTTATTATAATTTTTCTGCAAAATGATCCTAAATTTGACCCAGTAAACGTGCAACTAAAAGTCATTTTAATTGGTCCCAGACTTCAAGCTCGGCGAAAAATTTATGTATTTGAAGTCCCCGAAAAAAAATTACAAAAATGTCTCAGTGGCGACCCTACAAAAGTCAAAATACATTGGGCCTATATTAAGTGAAAGTAACTTTTTTCCAACGTAGAAAAATTAAACTTGGTACATCCATAGGACACCTCAGGGCAAACAGAAAAGTCAATGACAGCCACACACTAAACTCAACAGGAAGTCCGCCATGTGGGGTGAAACGCGCGGCCACTAAAATCGCACCCCTTGCGCAGAAAGATGCAAATCATTGTGTTTTAATCTAAATGGCCCCAAAATTGGTGAGTATCATCTAGACACGTGTGCCAACTAAAGTTGTGACTTTGTTGTTGATATCTTATCGGGTATGGGTGTGGCAAGCCTGTAACGAGGTGGCCATTTTTGTGAAAATAAAACGTCTCTTAACTCTCAAACGCCTTCTCGGATCGAGTTGGACCCAAAAAGGCGTTTGTGCACATTCATGACCTGAACACAAAAATATGTAAATAAAAGGGTTAGCTTTAGAAATGGCTCTCCAGCGCCCCCTACAAACTTATAATGGGACCCAAGAATTTAGTTTGTCATAGAGACATAAAATTTGGTACACACATCTCTTATGTCATGATGAGCATAAAAGCCAATGACAACCACCCCCTATCTATAAATGTGTTGCTATAGCAACGTCCCAAATATGTGGAAAAAGTCAAAGGGAAGTGAAAATTTTAGTTTGTCGTAGGCAAATGAAACTTGGTACACACATCCACCATGGGCTTATGAACATAAAAGCCAATTGGGACCACACCCTATCACACACGGGAAGGCGGCCATTTTGAATTGAAAATGTGAACCGACTAAAAATACACCTCTTTTTTAAAAGTACACATACAATTGCTGCTTCATTCCACAGACACCAAACTTGGGCAAAATGAGCTAAACACATGTATGTAAAATAGACAAGCGTTTTTCTAGACTTTTTTGCCCGAGTTATATATTTTTTTATTATAATTCGGTATATATTTTTTTATCATATTTTTTCTGCAAAATGATCCTCAATTTAACCCAGTAAACGTACAACTAAAAGTCATTTTTATTGGTCCCAGATTTCAAGCCCAGCGAAAAATTTATGTATTTGAAGTCCCCGAAAAAAAAATACGAAAAATGACTCAGTGGCGACCCCTAGAAAAGTCAAAATACATCGGGCCTATGGAAAGTGAAAGTAACTTTATTCCAATGTAGAAAAATGAAACTTGGTACATCCATAGGACACCTCAGGGCAAACTGAAAAGTTTATTACAGCCATATCGTAAACTCAACAGAAAATCTACTATGTTGGGTGTAATGCGTGACCACCTAAATCGCACCCCTTCTGTCTAAAGGCTTTTCATCTAAACAGCTCCAAATTTGGTGAGTATCATCTAGACACGTGTGCAAAAAAAGTTATCAATTTGTTTTTTGATACATTTGTGGCTGTGGTCGTAATGGGTCTGTGAAGAGGCAACCTTTGGGAAATAAATGCCATTTCCCAATTGCCAGGATCCTTCCTTTAGAGGAGGCCCCTCCAGAGCCACGGCTAGAGTCTTAGAAAACTCCTCAGAATCCTTTTACCGTTAAGTTTACGCTTTAAAGCACGAGTGCATGTGTCCCAGCGGTCTCAAGGAGGCGAGGGCCTTTATCGCCGCTATGCGGCTTTAATTAGGCCCGAGCCGGTGATGGCGGGAGGGCCTATTGTTTTTGCTTGGATTTTTTTTTTTTTTTTTATTGTGACCAAATGATCCTAAATTTGACCCAGTGAACATGCACGAAAAGTAATTTTTATTGGTCCCAGACTTCAAGCTCGGCGAAAATGGTATGTTTTTGAAGTCGCCGAAAAAATACGAAAAATGACTCAGTGGCGACCCTACAAAATCAAAATACATTGGGCCTATGGAAAGTGAAAGTAACTTTTTTCCAACGTAGAAAAATGAAGCTTGGTACATCCATAGGACACCTCAGGGCAAACAGAAAAGTCAATGACAGTCACACCCTAAACTCAACAGGAAGTCCGCCATGTGGGGTTAAACGCGCGGCCACTAAAATCGCACCCCTTGCGCAGAAAGATGCAAATCATTGTGTTTTAATCTAAATGGCCCCAAATTTGGTGAGTATCATCTAGACACATGTGCCAACCAAAGTTGTGACTTTGTTGTTGATATCTTATCAGGTATGGGTGTGGCAAGCCTGTAACGAGGTGGCCATTTTTGTGAAAATAAAACGTCTCTTAACTCTCAAACACCTTCTCGGATCGAGTTGGACCCAACAAGGCGTTTGTGCACATTCATGACCTGAACACAAAAATATGTAAATAAAAGGGTTATCTTTAGAAATGGCTCTCCAGCGCCCCCTACAAACCTATAATGGGACCTAAGAATTTAGTTTGTCATAGAGACATAAAATTTGGTACACACATCTCTTATGTCATGACGAGCATAAAGCCAATGACAACCCCCTTATCTATAAATGTGTTGCCATAGCAACGTCCCAAAAATGTGGAAAAAGTCAATGGGAAGTGAAAATTTTAGTTTGTTGTAGGCAAATGAAACTTGGTACACACATCCAGCATGGGCTTATGAACAAAAAAGCCAATGGGGACCACACCCTATCACACACGGGAAGGCGGCCATTTTGAATTGAAAATGTGAACCGACTTAAAATACACCTCTTTTTTAAAAGTACACAGACAATAGCTGCTTCATTCCACAGACACCAAACTTGGGCAAAATGAGCTAAACACATGTATGTAAAATAGACAAGCGTTTTTCTAGACTTTTTTGCTCGAGTTATATTTTTCTTTATTATAATTCGGTATATATTTTTTTATCATATTTTTTCTGCAAAATGATCCTCAATTTAACCCATTAAACGTACAACTAAAAGTCATTTTTATTGGTCCCAGATTTCAAGCTCGGCGAAAAATTTATGTATTTGAAGTCACCGAAAAAAAAATACAAAAAATGACTCAGTGGTGACCCCTACAAGAGTCAAAATACATTGGGCCTATGGAAAGTGAAAGTAACTTTTTTCCAACGTAGAAAAATGAAACTTGGTACATCCATAGGACACCTCAGGGCAAACTGAAAAGTTTATTACAGCCATACCGTAAACTCAACAGGAAATCTACTATGTTGGGTGGAATGCGTGACCACCTAAATCGCACCCCTTGTGCTAAAGACTTTTAATCTAAACAGCTCCAAATCTGGTGAGTATTATCTAGACATGTGTGCCAAAAAAAATTATCAATTTGTTTTTGATACATTTGTGGCTGTGGTCGTAATGAGTCTGTGAAGAGGCAGCCATTTCTTTGGGAAATAAATGCCATTTCCCAATTGCCAAGATCCTTCATTTAGAGGAGGCCCCTCCAGAGCCAAGGCTAGAGTCTTAGAAAACTCCTCAGAATCCTTTGGAACTTGTAACCTTGTTCTTTTAGTCAAGTTATATTTGCATTTTGCCTTTTTAAACAGGGGGGTGCAGCGATTCCTGAGTCATCTCAAATCTCCAGCCAGTACTTTGTTTTTCGCCTTAGCCCAAGCATAATCTATTATTTCCAAAGAATCAAGATTCAAAGTGTTTATTGTCATGTGTACAGACAGAAAGCATGTTTCCCTGTACAATGAAATTCTTACTTTGCCGTCCACAGTAAAAATGTCACACAGGTAAGTAAAAAAAAAAAAAAAAATAAGACAATATACAAGTAATAATAATGCAAATGTACAACAAAATACAAGAGGGCAAAAGGAATAAAGTAGTAAAGTGAGGTAGTGCAGTTGTGATGGTGTAAAGTGACGGTGTAAAGTGAGGTAGTGCAGTAGGTAAAGGTAAACAATTGTTCATGTAATGTTGTGATTGTGAATGTAGACTCTATCTGCTGTTTAGGAGTCTTATGGCAGAGGGAAAGAATGAGTTCTTCATTCTGGAAGTCCTAGCTCAAGTCCTAGTCCAAAGGTTCAGACAGCTCCCAGGAAAACCAGAGATTGTGGAGACCTTTAACTCTAAAGTTAGGTTACAAGGTGGTGTAGCAGGCCCAAGCAGTAGTACAGGCCCGGTTATTTGACATTACCGTGAAGTTTACGCTTTAAAGCACGAAATGCAATCCTCCAGTGCATGTGTCCCAGCGGTCTCAAGGAGGCGAGGGCCTTTATCCAATTAGGCCGAGCCGGTGATGACCGGGAGGGCCTATTGTTTTGCTCGGATTTTTTTTTATTTTCTTCCGACCCAATGATCCTAAATTTGACCCAGTGAACATGCAACTAAAAGTCATTGTATTGGTCCCAGACTTCAAGCTCGGCGAAAAATTTATGTATTTGAAGTCGCCGAAAAAAATACGAAAAATGACTCAGTGGCGACCCTACAAAATCAAAATACATCGGGCCTATGGAAAGTGAAAGTAACTTTTTCCAACGTAGAAAAATGAAACTTGGTATATCCATAGGACACCTCAGGGAACAAACAGAAAAGTCAATGACAGTCACACCCTAAACTTAACAGGAAGTCCGCCATGTGGGGTGAAGCGCGACCACTAAAATCGCACCCCTTGCGCAGAAAGATGCATCATTGTGTTTTAATCTAAATGGCCCCAAATTTGGTGAGTATCATCTAGACAATGTGCCAACCAAAGTTGTGACTTTGTTTTGATATCTTATCGGTATGGGTGGCAAGCCTGTAACGAGGTGGCCATTTTTGTGAAAATAAAACGCCTTTAACTCTCAAACGCCTTCTCGGATCGAGTTGGACCCAAAAAGGCGTTTGTGCACATTCATGACCTGAACAAAAAAATATGTAAATAAAAGGGTTATCTTTAGAAATGGCTCTCCAGCGCCCCTACAAACTTATAATGGACCCAAGAATTTAGTTTGTCATAGAGACATAAAATTTTGTACACACATCTCTTATGTCATGACGAGCATAAAAGCCAATGACAACCACCCCTATCTATAAATGTGTTGCCATAGCAACGCCCCAAAAATGTGAAAAAGTCAATGGGAAGTGAAATTTTTAGTTTGTTGTAGGCAAATAAAACTTGGTACACACATCCACCATGGGCTTATGAACAAAAAGCCAATGGGGACCACACCCTATCACACACAGGAAGGCGGCCATTTTGAATTGAAAATGTGAACCGACTTAAAATACACCTCTTTTTTAAAAGTACACAGAAAAAGCTGCTTCATTCCACAGACACCAAACTTGGGCAAAATGAGCTAAACACATGTATGTAAAAGAGACAAGTGTTTTTCTAGACTTTTTGCTCGAGTTATATTTTTTTATTATAATTCGGTATATATTTTTTTATTATAATTTTTCTGCAAAATGATCCTCAATTTGACCCAGTAACATGCAACTAAAAGTCATTTTTATTGGTCCCAGACTTCAAGCCCGGCAAAAATTTATGTATTTGAAGTCCCTAAAAAAATACGAAAATGACTCAGTGGCGACCCTACAAAAGTCAAAATACATTGGGCCTATGGAAAGTGAAAGTAACTTTTTCCAACGTAGAAAATGAAACTTGGTACATCCATAGGACACCTCAGGGCAAACAGAAAAGTCAATGACAGTCACACCCTAAACTCAACAGGAAGTCCGCCATGTGGGTGAAACGAAACGCTGCCACTAAATCGCACTTGCGCAGAAAGATGCAAATCATTGTGTTTTAATCTAAATGGCCCCAAATTTGGTGAGTATCATCTAGACACATGTGCCAACCAAAGTTGTGACTTTGTTTTGATATCTTATCGGGTATGGGTGTGGCAAGCCTGTAACGAGGTGGCCATTTTTGTGAAAATAAAATGTCTCTTAACTCTCAAACGCCTTCTCGGATCGAGTTGGACCCAAAAAGGCGTTTGTGCACATTCATGACCTGAACACAAAAATATGTAAATAAAAGGGTTATCTTTAGAAATGGCTCTCCAGCGCCCCTACAAACTTATAATGGGACCCAAGAATTTAGTTTGTCATAGAGACATAAAATTTGGTACACACATCTCTTATGTCATGATGAGCATAAAAGCCAATGACAACCACCCCCTATCTATAAATGTGTTGCCATAGCAACATCCCAAAAATGTGAAAAAAGTCAATGGGAAGTGAAAATTTTAGTTTGTCGTAGGCAAATGAAACTTGGTACACACATCCAGTATGGGCTTATGAACAAAAAGCCAATGGGGACAACACACCTATCACACACGGGAAGGCGGCCATTTTGAATTGAAAATGTGAACCGACTTAAAATACACCACTTTTTAAAAGTACACAGACAAATAGCTGCTTCATTCCACAGACACCAAACTTGGGCAAAATGAGCTAAACACATGTATGTAAAATAGACAAGTGTTTTTCTAGACTTTTTTGCTCGAGTTATATTTTTTTTATTATAATTTGGTATATATTTTTTTATTATAATTTTTCTGCAAAATGATCCTCAATTTGACCCAGTAAACCAACAACTAAAAGTCATTTTTATTGGTCCCAGACTTCAAGCTCGGCTAAAAATTTATGTATTTGAAGTCGCCGAAAAAAAAATATGAAAAATGACTCAGTGGCGACCTCTACAAAAGTCAAAATACATTGGGCCTATGGAAAGTGAAAGTAACTTTTTTCCAACGTAGAAAAATGAAACTTGGTACATCCATAGGACACCTCAGGGCAAACAGAAAATGTATTACAGCCATATCGTAAACTCAACAGGAAATCTACTATGTTGGGTGTATGCGTGACCACCTAAATTGCACCCCTTGTGTCTAAAGGCTTTTCATCTAAACAGCTCCAAATTTGGTGAGTATCATCTAGACACGTGTGCAAAAAAAAGTTATCAATTTGTTTTTTGATAGATTTGTGGCTGTGGTCGTAATGAGTCTGTGAAGAGGCAACTATTGGGAAATAAATGCCATTTCCCAATTGCCAGGATCCTTCTCAACAGAAAATGTTGGGTGGAATACATGACCACCTAAATCACACTTTGTGCTAAAGGGTTTTCATCTAAACAGCTCCAAATTTGCTTTAAAGCACGACATGCAATCCTCCGAATATATGTGTCCCATGTCTCGAGGCGAGGCCTTTATCGCGCTATGCTTTAATTCGGTATATATTTTTTATTATAATTTTTCTGCAAAATGATCCTCAATTTGACCCAGTAAACGTACAACTAAAAGTCATTTTTATTGGTCCCAGACTTCAAGCCGGCGAAAAATTTATGTATTTGAAGTCGCCTAAAAAAATACGAAAAATGACTCAGTGGCGACCCTACAAAAGTCAAAATACATTGGGCCTATGGAAAGTGAAAGTAACTTTTTCCAACGTAGAAAAATGAAACTTGGTATATCCATAGGACACCTCAGGGCAAACAGAAAAGTCAATGACAGTCACACCCTAAACTTAACAGGAAGTCCGCCATGTGGGGTGAAAGCGCTGCCACTAAAATCGCACTCCTGCGCAGAAAGATGCAAATCATTGTGTTTTAATCTAAATGGCCCCAAATTTGGTGAGTATCATCTAGACACATGTGCCAACCAAAGTTGTGACTTTGTTGTTGATATCTTATCGGGTATGGGTGTGGCAAGCCTGTAACGAGGTGGCCATTTTTGTGAAAATAAACGTCTCTTAACTCTCAAACGCGGCTTCTCGGATCAAGTTGGACCCAAAAAGGCGTTTGTGCACATTCATGACCTGAACACAAAAATATGTAAATAAAAGGGTTATCTTTAGAAATGGCTCTCCAGCGCCCCTACAAACTTATAATGGGACCCAAGAATTTAGTTTGTCATAGAGACATAAAATTTGGTACACACATCTCTTATGTCATGACGAGCATAAAAGCCAATGACAACCACCCCTATCTATAAATGTGTTGCCATAGCAACGCCCCAAATATTTGGAAAAAGTCAATGGGAAGTGAAAATTTTAGTTTGTCGTAGGCAAATGAAACTTGGTACACACATCCAGCATGGGCTTATGAACAAAAAGCCAATGGGGACCACACCCTATCACACACGGGAAGGCGGCCATTTTGAATTGAAAATGTGAACCGACTTAAAATACACCTCTTTTTAAAAGAACACAGAAAATAGCTGCTTCATTCCACAGACACCAAACTTGGGCAAAATGAGCTAAACACATGTATGTAAAATAGACAAGCATTTTTCTAGACTTTTTTGCTCGAGTTATATTTTATTTTATTATAATTTGGTATATTTTTTTTATTATAATTTTTCTGCAAAATGATCCTCAATTTGACCCAGTAAACGCAACTAAAAGTCATTTTTATTGGTCCCAGACTTCAAGCTCAGCGAAAAATTTATGTATTTGAAGTCGCGAAAAAAATATGAAAAATGACTCAGTGGCGACCCTACAAAAGTCAAAATACATTTGGCCTATGGAAAGTGAAAGTAACTTTTTCCAACGTAGAAAAATGAAACTTGGTACATCCATAGGACACCTCAGGGCAAACAGAAAAATGTATTACAGCCATATCGTAAACTCAACAGGAAATCTACTATGTTGGGTGGAATGCGTGACCACCTAAATTGCACCCCTTGTGTCTAAAGGCTTTTCATCTAAACAGCTCCAAATTTGGTGAGTATCATCTAGACACGTGTGCAAAAAAAGTTATCAATTTGTTTTTGATAGATTTGTGGCTGTGGTCGTAATGAGTCTGTGAAGAGGCAACTATTGGGAAATAAATGCCATTTCCCAATTGCCAGGATCCTTCTCAACAGAAAATGTTGGGTGGAATACATGACCACCTAAATCGTACACTTTGTGCTAAAGGGTTTTCATCTAAACAGCTCCAAATTTGCTTTAAAGCACGACATACAATCCTCCGAATATATGTGTCCCATGGTCTCAAGGAGGCGAGGGCCTTTATCGCCGCTATGCGGCTTTAATTAGGCCGAGCCGGTGATGAGGGAGGGCCTGTTTTTGCTCGGATTTTTTTATTTTTCTTTTCCACCTATGATCCTAAATTTGACCCAGTGAACATGAACGAAAAGTCATTTTTATTGGTCCCAGCCTTCAAGCTCGGCGAAAAATTTATGTATTTGAAGTCCCGAAAAAAAAATTACAAAAATGACTCAGTGGCGACCCCTACAAAATCAAAATACATTGGGCCTATGGAAAGTGAAAGTAACTTTTTTCCAACGTAGAAAAATGAAACTTGGTACATCCATAGGACACCTCAGGGCAAACAGAAAAGTCAATGACAGCCACACTCTAAACTTAACAGGAAGTCCGCCATGTGGGGTGAAACGCGCGGCCACTAAAATCGCACCCCTTGCGCAACAAGATGCAAATCATTGTGTTTTAATCTAAATGGCCCCAAATTTGGTGAGTATCATCTAGACACGTGCCAACCAAAGTTGTGACTTTGTTGTTGATATCTTATCGGGTATGGGTGTGGCAAGCCTGTAACGAGGTGGCCATTTTTGTGAAAATAAAACGTCTCTTAACTCTCAAACGGCTTCTCGGATCGAGTTGGACCCAAAAAGGCGTTTGTGCACATTCATGACCTGAACACAAAGATATGTAAATAAAAGGGTTATCTTTAGAAATGGCTCTCCAGCGCCCCCTACAAACTTATAATGGGACCCAAGAATTTAGTTTGTTATAGAGACATAAAATTTGGTACACACATCTCTTATGTCATGACGAGCATAAAAGCCAATGACAACCACCCCTATCTATAAATGTGTTGCCATAGCAACGTCCCCAAAAATGTGAAAAAGTCAATGGGAAGTGAAAATTTTAGTTTGTCGTAGGCAAATGAAACTTGGTACACACATCCAGCATGGGCTTATGAACAAAAAGCCAATGGGGACCACACCTATCACACACAGGAAGGCGGCCATTTTGAATTGAAAATGTGAACCGACTTAAAATACACCTCTTTTTAAAAGTACACAGAAAATAGCTGCTTCATTCCACAGACACCAAACTTGGGCAAAATGAGCTAAACACATGTATGTAAAAGAGACAAGCGTTTTTCTAGACTTTTTGCTCAAGTTATATATTTTTTTTTATTATAATTCGTATATATTTTTATCATATTTTTCTGCAAAATGATCCTCAATTTGACCCAGTAAACGTACAACTAAAAGTCATTTTTATTGGTCCCAGATTTCAAGCCCAGCGAAAAATTTATGTATTTGAAGTCCAAAAAAATATGAAAAATGACTCAGTGGCGACCCTAGAAAAGTCAAAATACATTGGGCCTATGGAAAGTGAAAGTAACTTTATTCCAATGTAGAAAATGAAACTTGGTACATCCATAGGACACCTCAGGGCAAACAGAAAAGTTTATTACAGCCATACCGTAAACTCAACAGAAAATCTACTATGTTGGGTGGAATGCGTGACCACCTAAATCGCACTCTGTGTCTAAAGGCTTTTCATCTAAACAGCTCCAAATTTGGTGAGTATCATCTAGACACGTGTGCCAAAAAAGTTATCAATTTGTTTTTTGATACAATTGTGGCTGTGGTCGTAATGAGTCTGTGAAGAGGCAACCTTTGGGAAATAAATGCCATTTCCCAATTGCCAGGATCCTTCCTTTAGAGGAGGCCCCTCCAGAGCCACGGCTAGAGTCTTAGAAAACTCCTCAGAATCATTTTACCGTGAAGTTTATGCTTTAAAGCACGAAATGCACTCCTCCGAGTGCATGTGTCCCCGCGGTCTCAATGGAGGCGAGGGCCTTTATCGCCGCTTGCGGCTTTAATTTTATTTATTTTTTTTTCTTTTCCACCTATGATCCTAAATTTGACCCAGTGAACATGAACGAAAAGTCATTTTTATTGGTCCCAGCCTTCAAGCCCGCAAAAATTTATGTATTTGAAGTCGCCAAAAAAATACAAAAATGACTCAGTGGCGACCCTACAAAATCAAAATACATTGGGCCTATGGAAAGTGAAAGTAACTTTTTCCAACGTAGAAAAATGAAACTTGGTACATCCATAGAACACCTCAGGCCAAACAGAAAAGTCAATGACAGCCACACCCTAAACTCAACAGGAAGTCCGCCATGTGGGGTGAAACGCGCGCCACTAAAATCGCACTTTGCGCAAAAGATGCAAATCATTGTGTTTTAATCTAAATGGCCCCAAATTTGGTGAGTATCATCTAGACACGTGTGCCAACCAAAGTTGTGACTTTGTTGTTGATATCTTATCGGGTATGGGTGTGGCAAGCCTGTAACGAGGTGGCCATTTTTGTGAAAATAAAACGCCTCTCTTAACTCTCAAACGCCTTCTCGGATCGAGTTGGACCCAAAAAGGCGTTTATGCACATTCATGACCTGAACACAAAGATATGTAAATAAAAGGGTTATCTTTAGAAATGGCTCTCCAGCGCCCCCTACAAACTTATAATGGGACCCAAGAATTTAGTTTGTCATAGAGACATGAAATTTGGTACACACATCTCTTATGTCATGACGAGCATAAAAGCCAATGACAACCACCCCCTATCTATAAATGTGTTGCCATAGCAACGTCCCAAATATGTGGAAAAATCAATGGGAAGTGAAAATTTTAGTTTGTCCTAGGCAAATGAAACTTGGTACACACATCCAGTATGGGCTTATGAACAAAAAAGCCAAAGGGGACCACACCTTATCACACACGGGAAGGCAGCCATTTTAAATTGAAGATGTGAACCGACTTAGAATACACCTCTCTTTTAAAAAACAACAGAAAATAGCTGCTTCATTCCACAGACACCAAACTTGGGCAAAATGAGCTAAACACATGTATGTAAAATAGACAAGCGTTTTTCTTGTCGTTTTTGCTCGAGTTATATTTTTTTTATTATAATTTTTCTGAAAAATGATTTTCAATTTGACCCAGTAAATGTGCAACTAAAAGACATTTTTATTGGGCCCAGACTTCAAGCCCGGCAAAAATGTATGTATTTGAAGTCCCCGGAAAAAAAATATGAAAAATGACTCAGTGGCGACCCCTAGAAAAGTCAAAATACATTGGTTCTATGGAAAATGAAAGTAAATGTTTCCAATGTAGAAATACAAAACTTGGTACATCCATAGGACACCTCGGGGCAAACAGAAAAGTTTATTACAGCCATACCGTAAACTCAACAGAAAATCTACTATGTTGGGTGGAATGCGTGACCACCTAAATCGCACCCCTTGTGTCTAAAGGCTTTTCATCTAAACAGCTCCAAATTTGGTGAGTATCATCTAGACACGTGTGCAAAAAAAGTTATCAATTTGTTTTTTGATACATTTGTGGCTGTGGTCGTAATGAGTCTGTGAAGAGGCAACCTTTGGGAAATAAATGCCATTTCCCAATTGCCAGGATCCTTCTCAACAGAAAATGTTGGGTGGAATACATGACCACCTAAATCGTACACTTTGTGCTAAAGGGTTTTCATCTAAACAGCTCCAAATTTGCTTTAAAGCACAACATGCAATCCTCCGATTATATGTGTCCCCGCGGTCTTAAGGGAGGCGAGGGCCTTTATCGCCGCTTGCGGCTTTAATTAGGCCCGAGCCGGTGATGACCGGGAGGGCCTATTGTTTTTGCTCAGTTTTTTTTTTTTTTTTTTTTTGTTCTCTTTCTTTTTCTGCAAAATGATCCTAAATTTGACCCAGTGAACATGCACGAAAAGTCATTTTTATTGGTCCCAGACTTCAAGCTCGGCGAAAAATTGATGTATTTGAAGTCGCCGAAAAGAAATTACGAAAAATGACTCAGTGGCGACCCCTACAAAATCAAAATACATTGGGCCTATGGAAAGTGAAAGTAACTTTTTTCCAACGTAGAAAAATGAAACTTGGTACATCCATAGGACACCTCAGGGCAAACAGAAAAGTTAATGACAGTCACACCCTAAACTCAACAGGAAGTCCGCCATGTGGGTGAAACGCTGCCACTAAAATCGCACTTTGCGCAGAAAGATGCAAATCATTGTGTTTTAATCTAAATGGCCCCAAATTTGGTGAGTATCATCTAGACACGTGTGCCAACCAAAGTTGTGACTTTGTTGTTGATATCTTATCGGGTATGGGTGTGGCAAGCCTGTAACGAGGTGGCCATTTTGTGAAAATAAAACGTCTCTTAACTCTCAAACGCCTTCTCGGATTGAGTTGGACCCAAAAAGGCGTTTGTGCACATTCATGACCTGAACACAAAGATATGTAAATAAAAGGGTTATCTTTAGAAATGGCTCTCCAGCGCCCCTACAAACTTATAATGGGACCCAAGAATTTAGTTTGTCATAGAGACATGAAATTTGGTACACACATCTCTTATGTCATGACGAGCATAAAAGCCAATGACAACCACCTATCTATAAATGTGTTGCCATAGCAACGTCCCAAATATGTGGAAAAAGTCAATGGGAAGTGAAAATTTTAGTTTGTCGTAGGTCAAATGAAACTTGGTACACACATCCAGTATGGGCTTATGAACAAAAAAGCCAATGGGGACCACACCCTATCACACACGGGAAGGCGGCCATTTTGAATTGAAAATGTGAACCGACTTAAAATACACCTCTTTTTAAAAGTACACAGAGAATAGCTGCTTCATTCCACAGACACCAAACTTGGGCAAAATGAGCTAAACACATGTATGTAAAATAGACAAGGTGTTTTTCTAGACTTTTTGCTCGAGTTATATTTTTTTTATTATAATTTGGTATATTTTTTTATTATAATTTTTCTGCAAAATGATCCTCAATTTGACCCAGTAAACGTGCAACTAAAAGTCATTTTTATTGGTCCCAGACTTCAAGCCCGGCGAAAAATTTATGTATTTGAAGTCCCCAAAAAAATACAAAAAATGACTCAGTGGCGACCCCTAGAAAAGTCAAAATACATTGGGCCTATGGAAAGTGAAAGTAACTTTTTTCCAACGTAGAAAAATGAAACTTGGTACATCCATAGGACACCTCAGGGCAAACAGAAAAGTTAATGACAGTCACACCTAAACTCAACAGGAAGTCCGCCATGTGGGTGAAACGTGACCACTAAAATCGCACTTGCGCAGAAAGATGCAAATCATTGTGTTTTAATCTAAATGGCCCCAAATTTGGTGAGTATCATCTAGACACGTGTGCCAACCAAAGTTGTGACTTTGTTGTTGATATCTTATCGGGTATGGGTGTGGCAAGCCTGTAACGGGGTGGCCATTTTTGTGAAAATAAAACGTCTCTTAACTCTCAAACGCCTTCTCGGATCGAGTTGGACCCAAAAAGGCGTTTGTGCACATTCATGACCTGAACACAAAGATATGTAAATAAAAGGGTTATCTTTAGAAATGGCTCTCCAGCGCCCCCTACAAACTTATAATGGGACCCAAGAATTTAGTTTGTCATAGAGACATGAAATTTGGCACACACATCTCTTATGTCATGACGAGCATAAAAGCCAATGACAACCACCCCCTATCTATAAATGTGTTGCCATAGCAACTTCCCAAATATGTGGAAAAAGTCAATGGGAAGTGAAAATTTTAGTTTGTCGTAGGCAAATGAAACTTGGTACACACATCCAGTATGGGCTTATGAACAAAAAAGCCAATGGGGACCACACCCTATCACACACGGGAAGGCAGCCATTTTGAATTGAAAATGTGAAACGACTTAAAATACACCTCTTTTTTAAAAGTACACAGACAATAGCTGCTTCATTCCACAGACACCAAACTTGGGCAAAATGAGCTAAACACATGTATGTAAAAGAGACAAGCGTTTTTCTAGACTTTTTTGCTCGAGTTTTTTTTATTTTATTATAATTTTGTATATTTTTTTTATTATAATTTTTCTGCAAAATGATCCTCAATTTGACCCAGTAAACGTGCAACTAAAAGTCATTTTTATTGGTCCCAGACTTCAAGCCCGGCGAAAAATTTATGTATTTAAAGTCCCCGAAAAAAAATACAAAAAATGACTCAGTGGCGACCCCTAGAAAAGTCAAAATACATTGGGCCTATGGAAAGTGAAAGTAACTTTTTTCCAACGTAGAAAAATGAAACTTGGTACATCCATAGGACACCTCAGGGCAAACAGAAAAGTTTATTACAGCCATACCGTAAACTCAACAGGAAATCTACTATGTTGGGTGGAATGTGTGACTACCTAAATTGCACCCCTTGTGTCTAAAGGCGTTTCATCTAAACAGCTCCAAATTTGGTGAGTATCATCTAGACACGTGTGCCAAAAAAGTTATCAATTTGTTTTTTGATACATTTGTGGCTGTGGTCGTAATAAGTCTGTGAAGAGGCAGCCATTTCTTTGGGAAATAAATGCCATTTCCCAATTGCCAGGATCCTTCCTTTAGAGGAGGCCCCTCCAGAGCCAAGACTAGAGTCTTAGAAAACTCCCCAGAATCCTTTGGAACTTGTAACCTTGTACTTTTAGACAAGTTATATTTGCATTTTGCCTTTTTAAACAGGGAAGTGCAGCGATTCCTGAGTCATCTCAAATCTCCAGCCAGTACTTTGTTTTTCTCGCCTTAGCCCAAGCATAATCTATTATTTTCAAAGGTTCAGACAGCTCCCAGGAAAACCAGGGATTGTGGAGACCTTTAACTCTAAATTACAAGGTGGTGTAGCAGGCCCCAGCAGTAGCACAGGCCCGGTTATTTGACATTACCGTGAAGTTTACGCTTTAAAGAAGGAAATTCGATCCTCCGAGGTCTCAAGGGAGGCGAGGGCCTTTATCGCCGCTTGCGGCTTTAATTTTTATTATAATTTTTCTGAAAAATGATTTTCAATTTGACCCAGTAAACGTGCAACTAAAAGTAATTTTATTGGTCCCAGACTTCATAAATTGGTACATCCATAGGACACCTTAGGGCAAACAGAAAAGTTTATTACAGCCATACCGTAAACCCGTGGTCTCAAGGGAGGCGAGGGCCTTTATCGCCGCTTGCGGCTTTAATTATTATTATTATTACTACTACTATTACTATTATTGTTAATAAATAATAATAATAACAATAACAATAATAATATGGGCTCAAGACCATCCTGAGAACAGTAAACATGTGGTTGGATTGGGCCACAATATGTTGTCTTTGTGTAAATGTGAGCTACCCTGTGTCTTTCTTTAGGTGACTTGCTAATGTTTTGCTAGAAATTTACAAAGGGAAGAGGTTAGTTCTAAAATGCAACAATGACTGAGGTTTCTAAACAAGAACAAGCTATATACAGCCTGTTAAACGTATTTAATGCCGACAGTCCCAATCTTAAGCCCTTTGTCTTGGGTCCCAGAGAATTTTTACAAAAACCATAAAACCAGATTTTGCCTTAACCCTGTCCCAAAAATCCCTATTTTTTACCCAGTCACAATGTCAAAGTAGCACACTGTGCTTGCAACTCATCTGTCTGTAGACTGTCTCTGTGTGAATTTTCCCTCAAACTAAATAAGAAGGTATTTCTTTGGTGTGACAAGTGACAATTTTAAAATGTTGAATGGATTCAATTTATGTTTGGTTTTTGCTTGAAATTTTAAGTGTCCCGGTTTAAAAATATGGTCTTGTTAATTTAATGCCAACTACTGTAATTATGAGTAGCCAGGCCAGGAGATGAAGTCAGACATTCACTATTTATTGTGTTTGCCGGCCTAGTCTATACCTTTAAGAAGGTTGAATTGTGGGAAGCCTGTTTGTGTAGGTTTGTGTAATTTGCAGTGCACATCACTCTCTTCTGCCAGTGACCACCCTCGAGTCAATCCACGCTCCTGTGCTGCATGTTACCGGCTATAACGAGTCAGTAATTTGTACCGGTTAGGAGAACATTTAGGCCAATGGTAGCATATATTACACCAGTGGTGCCCAATACGTCGATCAGAATGAAACGGTCAATCGCAGAGGTAGTGCGGGTGCCATTCATTTCTGCCCGCCCCGTGATTTTGAAATTTTGTTTGGGGAACCTATCAGTAACTATACCAATTTATCAACTATTTAAATTTGTATTTATTGAGTACAAAGCGTCACAGGACACGTGATCTACATGTGTTTGGTGTACTTGCTTGGAGAAGCAACTTAGCAGCAGAAGCCTACAGAACTGTGCAAGTGTATATGATTCTTGTCTTTTTTGAGCTTAGTGACGTGTCATTGCTGAGAAACCGTGCCGAGTGTTACTACATTCTGTCAAGTGGTGCACTGGCGTCTACTCTCACTTGCTAGCGGGCTGGTTTTGTTTGAATTGTTTGCGTGTGTAATGGGAAAATGATCTTTTCCTCTTTCACACACTTGTTTCTTTTTTATTTGTCCTTGACCGCAGCAGAATGATATGCGCACCATCTGTATGTAATGTTTTCAAACTGATACAATTGTCTTATACAGAGACAACTCTGTTTTCTGGGAAAACCAGTAAAATGCTGATTCATGATTCACTCACTGTGAGCCAGTGTTTCATTTCTCTTATCTGCTGTGGGATTTCAGTATAAATTCTGTCTACTTATCAGGGGATTGCTCATGTAACTCTGTACAGACAGACTTGCATGTCCTTTCCACCTTTTGTACAAAAGATGACTCTGAACTCTTTTTTCCTTTTTCCTTAAATAAACCACCAAAAGACATCTGTTGTTTTCTCTCAACCTTATTCCACAATAATATTTTTTATTTTTTTTCACTGACACGTGTCATCTGGAGGCATGTCCTGCTGGATTCAATTACTTGAATCAGACGGGTAACCACCGCGGCAGCAGTCGTGGCAGCTGTGATCGTATGAAGACCAAAGAGAGTAAAGACCATCAACTTTACCTGCATGCAACTCCACCGAGCAGGGACACACTGTCAGAGCACCTGAGTATTGTACTTTTTTTAGTACAAATTTTTTGCACTTATAATTTATTACATTTCCTTTTCTGCTCTTCTTTGATGTGTTTTCAAATCCCTACTGTCATTTCAACACGGAAATTATCATCTGTTTCACGCAAAAGGCGATGCAACCATAATAATCTGCATGTTGTATCACTGTCAATAACTGCCCCTTCTACTTTCCCAATAGGCTTGTGGAACTGCCAGTCTGCTGTGAACAAAGCTGATTTCATTACAGCTTTTGTTCAACATTCTGGTCTTTCAGTTGTAGCACTTACAGAAACATGGATCAAACCAGAGGACTCTGCCACTCCCGCTGCCCTCTCCCATAATCACACTTTCTCCCACAGTCCTCGCCTCACTGGAAGGGGCGGAGGGACCGGACTACTTATTCCTACCGACTGGAAGTTCAAACAGCTATCACCCTTGTGTGACAACAGCTCCTTCGAGTTCCATGGCTGTTACCATCACCCACCCTGTTAAAAGTCATTTTGTAGTTATCTATCAGGTCAGCTTGGACATTTCTTGGAGGAGTTGGATGCGCTTCTTTCATCCTTCCCTGAGGATGGTACTCCGATGGTGGTATTAGGAGACTTCAACATCCACCTTGAAAAGCCACATGCTGCTAACTTCATTAACCTAACTGCATCATTTGACCTCAAGCAGGTTTCCACATTGGCAACCCACAAGTCTGGTAACCAACTAGATCTTATCTACATAAGATACTGCTCCACTCGGCACACTCAGGTCACACCACTGCACACTTCTGATCATTTCTTCATTACTCTCGACCTTGACCTAACTTCTCCAGACACTGCAATTGTTTTACCGCTGGTCACTTTCCGACGCAACCTGCGTACACTCAGTCCCTCCCGTTTTTCCTCTGCTGTCTCTTCTGCACTCCCCTCTTCTGAGGAGCTCTCTCTTTTCAACACAAACAACGCCACCGACACTCTGTGCTCCACGCTTACATCCTGCTTGGACAACTTATGCCATCTTACATCTAGACCAGCCCGTACATCCTCGTCTGCCCCCTGGTTATCCAATGTTCTACGCGAGCACCGCGCCAGCCTCCGGTCAGTTGAGAGAAAATGGCACAAGTCAAAAGATCCTACTAACCTCTGTATCAGTTTTAAGAATTCTTTATCCTTATATTATCCAGAGAGACATGTAGACAGAGTATAATTTAAAACGCAATGGCCAGGTTTAATTCTTGCAAGAATGAAGCAAAGCACAAACATGTCACAAGTGGTACAGGGTAAGGTTTTCTTGGGGAAGTAAACAAAACATTAGATTTTATATCACTGCAGTGAAAGCTGTAGGAGGCGTATCTTTCATACACCCTCCCTAAGGCACAAGATTCAGGTGCAGAAGTCCTGTGGCAAGTTATGTCTACGTCTAGTTCCTGCATGGATAAGTATTAAGGACATGACATGATCAGATTTGACATGACCTGAAGAGAACAATGAGCACCCAGTAATTACAAACAATATAAACAATAGGAAATAAAAATCTCTCCTCTCTATTTTCTCCGCTGATGTCACTTCTGCAAAAACTGTCTACTACCATTCTAGGTTAATCAATTCACCTGACTCACACACTCTTTAAAACCTTTTTTTCCCTCCTTTGTCCGCCTGCTCCCCCATCTTCATCAGATTTAACAGCTGTTGATTTTGCGTCTTTCTTTGTAAAGAAAACAACCGCCATCAGCAGTCATTTCTCTGCGCCACCACCTCCCTCTTTTTCTCCTCTAACTGAAGCAGACGTTTCCAAGGTCAATTCATTTCTCACCACTGGGTCATTCCCCACATGGCTTTTCCTATCACTGCTGCGGATGACACTCAACTCCACCTGTCATTTCAACCTGACGATCCGATGGTCTCTGCTCGCGTCTCGGCATGTCTGAGTGACATCTCACTTTGGATGAAGGACCATCACCTGCAGCTGAACCTTGCAAAAACAGAACTGCTTGTGATTGCAGCCAATCCAAAGACCCACCACAACCTCTCCATTCAACTAGGCCCATCAACCATTACACCGTCCAGCACTGCCAGAAATCTGGGAGTGGTAATTGATGATCAATTAAACTTCACAAGTCATGTCGCCAGCACCACCCAGTCCTGTAGATTCATCCTCTACAACATTAGGAAAATTAGACCTTTCCTATCAGAGCACTCGCAAATTCTAGTCCAGGCTCTTGTCTTGTCCAAACTGGATTATTGCAATGCTCTACTGGCTGGACTCCCTGCCTGCACAACCAAACCTCTGCAGCTGATCCAGAATGCAGCGGCAAGAGTGGTCTTTAATGAACCGAAGAGAGCGCACGTAACTACTCTATTCATTAGGTTACACTGGCTCCCAGTTGACGCCCGCATCAAGTTCAAAGCTATGCTCTTGGCCTACAAGACGACCACTGGTTCTGCACCCTCATATCTTCACTCACTAATACAAACCTACTTTCCTACCAGATCCCTGCGCTGTGCAAATGAACAACGTCTGGTGGTACCGTCCCAAAAAGGTAAAAAATCACTCTCACGTACCTTCTCTGGCTCTGTTCCACATTGGTGGAATGATCTACCTGCTGCTACAAGATCAGCAGATTCTGTAGACATCTTTAAAAAACGCCTGAAAACACATCTCTTCCGTCAACACCTGACTGACAAACACTGAGTTCTACTTCCTTTCTATCTCTTTCTTTTCTTTTATATATATAAAAAAATATATATATCCTATCCTTAGCTTTGTATACTGTGCTGTACTTTTTGCTACCTTGAGTTGTTAAAATTGCTTCCATTGTTTTCCTCACTTGTAAGTCGCTTTGGATAAAAGCCTCTGCTAAATGACTAAATGTGAATGTATGTAAATGAGCTGCTGTTGTAACGGCGGACTCAGGACCCAAATGCACAACAACAGACTCAGACTCATTAGCAAACACAGGAAGTGTGGATTAACTGGACGTGTACACGGCGACACACTGGTACAGAAGGTAAGGAAAGAAGACTCAGGACCTGGTAACAAGTGAACCGAACCAGGTAGAAGGTTCAGGTAACTGGATTGGTTAAGCAGGAACAGGTGACGGTACCAGGATCAGATTTGCAGGAACAGATTACCAGGAACAAGTAACGCTGGCTGTGTTCGTCTGGAAGCAGTAGAATAATCCTGCAACAGGAGTTGTGCGTTGACTGCTTAAATATCTGCTTGATTGTTTTGGCTGGTAGGTGTGCAGCCCGGGAGTGGCTGGTTGCTCAGGTGACCTAACGAGCAGCCATGACAGCTGTTGTATTACTGCTGCAGAGTTTAATTGATTTAAAGGAAACACATACAGTATATTTGGCCTCTAACTAAAACCTGGTTTGTTAATGAAGGTAGAGGTATGAAAGTAAAACAAACAAATCCTGATATCAACAAAAAATATATATTTTATCTCTCTCCTCTGTTAATATTTATTTCTTCTCTGTTCATCTTATTTAAATGTAACTTTACAGGGAAAAAAATCCAAATTAAAATATCTGTCTCTCCCTTGGCAACAAACACTGACCACCTTGACTAAAATTCAATATAGGCTATATAAACACTTGATCAGTGTTGTGCCTGAACGCGTTCATTGAACGATAGTTCATGAACTCGTTCATATTTTGGGTGAACGTGAACTGAACGTGCTGTATTACTGCCTGATGAACGTTACTGTGAACTCGTTCATTCTGGTGTCTGTGAACGGCACGCTCTCTCAGGTTAACTTCGTTCAATAGGGTGCCAGATTTCTATAGAGCCTTCCAGGCGAAAACCCGGCTAAAACACACCGCAAACCAGCTGCAAACGGGTCTTAATATGTAGCGGGAAACCACCAAACCTGGCAACACCAGCCACCTGTCGCTTTGCCGTCCGCGCATGCGTGGCGCGTCATCAAAAAAAAAAAAATAAATAAATAAAGCATGGAGGCGACAGCAGCATGTAGTAAGGCGTATGATCATTTAAATTCATTCATGTAACTTGTTTGTTGAACCTGCCTGGTCTATTTTCCCAGGATTCCAATATTCTGTTTTAGCATGTGGACAATGGAAAATTATTAAAATTTAAAAACGTTTTCACCTTAATGATTACTGTCCTGTTTTTCTTTGAATAATTCCTCATTAAAAAAGACCATTCAAGCAGCACGTTTGTCCTCATGTTCTTGAGAATGTACTGTAGGGTTGAAAGCTGCAGCTGCTACTAGTGTGGAGTGAATGGACAGCAACAAAGCATTAAAGCAACAATGTCCCCTCAATGCTAATGTAAACTATGGTTGGATAAGGATTGAAAATTGGATATGAAAATTAACTCTGACGCATAGCTTCATTGTTAAAACTGATAAAATAATTGCTGTCTGTGATTCTACTGTATATGGGCTGTGGCAATAATTTTGAAAAATAATAGCTCGCAGCAACATATGGAAAAAAAGAACTATGAACTAGTTCATTTTTGGAACTGTGAACTTAGTTCAAAATTTTGAAGTTTGAACTATGAACTGAACTAGTTCATTTTAAAATTTGTGAACTGAACTTTGAACTAGTTCTTGTAGAAAGTGAACTTTCCCAACACTGCACTTGATGTAGGCATTGAGGCATTTTGTGGTTATAGCGTATTAATGACATGAATCTGTGCAATCGGTCTGATGAACTGTCTACCACCACACTGTATATATACAGTACAGCACAGTATATGTAACTAAAGATCATTTTGACTTTGTCATTTCGAAAGTGTGGGCCTCCCTGCATTACACTATAGGAATAAAAAAAGTTAAACCCATTTCCAAGACAATTTCTAGTACATTTGTGTAACATGTTGTCACTCTAACACCACTATGTGAAGCATTTAAACAGAAGAAAAAAAACATAAGGAATATGATTCACATTAGCTTTTGTTAAGTAACCAGCGTCATTAAGCGACTGGCAATTGTGAGCTGTAAGTCAGACATACTAACTTACTTACATACTTTTCAGTCTATAAATGTTTTTATAAAGCATAGAAAAATTAATAAAAACAGCGCTTGATAAAATCAAAACAAAAAGACACATGCCTTATTAGCATAAATCATTACAGCTAAAATGAGGCGAAACATGAAGCTAATAGGGCTAATGCCTTTGTCTCCAGTGACACTGTAGATAATTGTTGTGCAACTGTTTCCAGAATTAGCGCAGAGAAGTAAAAACACATTAGTTTTCTTTATGTAGTGAAAGATGAAAGAGACAGAATAGGAAAAATGACACACAGCGGCTTCAGACAAAGAAAACGGGCAAATAATAACAGCTTTGATTTGTCTCTTTTTACTTAAGTTCTTTTACTACATATCATTTATTTAAATAGACATAAATGCCATTTATTACAAGTTTATATTAAAATGCACCTACATTGTTTGTTAAATTAGTTGAATAAGCTGTTGACTTTTACATTCATTTATTTTATCTTTGAAGATGATTTCAATAAGAACTGTGTAAAAATCTTGTCTTGTCTGGTTTTAGTGAAGCCTAACTCGTGTCTCGTGGGATTTAGGAATCAAAGAAACTCCCACATAAAAGGAAATCCATTTACCAGAAAAGGTCATTTCAGCATAAATGGATTGAATTATCAACAAAGGTGCAATGACTAACCCAGTAGGATCCACCAAATGGGAAAGAGCTTTGGACACATCCAGAAAGCATGAAAGAGGGCAGAAAAACCTAATGATCACTGGGAAACGTTACAAAACCAGTAACTTTTTTCACTTGGCAATGTAATTGCTTCCTGCTTCTGAAGAGTGCAGTCGCACCTCTGCTTGCTCATGCCTGCTTTACTTTTCTTTTTTAGTTATCTCTACATTTAGCCAATGATTTTATGATTAACTTTTTTAACTTTTTTACATTACTTTTTACTTTCTTTTTTACCTTTTAAACAACACGTTGGACTCGCCGAGCGACTGGAGCCTTGGTATCTATTTTTCAACATGTCTGGGGTAAAAACTACTACAAACTCTTTCTGCCAAAATTGCTGGAAATATCAACAGGAAATCAGTGTGCTACAAACAAAGTTTTTTGCTTTGGAATCTGAAAGAGGACTTCAGGAGACAATACCGATCACACAATGTGGTAAGACTGTGAATTTAAACTTGGATGATACATTGTCATTCCCAAAACTGAGCAAAGCAAAGGGATTTAAACAAAATGATACCACCTGGCATAAACTTGGTGCCCAGCCAAAGCAGCACTGGATTAGAAAAAAGAATGCTGGCATCACAAGAGCATATGTAGCATCACCAGACATCCAGCTAAAAAACAGATTCCAACCACTGACTGAGCTAAAGGTGAATGAACCAGAAAACTCTGCTGTAAATGAAGAACATGGAGTAAATCAAGCTTATTCTATGGAGAACAGGAGACATGAATCTGTGGAAAAGCACCAGGCAAACAGAGACAGAGAATCTATGCCAAAAGTGAAGGTCAGAGATATCTTGCTGTTTGGAGACGGTGCTATCAGAGACATAAACAACAGTAGATTTGTTACATGCAGCTTTCCAAGTGCTACGGTCACAGATATAACAGCACTCCTCCCCCAAGTCATGTCCAAACACACAGGGATTAAACAGCTGATGTTACACGTGGGTGCAGTTGACACGAGGAAGGGGGAATCAGAAGTTTTAAAAAAGGATTTCTCCAGGCTTTTAGACAAACTTGAAAATCTGGAAGTGCAATCCTTTATCAGTGGACCACTCCCAAACATCGACAGAAGGATCAATAAATTCAGTCGGCTGCTTGCATTGAATACATGGCTGTCCAAGGCCTGTGAGACAAGAGGAGTACACTTCATTGATAACTTTAACTTGTTTTGGCAACGTGACGACCTGTTCAAAGGAAAGGGCCCACATCTAAACAGGGAGGGTCAGGAGGCTAACGGATAATCTCCTGCACTCCCTGAGACACCTAAATGGTTCTGGGCGCCCTCTTGAACAGAGAAAGGGTCCTCAGCCACTGAATGAAAAAAGCACTCCTGCCTCACCAGCCAAGGATCCTCCTCTGACTGTACCACCATCAACACCTCCACCACTGAAATGGACTCCCCCAATAGGACCATGGACCCCCCCAGTAACATCAACACCTTCTGCGGACCTCACCATCTCTGTCCCATCCCCAGATTCACCAATGGGATTTCCAGATCACCTGGAAATTTTAGTTAAATCTGGAATTAAGATGATACCCCTTACACCTAACTTGGCCAGGTCACGGGTTCTATCATCATCACTAAAAACATCACCCCCAATACCACCCAGGAGCACCACTGCTTCACCACGGCCACTACCTAGAGTCCAATGCACCCCTGTCAGACCAGCTCCTCCCAGACCAGCTCCAAAAGCTGACTAGCATCAAGACTACTATCAGTGATTAGGACACTGAGGGCCTCTGCTGTTCCAGGACTTTTCGTCATAATAAACCACTTATCAACCAGAGGCCCTGGGAGAGAACACTCCCTCCTAGCTCCATAGCTACAGTCAGAAGTCAGAGATTGAAGAAGAGAATAACAGTTAGATTGTCTAATCAGACAAATCCCCTGCAAACAGATTAAGTCAGGTCCTGCTCAAACGGACTTAAAACTTGCACTGTTCAATGTCAGGTCTTTGGGAAACAAATCTTTTTTAATTAATGATTTTATAACTTCAAATAAGCTTGATTTTATGTTTTAACAGAAACATGGTTAGACAGCAGGAATGGAAACGCGGCCCTTATTGAATCCACCCCATCAAATTTCACATTTTTATCCAAAATACGGGAAAACAAAAAGGGTGGTGGTGTATGTGCCTTTCTTAGAGATAATATTCTTATCCAGAAACTTTCACTTGGAGAGTTTTGATCATTTGAGTATGTGTCATTCAAAATGGAGTTGAGGTTTTCTCCATCTATTTTATATGTAGTTCTTTACAAACCACCCCAACAATGTCATGATTTTTTTAATGAGTTTACTGAATGCTTTCGGTTATTTGCACAGAATTTGAACAAATAGTCATATCAGGTGATTTTAATGTGCATGTGGATAATGTTTGTGACCGAAATGCCAAAGAACTTTCTACTATTCTTGATCCTTTTGGTCTTTGTCAGCATGTTAATGAGCCGACCCATAACAGAGGTCACACTCTGGACCTGGTCATTACTAAAGGTGTTCATATTTCAGATGTCACTGTGATTGATGTTGCTCTATCTGATCATTCTTGTGTCTTTTTTCATCTGTCCATAATTCCAAAAGTTTCTGTTGGGCCTACTGTTGTAAAAAAGAGATACATTAACAATAACACCAGGACACAGTTTATGGAGGCAATCAGGTTTGAAAATGCCTCATCAGGTCAAGTTGATGATTTGTTAAATTGTTATGCTTCAGGTGTTTTAAATGTTATGGACACCATTGCTCCTGTTAAGGTTAAAGTGATCAGGATGAGGCAGAAGGCTTCATGGAGCAATGCTCACTCTGTCAGGGCACAGAAAAGGGAATGCCGAAAAGCCGAATGAAAATGGCGTAAATTGAAACTCTTAATTCATTATGAGGTATACAAAGAAAATTTGCATGTTTTCAATCAAACTTTGCAAAAAGAAAGAGAAATATTCTTCTCAGAGATCATCAACAACAATAGTAACAACTCGCGTGTCCTGTTTGCTACAGTGAACAGATTAACAAACCCTCCAGCTCCATTTCCACCAGAATTAGTTTCCACCACTAAATGCAATGAGTTTGCATTGTTTTTCAACGACAAGGTTCAAGGCATTAAACATGCGATACAGTCCAAAGGCCATAAAACAACACTGCAGCCACCTAGGAGTCACTTGGTTGGTTTAACACATTTTACACCCATTAATGACAGAACAATTGAAAAAACTGTCTCAGCCTGAGTTCATCCACCTGCTGCCTCCATGTTTTACCCACTAGATTTCTAAAATCAGTACTAAGCAGTTTGTTACCACAACTCACTGATATAGTCAATAATTCCTTACAGTCTGGAACATTTCCAAGGGCCTTAAAAACTGCTGTCATTAAGCCTCTCCTAAAGAAGAGCAGTCTTGATGCTACAGTGCTCAACAACTATCGGCCCATATCAAACCTGCCATTTTTAGGGAAAGTCATCGAAAAAGTTGTATATCAGCAACTTAATGACTTTCTATTACTTAACAACTGCTTTGATCCTTTTCAGTCAGGATTCAGGCCCCATCACAGACTGAGACTGCATTTATCAAAGTCACAAATGACATCCGTATGAACACTGACGCAGGCAAAGTCTCTGTCTTAGTTCTGTTGGACTTGAGTGCTGCGTTTGATACAGTGGACCATGAAATCCTGACACAAAGATTAGAGGAATGGATAGGTATCACTGGAACTGCTCTTAAATGGTTTCAGTCCTATCTTGAAGACAGGAAGTACTTTGTTTCGGTTGGTAACTGTGTGTCAGACCAAATGGCCCTGACATGTGGGGTTCCACAGGGGTCTATCTTGGGACCTCTATTATTCAATCTCTACATGCTTCCTTTAGGCCAGTTAATACGCAGCTGTGAAGTATCCTACCATAATTATGCAGATGACACTCAGATTTACATTTCACTCACAGCAGGTGAAAATGGACCAAACAGATTGACACGTGGATGCAAAATAATTTTCTCCAACTGAACAGAAACAAGACTGAACTAATCATCTTAGGGCCACAGAAACAAAGAGAAAGTGTCAGCAGTCACCTCGCGTCTCTTTCTCTAAAATCTAAAAACCAGGTTAGAAATCTAGGGGTCATCATGGACTCAGACTTGAATTTCCATAGTCACATTAAGTCAATTACATCATCTGCATTTTATCACCTTAAAAACATTTCCAGAGTAAAAGGGATGATGTCTCAACCAGTCTTGGAGAAACTTATCCATGCTTTTATCTCCAGCAGGTTAGATTACTGTAACGGCCTGCTCACTGGTTTCTCAAAACGAGGGTTAAGACAGCTGCAGCTTATTCAGAACGCGGCTGCTCGGGTTCTAACCAAAACCAGGAAGTACAACCACATTACGCCAGTTTTAAAATCTCTGCACTGGCTTCCTGTTGCTCAGAGAATAGACTTTAAAACAGCACTGCTGGTTTACAAGTCTCTAAATGGTTTAGCACCAGAATATATCTCTGACATGCTAGTTACTTAGTTGGGGACTCTGAGAACATCTGAAAAAAAAAGTTTTTTCAGAATTACAACCCCTTCTCATTCCACCTACCTCTCCCCATCCTCACACAATTACATGATTGAATGCTAAGGAATATATTGTGGTTTCAAGGTGTGAAAATAGAATTCAGTAGATTACAAATTAATTAACACAAATTTGTGAAAAGTAATGAGTCACATTTTATTTACCCACAGATTTATGTAATATATACACTGCAATTATATAACTCCTAAACTGCAACAAAAATACACAACTTTCTCTGACTGTTTTCCTGTTGTTACTTGGCCACTAAATAACACTTTCATAGCACTAGAGTTAGATTCCGATGTGAGTTTGCAGCTTAGTTAAAGTTAATACAGAGTTTGTTTTTAATGTTAATTTATTTCTGTATAATCTAAAATTGCCTTAACAGACATATAACCAACTGTTAAATAGGTATACTAATTTGGGAGGCCGGGCTGTTCTTACACATGAGCTCATTTTAAAAACTCACTAACAGTTGTTTGTTTCTCAGTCGTCAAAAACATCCTCTGTAACCTGTATCCTCTGTTAATAACAACATTTAAACACTAGTCTAGAGACCACATGCTTATTTTTGTGATAATGCAAAGCTTGTAAGATGCACACAGATATTTAGGAAAATATCTGGTGCATAACTTTGGAGCTTTCATGGGACATAAAGACTGTATTTTTACAGTAACTCTTAACAGAACCATAAAAGTGCATCTGCAGACAATGTAACATTAAAAATTCAAGCTGCAAGTAGCGTCAACCAACCCTCACACACCTTGCGTCCACCAAGATTTAAGTGCTAGGGATGACAGCTTTTCACAAAAAAAACAGCAGTTAAAGTCTCGTAATTTTTTTTATATACCCTATACCATTTTTGCATTGGAGCGATTGGTGATAGGACATCCTCATAGTTTGTTTTTTGCCATGGTTTTAGGCTAGATGTGTGTGCCAAATTGCATTAAGATAAGACAAATAAGTTCTCCCCTCTCATTCATTTGTATCTGAGGTTTGAGGCTGTTGCAGGTAGGGATGTTTTTTTCATTTCCAGGGGACCTTGAGGGATATGTGTACCAAATGCCATTTGCCTAGGAGAAACTAAATTTCAAATTATTGTTGGATATTTGCATTCAAGGCATTAATACGAACAAATGGACTGTGAGATCCAAGAATGTGCGACAAAGTTACACAATTTGTCATGACCACAACCAAAGTGCAATTTGGACTATAAACTATTTTATGATTTAAAGGCTAAGCTTAGTTTTGTTCCATTTATCAACATTGTACATAGCAGAAAACATTTGCCTTGGAATAGTGACAATAAAAGACCCCTGTGCAGTCTTGTAACTCCTTTGAGTTGCAACTCTTTTGATACGAGTGTTGGACCTAAGACTACGTCAATAAAAACTATAAAACCAATATAAAGTTTGTCTGTTTAATTCCACTCAGAAAAAGGTATAAGGACAGCGCTGTTACACAACTTAATGTTAACATGAGGTCAGCCCACGTGACCTGGTCTACCCGATACCCTAAAAGTCATAACCTTTGGCCACACCTCACACAGGAGGGGGCACTTCCTGCAATTGTATCAGTACTTTTCCACTAAGTGTCCTCTAGGGTGCAGTGTAGGATGCAAAGTTAACAACTAAAAAAGTATAAACAGTTATAAAGATGCATCTTAATAGAAAAATCCTAACAGTCTAGTCTAGTCTTTTTTTTAGCTCTGCTAATGTCTACTTCAAGTTAGTTCTATCGATTTATTTTTGGCCCCAAAAGAAATGATGAAACTACAATGATGAATAGCCTATAATGAAAGCAGCTAATCAAATAAAGGCTTATTCAAATTGCTCTTAAAGAAAAACGTATCAAGTCATTTGAAGCATTTAGTTCCACTGGTGAGGCTAATCCAATAGTCTATGTGACGTCTGAACAGATTCATTTAAATGGCTTCTTAACTCCTCTGAGTGCTCCAAACAATGCTGCTTGAGATTAGGCTTTCTCAGATAAGAGTTTCACTTTTTCTAGCAGTCATCTCTGAATATCTTTTGTTTTATGATTCTATTTCCATTAAGTTTTTATTGCAACATGACATTTATTTTGGAGGGTAATTCCAGACCCCTGCTGATTGTCTAATTTAGTTTCTACATTCAGCACTCTTTTCTCAGTCTCTACTAAATTGAATTAATTGTCTATGCTGTACCAACATGATTAGAGCAGTGGAAGAAGCAGCAGATGGAAGAGAGCTACTATATTTTTCATGCAACAGTCCAACTGTGAACATTGTCTTACAGTTTAGAATGTTCTTGTTACATACATTCTCACAGACTGACTGAAAAAAAAAAGTTATCATTTCCATAAACAAGAGTCAACTTAAATAATAATAACAATAATAACACTGAGGAGGAGCTGCTGTCTCCCCCCCATGCTGAACAACCTGCTGTGCTTCAAATTAAAAGTTAAATGCATATTTTTCCAAGTTGACGGTTTAATTCTGTGACATTACTTTGACACTGGAAGCAATCCTGAGAATATCGTTAAACCAGCGTCTGACAAAAAGACATAGAGAGATGTCCTATAAAACAAAAGTTCAAGCTGGACATGGCTCTAAAGGTGTATGCATTCTAACAATCATTACAGAAGACTACAATATGGAAGACAGAGAATTGTTTGTTCTACGTTGTTGTTTTGCTGCTTGGTCTTCAAACTTGTACACCAGCCCCTGACCTGGGGTGGGAACCGTGCGGCCATGTTCATATCGATAAACGCCAACGATTGTGTGAATATTGTCGTAAACCCAGCCTTCCTTTAGTCCTATGTATGGCAGAATAAATGACAAGATTTCCTGCAGTGGGGTTCCATTCACATTCACTTGAATAAAAAAAGTTTCTGTTTTCACGAGAAAAGTTTCTGTTTTTATAAATTAAAATAATTCCTGTTTCTGTTTGTACGAGAAGAGTTTGTTTTCACGAGTAAAATAAATCCTGTTTTTACAAGAAAAGTTTCTGTTTTCATGAGAAAAGTTTCTGTTTTAATGAGTAAAATAAGAATTTTTACTATGACAATAGTTTATTATGACATGTTGATCACGCCATCAATTTGCTCCCATTTCCCATACGCTATGCTACCTGTCTTCTAGCCTACCTGTATTATGTCTCGCATATTCAATTTAATCCATTTTTATTTTAGGCTTACGGCATTGGGAGATTTTGCAGTCTCTAAGTTCTATAGACAGTTTAATAATTAGTTTGTCAACTTTGCAAAGACATCTAAAGACTCTGCGTTTGTTCAGGCGTATAGAGAAGTCGGACCTGCTGAACGTAGCCATGTTTCTCCAGGATCAACTAAACCAATATGGTATGCTCCATGGATACAAAATAATGCATCTGAAAAGCATTCAGGCTTCGTAAGTTGTGACACAAGAGACAATTCGGAAGCTTCTTCAGATTTTGGACCCCCATGGTGTACAACAGAGACGCAGGAATCTCCTTCATCGTCGTGTATACCAGAACCCAGGACCAAACTTTTTGTGGCACATAGATTCTTATGATAAACTTAAACCGTATGGGATCTGCATAAACAGTGCCGTGGATGGCTTTTCACTAATGGTGATATGGTTACACTAATAGTGATCCAAAGGTAATCGCCGGATACTTTATCAATGAGGTATCGTCACGGAATGGAACTGCCACCAGAATACGGTCTGATCTGGGCACAGAAAACTGTTACGTGGGACAAATGCAGATCTTCCTCAGAAATGAACATACAGATTCATTCATTCATTCATTCAACCACAACCAGCGCATAGAACAGTGGTGGGGATTTCTAAGGAAGGAACACGCACAGTTCTGGATGAATACATTTCAGGATTTAAAGGAGACTGGTTACTTCTCTGGTGACTTTCCGGACAAGAGTCTAGTACAATTGACATGTCTTGAAGTAATAGAGGTAAGATATTTACTTTGTAAAATAGTGTTAAACTTTGGCCAATCTGAGCAGGTGATGGAGCAATGGACTTGTGCGGTACTCTGGTCAAGAGTGAAATTAATAGTAGCCTATCTATTTACAATTACATGCTAAAATTATACACAAGTATTCTACAAATGCCAGTTAAAAAATATACTCAAAAACTACAATTACCCCAAAAATCTACTAACTTAGTAGTATTTGTAATTACTTTACTACCATTTAAAGCAGTAAAGACAAATCTTGTATGTTCAAATGTACAAAACAATAGGACAACCAGTGCCTATTTATTCTTAACAATTGTAAACAGGTTAAAGTGTAACAGTGAATGAACAACTGAATGAGAACCTGTAGGAGTCCCAAACAACAGTCTTTACAAAAATAAAAAGAAAATTTGATGTACATCTGCATTGTTATTTATATACAAGAACAAAATAGTGTTATTATTGTGGCATGAATTGTAGAATATTCATGTTACTGCCCTGACTGTGAAGGTTCTCAGTCATCCAGGACATCTTGGAAAAAGGTTTAAGTAAAAGCATCTGGACTCAGTTTTCAAGGTGAAGATGTTTTGTCTCTAATTCCAAGAGACTTTATCAATTCTGAGATCAACTGTAAGAGAGCTGAGCTTATATGTCTATCTCTATATCTTTACTCTGTGAAGTTTGACTGTCACATACAACAATTCCACTGGAGGAATGGATAGGTGAGCAGGCTCTGTTTCAGATCTAATGGGAGTTGACGTGTTTGCATTAGTGTTAGCTGGTGGATTGTCAGGATTTTCTGCGATCAAAAGGGGCTCAAAAGGAAAAGTATCATCAAGAACTCAAGAATAGATGTAAGGTCAACAACATCAACAGCAGTTAAAATTAAAGGTGTCAAAAATGTGGTACAATTGTCTTCATGAGAATCTGGTTGGTGTGTAACTTGTGGTATTACTGTCACGTTCCCAGTTGTGTTTTCCTGTACTTCGTCTTCATAAACATCTTCATCAGTGTTTTCCAACTCTGGGAAGATAGCATCTTTAATTGTTTCTGTGGCCAAATAAAATCTTTAAATGCCAAATTTATGCGTTTCATAGAGCTCGCCCACTGGGGCTTGCTCATCTAGGAGTGTTTCCTGAAAGTTGACAATAGAGGAATGAAACTCCTCCCACTTTCCTATCTTTGATTCATGGTTGGGGACAAATAATTTCTTGGCTTGTGACAAAATATCATTTGCATTGGCACTCTTGGAATTGTCAATTACTCTAGTTTCTCCACCATTTCGTTTCCTTACCATTTTATTGTCATGTAACCAACCAATCTCTAATTTCCTTGAAGTCTTCAAAGCCCTTTTATTTTGTCTTAGATGCATGTGTGCTGGCCGCAGAGAATGCTCATCAGATTCCAGATCTTTGTTTGTTTTTGTTTCCATTTTTCTCTTAAGTTTATCAAACAAAATATTTTTCTATCACTGCATCCTTTTTGTCCTTTTTGTTGTTTTTCCATACAGAAGCGCTGTACAGCAATCCGATAGCCATATGTTGGGATGTAACTGGCCAGAGTTGCATCATCCACCTCTCCAACAACTGAGCAGTCAATCTGTAATAAAGACACACAATTTTAAACCCTTTTAGGAATGACAGTTGTCGAACATTATGTGCAAAAGTAGTATTGCAGGAGGGGTAACACAATGCTCTTTCATTAAAAAACTATTCAAAAGCTAATGAACAAATGCTTTTGTAACGCATAAAACTACTGAGACTGCTAAATTTAAATACTTAAATGCTGCATTTTTTGTATACCCTCTTCAGGAATACCTCGGCTCTTTAGGAATTCCCAAAGACCACAGTCTTGTGATTTGTTGGAAGTACTAGCCATGGCGAATATCTGCAAAAACGTAAAAAAAATTGTGATTAATTAAAAAAATTCCAAACTATAATAATAGAACACATTAGTAGGGAGTACACGACTCCAAGTTCTTTAAAGATTAAAGAAAAAAGCCAAACTTGTTATACTAAAATAAAATGTGACTTTCAAAATGGCATATCATAATACAATCTTATAAATAGGTTTTCACGTTTTGTATGGCTGCATTTTGTATTATACGGGCCTATTACATTAAAAGGTCTGTAGGTGGTGTGTAGCAGTAAAAATATGATTGGCTAGCCATGGATTTCAGGCAAATAATT